>OY292365.1:10690738-11290738 GCA_958496195.1 Timandra comae | reverse complement strand
AAAGCCTAATGCTATTTGTACATAATTTGTTGTTGTTTTTCTAGTAAAATAAGCTATTTGAACAGGCGCGTCTCGGTTCTTTAAAATTTTACAATCGTACTTTGATTAATCGTAATTGGCGACCTCGATGGCAGAGTGGTCACCATGCCGGACTGCCATCCGTAAGGTTACGGGTTCGATTCCCGTGCGGGGTGAATATTTGTGTGAACCACAAATGTTTGTCTCGGTCTGGGTGTGTGTGTGAATGGGTGTGTGCGTAGTTTCTGATACCCTAGACACAAGTTTTGAACTTAGTTAGGGGTCAGTTACTATAATGAGATGATGTAGTGACTGATTTTATGTTATGTACAGGCACATTCGTAAGTACATTTGTTTTCTTTTATTCTGTAGATATAGTATCGTTCTGTGCGAATTGCAGACTCAAAATAACTTTCTTTTGGTCAGTCCGTGTACGGGCAGTTTTGTGCAATTAAGTATACATCTCTAATTAAGGTCCTTTGTGCGAGCTTCAAATACTTTTGAGTTCAACAAACTGTTAGAATTTTGAGTGCTCTGTCTACCCCGTAACGACAGTCGATGACATTATTACGACAACTGTAGCAAACATTAATTATAAGGTTAATATATACCATTGTGTAGACGACTGTCCATTAACTATAAGCATTTTAACTTCCAAAATCATATTCGTGAAGCTGAGAGCATTCTGAGAAACTCTGTAGGAGATGAGCCACCGCGGACGTCCATTCGTCTCGCTACGGTGGTCACAGGAATATAATAATGAATATTTACCAAAAGCCCGAGTGTTTACATATTTCGAGGAAATTATAATTTCAGCTGTCGACGATTGTACCTGTCTATACCAATTTGTGGCTTCGTAAAATGGAGTAAAAGCAGGAAATGGTTTTATGTTTGTAGTAGTGAAATGTGGGATGTACTATAATTCAATGATAATAATGGGAAATATCTGTCTGTGATTGCAATATAACTGTTATTACTGCAATAAACTATTCGGACGAAAACCTTTCTTCCATCCATCTTTGTTATTGCTAACTTATAAATCTTATAATCACTTGAGAGTCCACGAAGTTTTACGCAGGATTCAAGTGCAAGGCCATATTGCGAACATTGACTTAGTTTATCTACAAATGAAAACGTATTTACCAATTACATAGACTGTACAGTGTACAGTACAAGTAGATGTCCAGTCCACGAACCTCAATGGACTGGACACACTACATATTCTTTAATTAAAAAACTCACAATACTTCACTTAAATGCTTACACAAATTGAATACTAAAGTACCATTCTGTACAAATGGGTCTGTACAAACACTACCTGTGATCCCGTTTGTCCCGTAGTCCTGCGGGAGTCAATACTATGAAACATGTGGGCGGGGATTGTCCGGTACGTACCTAGAACAATGACATAAAGGGGTTTAGTTACACTAAATAAATAACTATAGAATATACTACAACTAAAGATACGTATAGCGCTTGGGATACGTATAGGAAATCAGATTGAGGAATCAATTATTTACGTACCTATGTAAAATGTGTTTTAGTTTATACCTATAGGTTTAAAAATTGTTGTTTTATAAACCCAGTCGAGGGTCAGTGGTTTTAAGAAAGTACACATACACATTAAGTTATTAAGTTTTCGTAGAAAAACTTTGCTTTACATAAACTTATTTTTCAACACACTTGCTCATAAAGGGGCTCTTATTTGTGCAAAAACAGTTGAATAATGACACGTTTTATTCACTAGTGAGTTATAGATTGTTTTTTTAAATTGCTTTCATTTTTAAAAAGTTTCGATACCAAAAAAATTGTGTCCATACATTTTAAAAACAAACTTCGACTATGTTTCCTTACTTTTGGTAGGTCTATGGTCGATTCCATTCATTCATTCATTCGATTTTTTTTTAATAAGTATATTATTTTAGTCTTTGGCCGATCACCATTGTTGTGTTGGATGCGCGCGAATAGAAAAACTGTTTATTTATTAGCGAAAAATAATAATTTCTTCGCAAATGTGTTGAAAAACGTTGTATGGTACACGCGTGTATTGATGATAACTATCCTCGGCTATCTTCAGACCCTCGTCTGACGGATCGGGCCTCAATAGCGCCTCGGAAGTAATCACCAACTTACCTCGCTTGTACCATAAATAACTATTGTATCACAAGTGATTATATTCACATCATATTTGAACCACATCACAACCAAAATAGTCCGCTCGACAACTCAACATCTCGTTATAGTAACAACTAGCGAACATCAAAAACCATTCCGTTAAACAAATGACAAATGGGAGCCGAGTTGGAGGGCACTCCACAAATAGGAAGAAACAATTCGTCTGCTCGGAGTCGGGACGGACCAGGCTTCGGAACTATACTTTTATTATAAAACTGAAGAGTTAGTTCGTTTTATTTGGTTGAACCTGTTCACCTCTGGAACTATGTACTGGTTAGATTTGAAACAATATTTTGGGTCTGGATAGTCCATTTATCGGGAGACTATAACTTACGCTATGCCCAATAAGAACAGACCAAACGTGGGTAAAGCTGCGAGGCCCAGCTAGTATGGAAGAAAATGGGATCGTCGCGCGACGCCGGGATGCAATTTGTTAAATTGTTGTTGCTGTCTATACTCTACATTACTGTTCCGGTATTTGGAAATGATATTTTGGCTATTGATGTTTCTGATTGAAGTGATCCTCTTTCTATGTCAATTTGACATACTTCAGCTAGAATTAGTCATTTGAACACAATCTGCAACATAACTACCCATTTTGAAAAAATAACAGGCACTTCAAGTTACACCAACAAACCGGCCATTGCACTAAGCTAGACTCTTAAGATATTACAAAAGAAAGCCAATTACTGTTGGTCCGATGCAACATCCCCCCCTCCCCTTACCCCTTACTAAACCCCCACCCCGCGCCTCAGGGCTAACGTGAACTATCCTCACACTGTAATCTGTTCCGACAATTAAAATATAAAAGCTATTACAAGACTTTAATAAAAGCGATGAAAGAGTGTGCGTAGTTTCTGATACCCTAGATACAATTGACAAACCTAGGGGTCAGTTACTGTAATGAGATGATGGGAGTGAATGGTTATGTTATGTTACCGAATGCTCTATTGGTAGATGTAATCTTCATCCTTCTGATATTATAAACGCGAAAGTTGGGATGGATGTTTGTGACTCTTTTACGCAAAAACTATTGAACCGATTTAAATGAAATTTGGTACAGATTTTCCTTATAACTAACAATAACACCCACTATTTTTTATCCCAAAAACTCCCATGGGATTGCGTTTTACGCAGGTAAAACCTCAGAGCTCAGGTAGTTAAAATATAAAAGCTATTACGAGTATTACAAGTCTTTCATAATAGAATGGTCTATTGGCAGTGGGGCGGAGAATCCGCTGGGCGGGCGGACTACTGTATTGTGATCGACAATAATGGGATTCTTTGATAGTCTTCTTGATTTATACGTCACAGGATTGTGAAGGTACCTCATTCTGGAACGAATTAGTACTTGAATGGGTGCGGTAATTAACGAACGATTAGGCACTTTGTGATGTATAAAGTACCACGGTTTTATCTGTGGCAAAATGAAGGTGAGTTCACATTTTAAGCCTCTGGAAAATTAAGGTAATGGCACATTTTTAAACCTCTGAGAATGGGGCTAAACATTACCTAAACGTTTTTCCAATACAAAACAAAACTTCTTATTAAATATCACCCGCTATACTGGGGATGACTATTAGTAAATCCATTATTTCTCAGAAACTTTCAGCTTATAATATTAGTTGGATACCACGCGACCTACTTAGTATAAGAAATATTAATACCGCTAGTCCACCAACACAGACAACATTCGAAAACACGACAGCGATTGATACCAAGAATATAAATATTAAGAACATGAAAAAGAAAATTTTCGTTCAAAAAGTAATAACGAAATATAAAAGAAATAATATCGCAACAAAAGTTTAATGACTTGTCGAGTCCAATACATCATTTCGGTTACAAACAGGCGAACTTGTTATCTTATTAAAAAGTTGACAAGTGCGAGTACCGACTACTGAGACACGAGCGTTACTCATTATGAGACTTCTTATTTCAAAATGTTTACGTAGTTACTATTGGCTGTGTCTTTCGGCTTTATTTTAAACTAGCTGTGCCCCGCGGTTTTACCCGCATCATAGTTACCAATCCCGTGGGAATTTCGAGATAAAACAGCCTATGTCCTTCCCCAGGCCATAAGCTACCCCTGTACCAATTGCAAGTCAATCGGTTTTGTAGATTAGCCGCCAAACGGTAACATACAGACAGACAGACAGAGTTACTTTTATAATATTAGTAATGATATTTCTGATGTAATTTTTAATGAATAATATCTCAATTCCACTACATTATTTTATTCCATAAAACTACAAATAATATTTTTTACATTTGATTTACATATCTCGTACAAATATGAGATAATTTATGAGATCCGATACCAAGGAGCAAGGAACCAAACTAAGATCGTAATTTATTAATCTAGGTATCATGGCCAAATATCTAAATTCGTTGAGTTGTTTTTATGTCATTGAGTAACAAACATACTCGTAATTATTGAATTCGGCTTGGATTAGCCACAGGATTACTATGTCCTATTATTTTCCCATACGATCAACACAGAACTGTATTTCTTCTACAGAGGCAGGGGGGCAGACGCTCACCGGGGAACTCCTTATACATTATGTATTAATACCAAAACTATTGAGCCATTCATAAGCAAAGTATTCTGAATGTATTATAAAGCGTAAATAAATAATAATGTAAAAGGTACAAGTACATAGGTTGTGTAATCTTCTTGTATTATCTGTGTCGCGGCGCGGGCCTCATACACAGACACAGTGCAGCCCCAGGTAATGACATCACGACACTTTTTGTACCTTTTCCCTCACCATCGCCGGTTTTTAATTCAGACGCTGCATTCGAGCTCTCATAAAAATGTAAATAGGTTCGCTACAACGAGAGACACGCTATAAACACTAATTATTTCGTTTTGGTGCGCTTTTTCGAATGTTCAATGTTTACGCTCGCTTTGGATGAAAGGGACTGGAAATTGGTGGGAATGAAAGTAAATTAGAGGTTCGTCGGCGCACTTACACGAAGCGCGGGAGCGAGTGACGCGCGCGAGTGCGGGGCGGACAATACGCGCGGTACAGATATGTATGTACGTGTCATCAATAGGAACACGAACGAGCCCAGGTGAACGCGCGGAATCTACCGTAAAACATTATGTAAAACGCCCGCGTTTTAAATGAAAACCGAATTAGCATAATAATAATGCATTCGGTAAGCAATTATTGATTGGAAACTGGAAATTAAACTGGCAACCCTTCCATTGCGGGCGTTCCGTTAAAATAAAACGGCGCGGGAAAATCTACATAATATAATTAGAAGGGTGACCCCGGTTCGGGGTAAATTGACGGAATTAGGCTTGTTAAAAAATAACAGAACACTTTACAGGAGACGAACGGACGGAATTTGAAATAAGGTTCGTCCTTTTGAACGATTATTTTGCGGGACCCTGATTAGGGCGCCGATGGAATTTCGCGGTCGTTGTAATCAGACGTAGATGGATGGAAGTCTAGACAGGAATGACAAACAGACGGTCTAACGGCTATTAGCATTCGTTGCGCTTTTGACGGGACAATTTTAATTAAGCCTGAAAAGATGGAAGTTTAAGGGAAACTTATTATTCAATTCTGTAAAGGCTCCTGCACAATGTGAGTGCGGCAATAACGGTGATGGCGGGTGGTCATACCGGCGGGGCGGGCGGTGTGTACGGGCCTTAAGGATGGTTACATCTCAAGCTGAGTAACAAATTGCGGGATTTTATTAAAATATACAACCGCCTCAAGTGGTTCCATATTTCTCCGGTGACTGCAATAAACTTACAATATAAGGCGGCGACGCATTAGGTCCTGTTCACGTCACCCGTTATTACAGGTTTTTATTAAATTCCGCTCTAAAACCCTGGATTTAACTAGCTATTTAAGTACTATGCGATAGTTAGTTACCCTCACTTGGACCATCTTAAAGTTTATAAGAATCGTTTGCAGATTTGTCCAATACGTACTTATTGCTTATTCCAAACCAGATCTTAATTCACTACTATGCTATCACTAGCTATGATTTTTAAGACATCTTTAGTCACTATGGTACGAAATCCTCGTCTATATTCCCTTATAGTGGTAGTAATGGTGTGTTGAGTGATGGAAGGTGACCCTCGTTCACGTCAGAGGCACGTGGACCGCGCCACGGGGTATCTGTCATCTGGACCCGGCACTTACATAACAACACTATGTACAGTTGGGACACACATTGAGGATTGGGGTTATTTTGTAAACGTACATAAATACTTTAATATTTAATAAGTCAAAATATCTGCGGTCTAATGGCAAGCACATGAGTAAAAACTACGCGGATGGGAGTCTAACTTCCAATAACTTTTTGAACCAACCTTCTTCAACTTTAACTCTTAAGACTAAAGTATTAAAAAAATCTATAAATTTGTACATTGTATACTCGTGTCAAATGAAATGTGCCTTTTATTTACTTAGGGAACCTATCGTAGGCCTAACAATCAGCCCTAGTCCTACACCGTTTATCAAAGCGAGAGATTAGAGCGTGTGCTCTCACGCCGCCCGCTCAGTGAGAGTCACTCGTGATATCGGTCCGTAAACAACAAAGAATGTTCAATTAACATTCCCGGGGCGTACGCGGCCGTCGATAGCCGACCTCCTCATTGAAATGCTGCCCGTGCTGCGTTTGAACGGGCCAGGACTCGTGGTGAGGGCTAGCAGGAAGATACATACAACAAACCCATACGTTGTTCACGATAAACGAAGACATTTTAGGTAAGTACATATGCCTCGTTGCGTCGTTGCACTGCTTCGCATTTGGAAGACTAACTGGGTAAAACTAGGTCCAAAAATTGTGAATTGATTTAATCTGAAGATAAATAACTTCTATAATTAATTATGTTCTAACCGCATTAAAAAGGAAAATGGAAAACAATAAAAACTTGAACTCGAATTAGATCTTTTCGAAATACAACCGACTTTTTATTAGGTCCTTTATTGATGTTCTGTTTGTATATGTATATCCAAACACCAACAAGAGATACTGAAATATAACTATTCTTCAACAAGGAACTTTCTAGCTCAACAGTCAAGTGGTCCGTTCCAGTGGCATCCCCCGTTGGAACGCGGCACGAATCGCGCCCTAGGGTAAAAGGGGCAGTTACGCAGAGATTTATACTCTCAATCGAGCGTGGAGTGGTACACGCGCGATCACAATGGAGCCCACCTCACACACCTACACTAATGGACCGGTAGGAAACACATTATGGATGGAACTGGTGTTTAAATTACTGTAAAACAGATCTATACAGATTTATCAATATATCTGTGCAAGAGAGAGAGAAAGAGAGATAGTTCGTTATTCCGTGTATCTGTGTCAAAAGTTTGTTTTATTGCTAATCGTTTAGACTAAATTGAATTATCATTCGCTAATAAGACCTTATAAAATCAAATATTATGCGAAGTTGTTACTACGAACCCAATGCTACATAGTGCAAGGATAAGCTACTAAAAAAATCTAAAAGCTAAAAAATCACAAATTTCAAAACAACAAATAAACAGTGCGATCGCGGAACAACTCACTAAGATTACAACAACTATTACAAACCATTAAGGCAAGTTTAAACTAAGCGAGTTACCAGCTACTTACACCGTCTGAACTTAGCGTAAGTGCTTCTGAAAAATTCAGGTAAGCCCCAGGTAATCACGAGTTGGGAAACAAAAGGATTTCCAGTATTAATACCTATTGAAAGTTTTATTCAAGTTCTTTATTCGACTCTTTGGTTTTACTTTCTGAATGACTTAGCGAGTAATAAAATGAATATAAAATCTATATGTAAATTTCAATCCGCGATTAACGATGTGGGCAACAACCTTTTCTGTATAAGTTCTTAATATTCCTTAAGGACTTTCATCTTTATAATGTAGCCATTTGTTTGTCCTTGATAAATAAAATAAAAATATAGGTAGCGATCGTTTGAAACTAACTTTTAATTTATTTTAAAAGATAGATACAGAAACATATAATATTAAATACAATTTTCCGTGTACGAGCTCGAGTACGTGTAAAATTTAATTAAATATAAAGACTGAAAATACAAGTAACTTTTATATTTATTTTCTAAAAACTACGTCCGTAAATGTTAATGACTAGCGTTCCACCCTAGTTTTACTCGCTTGATATTTCTATTCTTTTTCATGAGTTTTAAGATCATCAACACACATTGGATACCTATTGGGATGGAGTGGTGACAAAAATATCGTATAACCTTTTGCGTTGTGGAGTCAAAACCATCAAAATCTATCAATGTTAATATTTCATACATAACATAAGCATTTAATACATCATGTCACTATAGTAACTGACTCCTAAAGTTCGAAACTTGTATCTACGGAATCACAAACTTCGCACACACTCATTCACACACACACAGACCGAGATAAACATTTGTGGTTCACACAAATGTTCACTCCGCATGGGAATCAAACCCGCAACCTTACGGATGGCAGTCCGGCATGATGACCACTGTGCCATCTTAGTCGTCGTAAACAAATCACACTGAACAACAAATTATACCTGAATCTGCCATCACAGGTCAAATGTTTCAAAGTGCCCGAGTGCTCCAATGACTCTAGATGGAGGTATCAATTCCCGAGTCCCGGAGGCCCGTGACGTCATCCCGTGTGACGCGCTCCGAATGTTATGGAGATGGTAATTGGCATAAAGACTGACACTGGATGCAGTTTGGTTGTGTAGTGTTGGGTAAGGTTGAGTTTTGAGGTACGAAATGCAGAGGATCTTTGTTTTTCTTTATATTTTGACTATCGGCGCCTTGCTGTTTCACCCGCGTAGTTAGTGTTCCCGTAGGAATATGGGAATAAAATTACCTTTCCACTGAATTACTCTATCTATTAAAACAAACCGCATCAAAATCCGTTGCGTAGTTTTAAAGATCTAAGCATACATAGTGACATAAGGACTTAGGGACAGAAAAAGACTTTGTTTTATACTATGTAGTGATGATCCTACTAAAATTTTAAGTTATAAATAGTTGCCTGCCGATCTATGCATGTTGGTTCCCATCCCCCTAGAAACCTAGTAATACCTACAAAAACGCGATATACTGAGATTCCAAACTGGTGAAGTAATCTAATAAAAAGTTATCGTAAGAAATCTAGTAAACAACAAGTAGGTAGTATCCTCGTTAAGTAATGAAAGCTTACAAAAGCTTAAACTTTTAATGAAAATGGACAAAAAGCCGAAGTGATCGTAAACCGATTGTGTGTCACTTGTACCTAATTGATCGCATCAAGTTGTGACCCGATACGAGACGTCAGTTTTGTAACTTGTACTTTATTAACATTAGGCTCATAGTTTTAAGCGCCTTTAATTATAATGCCAACAGTGTGTTTTAAAACTGTACAAATATTCTACATCAAGATCACTAGAAATTCCACCAAAAAACGTTCAGCTATCTCAGAAATGAATAAACAAATAAATATAATAAAAAAATGTTTTATTATAATTATATTTTGGCTACGCGCTTAAAATCATTTGGCCATAATACGTAAATAAATTATTTCTATTAAAACATACACTTTTACTCTGCTTTTATTTATTTTTTCAGGATTCTTTCAGGTACTAAAGTATTCTTAGAAATAAAACCTTTATTTGCAAATCAGTAATTTCTAAGGCCGTGAACATTAAAATCCGTTTGATCCGTCTCCTGCGGCCTCCCACACAAATTGCACAAAGTGGCGCAATCAGCCGGGGAACGAACCCGGTACCTTGGGATCGATCGAAGGAATGGAATACTGTAATAAGTTAAAAGGGTTGTCTGTCACTCTTTTCCTTTGAATTTAATTGTTTTATTGACGGCAATAATAATATTTTTAGATGAATGACAATATCCTTTATAATAAATTATCCAAAATACTATACAACTAAAAAGTAATCATTATAATAATAATAATAATAAAGGTGCCCGCAGGGCACCTTTGAGGCGGGGTGTCGGGGAGTAGCGACCCCGCGGACCTGACGCGCTCCCGGGGGAGGTCACCATTCCTCACCTCCGCTTGCCTTCACTGGCCGGCGGAGTGAGCACTGACGAGGAACAGGTCCCCCACCTCCGTGCTTGCCTTCATTGGCCGGCCGGAGTGGAGCCCGCGAGAGCACTTTGGTGCTCGGAGAGTGAGGGGCGTTGCGTAAGTGGTGAGTTGGCTTAGCATGAAGCTGGACCCTCGGGCTCAGTGGATCGCGGTTTAAAACCCAGGGCGTCTGCTCCACTCTCAAAGCCGCTCGTTTCATGTTGCCCCCTTGTTGCGACTCGAGCGACTTGTTTGGGGGGCCCAGTTATAGAGCTGGCAAGTCTCCATCCGCCACTTCGTACATGTTTATAGCATTGTATCGGCGGGTGTCATAGTCCCCATAGTTCCCCAATATCCAGTCCATTAAACATCCCATTCCCATAACCCAGTCGTAGTTTTCCATATATTTGCAATAGTCCCAGCAGAACCGGGGACTGTCCTTGGATGCATTTTATAGTGTTATACAGGGATAGTCGCCGGATTGTGCATCCTTTACACAAGATTAAATATGTCAAAGGGCTTCCGTGTGTTGGCTTTGGCCCCATACTAGCCTTCCAAAAGACCGGGACTCCTTAATAGTCCCGTGAATGGAAAAGACATAACAAATAATAATAATAAAAAATCTTTATTTTTCATAACAAGAAACAATGAAACTTAATTTTACAACATGTTACATATAAATAATGAAAAAAGGGGCAGTGTTCAGCAAACGTTACAACCTGCATAGCAGGCCGCAACACTGTTCTTCCACACTGCCCATGGGAGTGAACAAATTAAAATAACAATATTGTCTGTGGTCCAACCCGTCAACACCAAACTAATATAAATTTTCTATGCAGATGATTGATTCGTTTGACAATTTATCACGCCAGCACTAAAGAAACAGGAAGTAATTCCGGAAAGCTGTCTGCTTACAGGCTATTTTCTGTTTTTTTACCCTATAGACTTACTCATCCCGTAGATTATTGCACTTGGAAAACGTGTTTGTAAATTACTTGCAACAAAAAGAAAATAAATCAGTATTATACAGGCACAGCCTAAAAAGAAAACATCGGCTTGTATCGCTAACGTAGTGAGCCGCCACTCGCCCGAGCGTCGGATAAACAATTTAGGGGTAGAAACTTGACGTAACACCGGCCAAAACTAGTTAGGTCCGGATCACGGCGGGTCGTTGTTGCATAGTAACTGGCACGAGTAACTGGCGCGAGCAACTTGCCCCGTCTCGATGGTAATGGTTCGGAATTCGCGAACACACGAACAAGTAATATGCATTTTGGGCGTAATTGTGTTGCGGCTTAGCTAAACTGGCTAATGTCTTGGGGCTTAGCGTTTAGTGAGTTGCTTGTTTAGATTTTCGCTGATAACAAGTTAAGACTTTAGGATAACACTTTTATAATGGTATAAGGATTTATGAAACTATACAGTACTAAGTATACAGGATATTTATTTTCAACTGGCACCAAGAGTATGAGTTGAAAACTACGTTGGGCCTTACGGCGGACATCTTTTGCGAACAGCCTTCCAGGTAACGTTTGATCGTTTGAGCATACCTATCACGCGAACAGCTGACCAGTTGAAACCGAAAATTCGATAATTCGGCCAGTAAAACCCAGCAATGCTAATAGCGTTCAAAATTTTAGTAGTCGAACCTTTCATTTATCTGGGGGCACGGCAGTGCCCCCCGCCAAGTCGAGCGCGAAGCAAACACTGCCGTACCATCCTTTACAGGAACCCTTTCGCCGCATTTTCAGGCCCCTATTTGACAACCTCTGGATAAGCCCAGAACGCTGAAATTTTCGTCATCCAGTAAGCTATACAATCACATACTTAAAATAAAATTTCAAGTCTGTAGGTCATTTAGTTCCGAAGTTAAGCGAAAGCAAAGTTTCGCATTTTAGACAGACACTCACTCACTCACTCACTCACTCACTCATGATCATCAAAATAGAACTAGTACTTCCCATAAACCTAGGGAGCTGAAATTTGGTACAGAGTTAGGGTTTAATGGCCACATAAAGGGAAAACTATAAAAACTAGGATAATCGAACGGGAACGGGAATTATACGGGAACGGGAGTGGGAATTGTAACTCAAGAACGGCTGAACTGATTTGGCTGAAAATTGGTGAGGACGTAGCTTAGAACCAGGAAAAGGACATAGGATACCTGTGATCCCGAAATTCCCACGGGATTGGGATCGGGAATTTTAAAATCAAGAACGGCTGATTTGATTTGGCTGAAAATTGGTGGAGAGGTAGCTTAAAACTATTAGAAGAACATAGAATACTTTTAATCCCGAAATTCCCACGGGAATGGGAACGGGAATTTATAACTCAAGAACGACTGAACTGATTTGGCTGAAAATTGGTGAAGAGGTAGCTTAAAACCAGGAAAAGAACATAGAATACTTTTAATCCCGAAATTCCCACGGGATTGGGAACGGGAATTTATAACTCAAGAACGGCTGAATTGATTTGGCTGAAAATTGGTGGAGAGGTAGCTTAGAACCAGGAGAAGCACATAGAATACTTTTCATCCCGAAATTCCCACGGAAACGCGAACGGGAACTACGCGGTTGAAACCGCGGGGCGTTTAATAATAAAATACTACTCCTAAAAAGAAAAAAAATGTGTCAAATAAGAGAATCTAATAAAATAAATCAATATAAACACGTTTCAACAAAAATAAATGAAATCCCACCAAAAACATTCTGTAAAAAACTAGCCAAGTCTCGATGGAGCTGCTTGTTTATCTCTAAAAAGTAATGCAATCTAGACAAACTCGTGCCAAGTCTAAGGTTCCTTACTGCGATTTCTTTATTATTATAGTTAATGTTGTGTGACTTGGCCGTTGAACATTGTTTAAAACGTTAGTAGTGGGTACAAGTCAATTTTGTTTACACGTAATGTTATTACATTATTAAAATACGCAGCTTCATCAAGCCTACAATTGACTGGATATTGAATCAACGTTTTTCAAGTGGTAATTTTCTATCGTCAATGGGTAGCGGTTCTGGCGACAGATTGGTGCAATGGTGTCATGGAGCACCTAGTTTTGTACCTTTGTATACATGTGTACCCTTCAACGGCCAGGTCACACAACGTTAACTATAATAATAAAGAAATCGCAGTAAGGAACCTTAGACTTGGCACGAGTTTGTCTAGATTGCATTACTTTTTAGAGATAAACAAGCAGCTCCATCGAGACTTGGCTAGTTTTTTACAGAATGTTTTTGGTGGGTATTATTTTCAATCTTACGAGCTCGTATTATGTACGGGTATGATGGTGACAGCTCTTAATAAAAACAAAACCTTTGTGTTATGTAGTTTATTTTGTGAGATTGCAATTTAAGTTGTGTGTGAAGTAATTTGCGGAGCTCAGACAACTGAGAACTAGATAGGGGGGGGGGGGGGGGGGAGAGAGGGGATCTCTTGAATGAGGATCTGTGGCTGATAGTGGGAATCGGGACGTGGAAATGAAAAACAAACCGAATTGTAATTGTTTTTCTGTGACGGACGGATCGGAGCGAGCAGTTGGACTCGCTTGTGTAGAGATGTGTTTAATCTTACTGGTTGAGTTTATTGTTGGTTGCACTTGTAATGATTTCTAGTATTTATTGTTTAGACTTGTTTTTGATTGTAGTTAATTTTACTTTAATGTAAAGACGAATGTTGCAGCTTAGTGTAAGCCGGTGCGTTATTAAAGATTATAGTTTTAATAGAAATTATTATTTTACTAAAAAGGGTTATCAGAATTTCAACGATACTTTAGCTAACTAAACTGCAGGTTCATATCCCAGCTGGTGAAATTCTTGAATGGTACATTTGTTGCCGTAAAGTCTGCCTTAGCTGCGGGGCAAAAAAACCAAAACAAGGATAAAAATGGAATAACAAAGGTTTCTAATTAAATCCCTAAAGGTCAACAAGTGGGATGAAAGTTTAATTACAGAAAAACAGAACGTTCTAAGGGAAAATACACTAAGGCGTTCACAAGTAAAGTTCAAGTGCTCATTCTTTAAAATTAAACTATAGTAAACTACCGAAAATCATAGCAGAGGTTCTACTAGGCTCTTGTTTCACAATTTAAATAAACAAACGATTTGATTGCCTCAAACAGTAGTAAGTACCACAGATGACTAAATAGTTACTGGGTGTAGTGCTAGGAGTACAATCGTAACTAAGTCACACCTACGTTTGCAAACATCGGATAGTCGGGAACTAGAACAAAATCAAACTCCGCCGAGTCGGAGTTAAGTAAGCATTAACTTGAACTGTATTTACATGTATAATTAGGTTCATTGTGTGTGGGGGGTTCAATTATGCATTAAGTGGGAGAGGTGTTTGAAAAATTACTGTTAATTTTTATTGTGGTGAGATGGAGAGATGGATCAAGCAAGAATCGTTTTAGAACATACATTCATTTGATATAAAACTAATTGAACTTTGCATACTTACGGTTGTATTCGTTTTATTTGAGCTTTTCCCAATTTTGTTTCTTATTTTTGACTTTTTTTACTTTATTACAACCTATAAACTAGTTGGGAATCTTCTTTATACGTTCGTGATGATAACATGTGGGTATAATGAGCAAGTAAGCGTAATTATTGATGATAGTCGGGGGATCTCTTTATAATATTCCCAAGAGGTTTCACTCTGCTTCGAATTCACAGTGCGTCATAACCCTTACTTCGACGACACCCGCTCCAACCAATTAGACAATCCCGGTCTGTAGTCGTACTATATCCGAATAAACTAATTTCCATCGGAACTAAACGGTGGAAACAATTAATAATATGAAAATGTATTCGCGCCGCGTGTACCAGACGACGTCAACGGTGCATTCGCTTGACGTTTGTGAACCCACGTGTGTTTCCATTGTACAACGGTATTATAGTTATAGACAGTAAATGTTAATAAATATTATTTGATTAGGAACGATTCTTAAAAGGTATGAGGTTACCAACACGCATTAGGAAACATGGTGATTACGCCTGTTTTAATGTTATCAGGGAGTCGATATGAGTAGTATCTTCTTGAAGAAGATGAAGCACTGTGTTAGACACACACTGTGTGAATAGAAATTGTTTCTACAGCTAAATCATGTAAAGATTATGAAGATATTTAAATTCGATTATTGTTTTAAAATAAATTGACATCATCATGACTTAATCACATGGAAAGAGAATGTTTTCATCTGATCATTTCTATTTTAATTCCCGTACATATCGCACGACAATATACCGGATAGTTCACAACCGTGATAACAAACAGAGTACCGGGACACAGATGGCAATTCGGTGACGTCATCGCCTCGACCGGCATCAGACCAACTGGAATTTGCATTTAATTCCGTGGATACAGTTTATTTTATACATTCAAATAGAGGAAATACCGAGTCGATTTGACGGTGTTAATGGGAGACGGCGGCGTGTGGACGTGGCCTTATGTTAAGAGGTTTCGATGTAGGTGGATGAAAGGGGAACTGCCGTATGGGGTAGTAAAGAAAATACAGAACACAAAGGTACAATACAAACCTTGTCATATAAAAAAGCAGTAGATTATGAAATGTTTACATGAATAGCTATTAAACATGTTTTTTTTCTTTCTTTATTTTTCTTTCTAGCTATTCAAGAGGAAGGTTATAGGCATACGCTATTGAGGAGGTGAAACTTTAGGGCACAGTCTTGTTAATATAAGAAACCAATATAAAAAAACACATCGCTCAGAAAGAACAACACCTCTATATTTCCCAACAACTAATTGAACTTCCAAACATTGTAATACAAACCAATATTTGTGTTGGTTTAGCGCTGAAATCTCTCCTGAAAACCAATATCGGGGCACAAACAGATCGGAACACAATTAAAGGTAATTCTAGCTCGACGCCGGGGATCACGTCTCAGACCTCAGCCACAGTTTGAACCGCCACCATCCAGGAACAGGTACCTATTGAGATATCTATCCAGGAACAGGTACGTACCTAGTGGGGATTTCACAGGATTTGAACGTTTTTGTTCACATATACTGAGAATTGTGGATAGGGTAGTAGTTATGTGGGGTATAGATAGAAGGTTATCTGATGGAAGCAATTAAACTATGTTGTTTCATAGTCCAGATATTGAATTTGACTGGAATATAGATTGGCGGGATACTAGTTATGTGGTAGATTATAGGTTATTTGATGAAAGCAATTAAACTAACTCTATTGTTTCATAGCAAGCTAGTAAGTTATTTTATTGAGTTATGTACATGTAATTATGTTTTAATCACAATACATAAGCCTTTGTTAAAACGTATCTATATAATCCATCTTCTTCTTCTTCTATCGTGTCAATGGCCACAAAATAATATATTTAACTAAAGAAAATAATAAATACGAAATTATAATTAATAATCCAATTACCTAGAAGTGTGAATAGGCATTATTTGAGTCAGCGTGTACCACCTTCGACCTCATCATTGCTTCATCCACTACCATCAAGCAAGATAGAGGTCAAACGCATTCAAATCGTCAATAAAAAAAAGTTATCTGAGTTTGATGGCTTGTAACATCCCACTGCAGAAAAGTCCTCTCTCACTGATCATATTAGTAAAGTGACTGCGAATATGCGTAATCATTATGCTAGTTACAATGCATGGTGATCTTAAAGACCAAACCATAAAAATTACACAAATAAACCCAAAAATAAAGGGGCTTCTATCAGTAATATCTGAAGTTATTAAGTTCCCAATATCAATATTTATGTGTTACATAAATATGGTATTAAACGGTTCACTGGGCGTTTCATTAAGTGTTTTATATCACGGTAATGTAATCTTCCCGACTTCGTTATTATAACGGGCCGGATCGAAAGTAAATATTATTTTTCCTTACTTTGCTTTGATTTTACACGATAAAAAAATATATGTGAATTTCTGAAATAATAATTCTATTGGATGTGAAAATCCAGGTTAAAAACTATGTAAAATTTCAGCCAAATCCGTTCTTGCGGGATCGAGTAGGTAATAAGTAACTACGAACTAAAAATTACTTGATCATTAGTATCTTTGGCTACCATTTTTCTCACTTTGAATTAGGTTGCCCTACGAGTAATACATAAAAACTTCGATTTCAATTATATAGTTCCTCTTACAATCCATTCAACAAGTTACCTAACACCATTCAAAACACATATAACTACATTGATACACACACATCACTATTAAAACCCTCGTAAAATGTTAGTACCACACCCAAACTATCCAAATCTCATTTTGAAAGAAGTGATACCTTTTCAAAATTCCTGAAGCAAGTTACAGGTAATAAACTCGACCGGTTTCAGCTTCCTGAAGCGACACAGGAAGCTTATGAAAGCTTTTATGTTTGAACTTAAGTGTGTGCTAGTGGGCGGCCATTGAACGAGGAGAGAGGTGAGGGTGGTTAATTTATAGATATATTTGTACATTTTTTATGAAATTTACAAAAAAGGGATTTATGTAATACATAAAAAATATTTGTGTTATTTAGTAAGTACTTATTTTTTATTAGCGGGTCCAAATTAATTCAATCCTGCTTTATATAAAATATTAGTCGAGGTCTGATAACTGTAATGATTTTAATTAATTTCTTTGACATACGTGTTTAAAATTCTAGTTTGTAACATTTTTACTCATATTTTTCTGGTCGAATCGCCTTAATTTCCAGTTTCGCTAAACAAAAGATGAATATTTATCATTTTAAACTAGGATTACAATTAATTTAAAGTAATAGAGCGGAGATAAAGCCGCGCGGCGGGATGAGCCGCGGAATATTAAAAATGTAAGTGAAAACAAAAGGCGGTGGTGATCGTAATTCAAACGTAATCCCGCTACGGGCGTACCTTCATTAAACTACGGTTAGTCCGCGCTCGTCGCTATGTTGTTTCTATACCTTATTTATATTGCCATTGATCAACACCTACTATTGAGGATACAGGTGCAGTTTAATTTAATGACATGAATTGAATCTTAGCTAGTAATGCTGAAAAGTGATTTACGAGTATAAACAATATAATTTTTCGAAACCGATTTCAAATTTTACCAATGTAAATCTAAATTATTCTTGAATCCTCCGACTCTTGAAAGTTACGTATGGATATCATCGCGTCTGAAAAGGTAGTGTGTTACAAAAGGGACAAACAATATGTAGGTATTAACGCACTTTAAAAAGTTAATAAATATCATGCGGGCGGGCGGGCCATCGCGGCCCATCGCGCCCATCGCGCCACGGCCGGCGCACTCCTAAACCTATTTACTTTATCTGGGATCTTGTTTGCGTTATTACCCGGAATATTTTGTTGGCACAAAACTTTTGGAGCTGATTTAAAACTCTCAAAATTACATTACTAACTTACGGTTAAGTACTAGAAATTAGAAATTCGTACAAAAGTCAACGCCAAACTTTAAATTGGATAGAATTGGGGCGGCGCATGACGTCACATTAGGTACCGTGAGCGTATTATGTACACGTTATAGGGAGGTATTAGGAGCACAGCGCGCTAAGTTTGGAGAGGCCAAGTCATCCTAAGTCCCGTGCATCTGGTTTAATATTGGGGACACACCGCACAGACGGATGGCGAACACACGGGATATTCGAATTTGAAGGTTTTTATATAGAAATTATATAGTCAGTAGTAAAGAAAATTATTAACGTGAACTGATCGGCTGAACTTAGTGAACATAATACGCACTAGAATGTTATACCGAAAAGTATTTCTACCCTGCCGTTGTAAGTAAATATATTCTTTGATTAATTCCCTCAGCGCCTAATACCCCCGAGCCACCGTCGCCAGTGAGCAGTAAATATGAGAGTATCTAAGATTGGCGGAGTACCTGGATGTTATTTAGCATTCTGCGGGCGACAGGTGGTCTAACTTAGTGCGCTGTTGACCCGGTTGCATGCATTCCTATTCCAGCTTAGAACCTTGCCGCTGTTTCCATTGATTTTTATCTTACGACATCAATCAAATCTACAGCAATTTTCGTGTAAATTTCTTATTAAAAAGTAAAAACACATACGTTGATTGAGTTTTTTTGCGTTTTATTTACCTGTATCAGTAATAAAAATAATATTGCATCTTGTTTTCCGCATCACATTAGATTGAGAAAACAATTACACAGCAATAGCAATTATTATAATTTATTGACACTTACTAAGTACTATGGTTAGGTATCATTATTATACGACTATAACAGATCAAGATTTATACAAATCACAATAATAAAATCAATAACAAATGACTTCTAGGAAACATCTGCCAGAGGTCAACCACAACCAGTAGTATCATTATACTGAGGTCCACGCGAATTGCCGTACGTTACATCAATCAGGCATTGTATCGTGTTCCGGTGTAGGAAGTGCAATGGAGCCGCGCTCCCTACTAACAACTCTTTGTGTGAGTTGGTCTGTTTATTGAGACGCCGCCGTGTAATTGTGGGCCAAATGAACTGGGGTTAGCTTGGTAGCACGCCAGTAGTCGGGTGAAGTTCAATATTTATTTATTGTCTGTACTACAACACAGAGTGCGAATATGACTGTTTTGATAGACAAATACTTGAACCGATTTCGATATGTTGATAAATATAACACAACACTCTCATTTTTATAAACTGGCTCTAATCTACTTTGAATCTAGAGAACGCGTGATAAATGTTAGCAGATCACAAAATATTACTTTGTTATATATAATTATCACATGAGACTGAAATTGGTACCCAAAAATGTGCTTGCTCTCTCTAATTTTGGGCTTGAGTCCGTTCCAGACATGCCTTTAAAGAAGTCATCAAAATCAAAATAAACATGAAAACCAACTCACAACACAACAGTCAGCCCAGTTTGGTGTTAATCGAATCCTTGCTCATAAAGCTTCACATATCCCTTAGATTCATAACATAAGACCAAGACTAAACCTGTCCGTGTATAAGCTGTAACACACGCGCGAAGACAATAGCGCGGTGTCTATCCTGGCATCACACTGAGGTTTCCCTGGCTATTGTTCAGACATCGATTGGCAGGGAATGGAAATTGACAACACTACACACACCGTAGAAGATACAACATAAAAATTACAGGTAGATTAGCTTTTAGAACAAGATGGGCTGTGATTTTATTCAATCAAGTTAATTTTGAAAATTACTAAGAATTTAACTCGCAGAAGCGCCCATCGTTGACCACTGATCAATACAATCATTTGATTACACCTGTGATCATTCTGCTACACCTGGCACTGTCATAATAACAAGTGTGGCCATTTCCGAAGTGACCTTTAATTTCAGCGTTGCTTCCGATTTCAAAGTATTGTCTTACGTACAGCACCCATACCTTACCACATGCTCTCAAACTGGGTAGGTCTAATAGCCAAAAGCTCCAGAATTATAAGTACATACAATGCAAGTTAGCAACACGCAAAAGTAGCGTGAGTGAGCGTGGTGATTAAGCTTATTCCTCCTCACTGAACTGATATCATCAGTGAGAGATAAGCCTTGCAGTGGTATCATAGGAATGTACCAGTAGATATTTTGATTTTGTTTTAGAGTAAATCGAAGTTTATCTGTATACTAGTAGATATGACGTCATATTACCGAAGATTTCCACTTTCTTGACTCCATAAGGGTAGCAATTCAAAGAGAAATACATATTTGTCGGGAGGTGTAATGGCGTCGAGATGACATCGTCTGGAAAACTTTATGGCTTGCATTCGTCTCAGTCCACCCCGGGCCCATGGCACTGCACAGGGTCGCATTCAGGTACGGGGCAAATCTCACAAGAAAGTAGTCTTAGTAAATCTTTAGTCTTACTATTTATCTAAGTAACTTTTAAAACAAAATATCTGCTTTTAATAGGGTGACTTGCAGGTATTTTCCTTAGATTTTTAATAACTGTTTATTACAAAGGCTGCACCTGCTACCAAAATATGATCCACAAATGTTCACTTAGATTTGTATGTACTAACAGTTTCTGATACTCAAGTAGTCATAGTAAATGCAAATGTCAAATGCTATATAAAAGTGATACAATATAGTCTAATTACATGTATACCATGTTATAGGACAAGGATGGGTTTTGTAATGTATCCAAGTCAAGCGGAAATCTACCGCTACGTTCAATACCTCTTTCAATCTTGTCTTCCCGTTTGCCCCTTCCCTCAGTCCGGCCCTGTAGTACCCTGCAATCGCACTCGGAGCACGTGAGCGCGCGATATTGTCCATTACGAGTATGAAACGTTTTAATTTTAACTTCAGTTCCGTGCGAATGTGTGTCTAATACCGGTACCAATGATGCGCATTATATGATGTTATCTTTGTTGAACGCTTGTAATGATGGTATTACTGGTAAGTATATTGTTGGTTCGTTTCAGTGGCTATTCGGATTTGGTATGGTTTGGCGTGGTACTGGGTTCAAATTCTAGCTGAAGTAAAAATTTTGATATTTCTGCCTAAATTGGTCTTTAAGTCGCTGGTACAGTCGAAAGAGCTGTATTTGTTATTTTCGTTTTCATTTTTTGATACTACATCCTAAGTTTATTTAAACGTTTGTTATTCATAGATTATATTCAGCTCTAGTGGCTGAACTCAGTTAATCTTTCCATATGGATATGCCAGTATAACATACAAGATAATTTTTATCCTGTCAATTCCAGATCCAAAGTAGAAGAAATTGAATGCACGAGATATGACAAAAAAAATTCTAATGTTATTTTTTCTTTGCAAGTTTTTTATCATATTTAATCTTTAAGGCGACGAGCTCCCACAACTTTAGGTATTTTAAGCTACCTCAGACCCCGCGCTAGCTGCGTGTAGCGTATTCATTTACGACACAGATAGCGCGCGCAAATACGTAACTCGCGCGGTCCGGTCGACGACCTCGCGACTCAGTAAAGCCACAGTAGAGCCGATCACGCAGTAGGACTATTAATATTGAAAGATATCAATATGTATTAGAATCGACTTTTTCGTGACCTAAATAAAAAACACTACTACCTTATTAAAACCTTTCGTGCACATTAGTATCTACCTACTTATATAGTAAAAACATAAAATATGTACAAATATATTATCTACCTATATTATTAGTAGGTACTATATTTCATTTATTTATTTAATTTATTTTTCGCTACTTCTATTGACGACCTCGATGGCAGAATGGTCACCGTGCCGGACTGCCATCCGTAAGGTTGCGGGTTCGATACCCGCGCGGGGTGAATATTTGTGTGAACGTGTGGGTGTGTGTGTGAATGAGTGTATGGGTAGTTTCTGATACCCTAGATACAAGTCACAAACTTAGTTAGGGGTCAGTTAATGTTATGAGATGATGGAGAGAATAATAATGTTGTTATTTATTACTCTGTTTATGTTTTATAGTGAAACTCCTACATACTTTAGTTACTGCTAAGGCTGGCCCCATTCAGTCGGAAATTCAATATATTAAAATCTTATTCTTATAAGTAAATCTTTAAATCTAAATAATAAATATACCTGCGCCTCAACCACGTAGTTCCCATTCCCATATACGATAATAACGTAGTACAACAATAACATTCTGAAAATATTTAATAAAGGAATAAAATAAAACCAATAATGCCAATTAGCTATTTATTTATTTTGCGATAATGTAATGTCCCTTAGAGGCATACCACGAATTTGCCTTGAATCCACAATTTCAGGCAAAATGTGGTTCAAATAAAAGTCTGTTTGTTTTCTTAATAATAAAAAAAAAATCTATATATATAAATAAAATTGGAGTGTCAGTTTGTAATATTGAAATAACCGCTGCTTACTACATGCTTAGGAATATAGTTACCCGCGTAGTACCCGCTCCCGCGAGGATGCGTAGCTCGTAGTATCAATATCATACAATCTCGGCACAATTCACCATCGTGTGTTAAAAATTAAGTAACAGCGCCATCTATTGGTACGATTTGCGACTACAAAAAGTTACAATAAAACATACGATTACATATACAAAATCCCATGGGAATTTTGGGATACAAAGTATTCCATGTGTTATTCTTAGTTGTAAGGAATATTTGTACCAAATTTAATCAAAATCGATACAGTAGTTTTTGCATGAAAGAGTAACAAACATCCAAACTCACAAACTTTTACATTTATAATATTACTAGCGGCGCCCCGCGGTTTCACCCGCGTAGTTCCCGTTCCCGTGGGAATTTCGGGATAAAAAGTATCCTATGTGTTATTCTGATGTATAAGCTATATTGTGGTAAAGTTTCATTCAAATCCATAGTAGTTTTCACGTGAAAGAGTAACAAACATCCATACATCTATACTTACAAACTTTCGCCTTTATAATAGTAGTAGGATAGTAGGATACGGTAGACACACCAAAATATTTTTTGTCTGTCTGTCTGTTTGTTTGTTTCGGCTAATTTCTGAAATGGCGTGACTGATTTTTACGGGATTTTAAATGAAATACCCTCAAAGTTATTATTACTTACTTAGTATTATTTAAATTCGCAGGAGTTACAATACGGTCTTCACTTGTGTTTATTTTAGCCTGTGGTTCCTCGACAGTTTGTACAGCTTCGCTGTAAAAAGAGATAGTTTTAGTTAGGTGATTGTCAATTGAATTAATTTTGTGTTTATTTGTACAGTTTCGTCTTTTTTTACATACGTTATGGCTTCCAGGTAGGTCCGTTATCTACGACATACAACTGCACTCAGCAACGGAGATTTGCACTATTTTACACAATTAAATTAAATAAATAATATTGGGGCACATCTGTTTGTCTTGAGCGGGAATCGAACCCGTAACCTTCGGCATAGCAGCCAGGGCCACTACCAACTACACCGCTCGATCAAATAAAAAAATATATACACAGATGATCTAACTGGTGCAACTTTTTTGTCAAAGAGGAAGGATTTTTTGTTTGATGGTAATGAATAGGCTTCGAAACTAATGGAACAATTTCGTTTTCATTATAGACTTAACTTGACATAGGCTACATATTATCCCGGAATTCCTACGGGAACTATTTGTGTGAAACCACAAGGCACTGTTGTATAATAGAAATCACATACATACCTTCCATATGCGTATGTTTTCTTATAACGACCATTTTCAGATCTTGGTATTGAAGAACTATAAAAAAATATTTATTAGGTATCGTATCTTTGTATACCTTTCTAGCATAGTTAGTGATAATAAAAAATAAATATCAGGACATATTTAACCACCATTAGTTATCCCCAAAAAGCTTATGTGTACTAACACATACAGATATTGAAATATTGACATATATATATATATATATATATCAATATATATAGACATTGACATACATAACATATTTTATTTATATACTTACATGTTGTAATACAACGACTACAGCCAACCAATATGCTCATCTCACAAATGTTGACTGTACCGGGAATTGAACCCGGGAAATTGAGAGGGTTCTCATGTGCAGTCCGGCATAGCGACCTTTACGCTAGTGGATGATATTAGGTCGTTTTTTACCTACTACACTCATACCTCGCACACGTTATACTGTGGCTCTTTGTCAATTGTCATCTCGACCTAGTCCATTATATATATTATCTATATATATAAATAAAATTGGAGTGTCAGTTTGTAATATTGAATTCATAATGAACAATCATAATGGCGAGACCAACTTTATCTTACATTGTTGCTAATATAACAAGAAATAAATAAACTTACCTTATTCTCTTTGTGTTACGTCAAATTTTTAATTTTGATTTCCTTTTCACTCTATTTGTTTTATTTGCCATGTCCAATAATTATTTTACAACACAATCCACTAATTAAACAATGATAACAAAAATATTTACACTGAAAGTACAAACCTAACTAATAAACACGAAACACGCGTATTTTTACGCAGCGAGCCGGCAAAAATCACACAGGTCCTACCTTCTTGACGCCAAACGGCGGACTGCGGAGGAACTCACTCGCCGCGTGGTTATATAAATTGAAATATTGTGTTATTGTTAGATTATATTATTAATTTTAGATATTTTTTCGGTTTTTTTATATTCTAAATGTCATTGTCTATAATTTAACGCAATTTTTACGTATATAAGTTTAATATTATCCAGATGAAATGGAAATTACGATCGCAAAATTTGAAAAATTGGACTATTTCAAAATATTTTATGATCGAGCGAAGTTGTTTAATTCGTGTTTCCAGCCGTTTTATCAAAAAGCTGGATTATTAAACTATAACATATATTTTTATTTATACAAAATTAATAATATTTGATTATTTACTATTGAATCTAAGCGAGGTCGATTCTGAATTTTGCGGAACTTCCTCGGCTTAAGGATAATTATTTTAAACGTGTTTTTTATGTGTACTTTCGATCAATAATGTGTAATTTTATTTTTAAATGTTTGAATTGTATGTAATCCTGTCCATTTATTTCTATGTATTTTTTGTGTTTACATTTTTTTAAATGTATGTTGTACTTGAGTATATACTTAAGTATAATTAGAATTTGAAGATACTGTGATTACCTTCTCATATATGTATACTGGTACATATTGTCTAGTATTTTAAGAGTATCTGACATCGTAACTATTTTCAAAGTGACATTTATTTTAACAGTTTTTGTTTATTTCGTTAAATCTATTATTATTTCATTGACATTTTAATGTGTACTTTTAGACAATATTGTGTATTTTTTTATGTTTAAACTGAATGTAATTCTGTCCATTTATTTTTGTGGTTTTTTGTTTATATTCTTTAATATACTCGTATTTGAAGTGAAAGATTGGATCTCGGTTTTAGTATTGTTTTAATATTATTTAAGAACTTATAATAATAAATAGCTTTATATTACTTAGTCTGTCATTAACTTAAATGTTTGTTTATATATTGTTGAAATTGAAGTAGTTTTATCCTTTTTGTTAAAAAAAAAAAAAAAAAAAAATGACTTCTCCATCTGCGACTTTGACTTGCCCTCATTGCCCTGACTCTGCACGTACATTTAGCTCGCATGGTCTCAAAGTTCATATTGGTCGCATACATAAAAATGTTCTTCAGTCGGAGACCGGTAGCCAAGCGGCGGGTCCGGGTCCGATGCCGGACTCACCGAGTCGCTGTCCTTTGGAAAAACTCCCGACCTTGAAGGCGGGCACGCCAGTGCTTCGACACATACCCAAGGGTGCACGGAACCAAGCAGCGGGCAAGCTGAGCAACATCATTGATAGGTGTGTACGCTTTAATGGAGTCGATGATTGGTTTGCGCTGCTCACTTTTGCATTCGGTGCCCTTAAAGTTCCTTCGAGGGACGCCCCTGGCAATATGACGGCTAAGGTTAAAGCCAATATAGATTCTTTTGGTCTAGACCAACTGGAGGGAGGTTCAGGTAATGTGTCGAACCAACGTAGGTCGCGTGGGACCCGAAAGGCCATCGAGTCTAAAGTATACGAGGGTGACTTGCGCGGGGCCGTTCGGTTGCTGGTCTCTGACGACACGTTCGCGAATAACGACCCTAGTACCTTACTCGCTCTTGAACTCAAGCACCCGAGCCCATCTCGACCGCTCAACTTTCCGTCTGCGCCAGATGCGTCATCCTCGTCGGTAATTGTGTCAGTGGAGTGCGTAGTACTGGCATTGAGCTCTTTCTACAATGGTTCTGCCGCAGGTTTGGATGGAATTCGTCCGGCGCACTTAAAAGAGCTTACTTCTGGTTCTGCAGGCGAGAATGGTTTACGCTTACTAGAGTGTCTGGCCAAACTAAGCAATCTTTTATTAAGCGGACAAGTAAATCCAGTAGTTTGTCCATTTTTATACGGAGCGTCTCTTTGCGCTTTAGGGAAAAAAGATGGGGGGCTGCGTCCAATAGCGATCGGCAGTGTGTTCCGGAGGTTGACGGCGAAGATGGCGTGCCGTTCAGTGAAAGATGCCATGACAGAATACTTGCAACCACACCAGCTGGGTTTTGGAACGCTTCGAGGGTGCGAAGCTGCCATACATGCAACGCGTGCGTTTGTTATGAACCCGGAACATTCGGCCCGAGTGGTTATGAAAATTGATTTACGTAATGCATTTAACACCGTAGAAAGAGACGTTCTTTTGAGTGAGGTCAAGGATAAAATTCCAGCTCTGTACCCTTTTCTATTTCAAGTATATTCTTCTCCTTCTAACCTTTTCTTTAGCAATAATCTTATATCGTCCAAAGTGGGAGCCCAACAGGGTGATCCACTGGGGCCACTTGTCTTCAGTTTGGCGATTCATAAAGTCATTACAGAATGCAAATCCTCTTTAAATCTGTGGTACCTGGATGATGGCACGCTTGGAGGTTCACCGGAAGACGTATACCGCGATCTTGAGGGTTTGATGTCTCGCTTTAAGGAACGGGGTCTAGAGGTAAATCCTTCTAAGTGTGAATTCTTCCCCTGCAGCACTGCAGCTCGTGTACATTTCTCACGTTTTAATTCACTGCTTCCGGGCCTCAGAGAGGTTTCAAACAACTCCTTGACACTTTTGGGTTCTCCGATTTTTATTGAGGGAGTACCGGAGGCTATTTTATCTCAAAAACAGCTTCTCCTGACCGCTAAAGAACGTCTTAAAGATCTTTCTGCCCACGTAGCATTAGTTTTATTGCGCATGTGCTTTGCCCTTCCCAAATTAACTTATCTCTTGCGTACAACCCCTTCCTGGTCTTGTCCTGAGGAGGTCATTCTATTGGACGAAGCTTTAAAGACTTCAGTCGAGTCGATCCTGAATGTTTCTCTTAATGAGCTTCAATGGACACAGGCGGCTCTCCCAATTAGATCTGGAGGTCTCGGGATGCGCCGTGCGCGGGACGTGGGCTTGCCGGCTTTCTTGGCGTCGGCACATGGGGTAGCAGACCTTGTCACTACAATACTTCACTCTAATGGTGGCGTGGCGAGCATACCCTATGTTGGTGACGCCATCTCAGCTTGGTCGCTCCTTAATGCAGGAGTTCCAAGTCCAGCAGTTCCTCATTTTCAGCGTGCTTGGGATGATCTTGGCGTAAAACGTTCCTTGGGGCAATTAATGGAAGATGCTTCGGGACCCGATCTGGCCAGACTTAAGGCTGTATCTCAGCCGGAATCAGGAGCATGGTTGCAGGCACTACCTTCGCCTCACTTGGGAACCCTTATGGATGACAGCTCTTTGCGTATCGCGGTGGCTCTTCGCCTGGGCTGCAAGGTGTGTGTGAACCCCATAGATGCATCTGCGGTTCCATGGTGGAGTCTGACGGCCATCACGCATTAAGTTGTACGCGTTGCTCCGGGAGGTTCCCAAGGCATCATGCTCTCAACGATATACTCCGGAGAGCCTTTATATCTGTGGACGTCCCGTGCGTGCTTGAACCGCCTGGCCTTAGTAGGTCTGATGGCAAGAGGCCGGACGGGTTGACTTTGGTGCCGTGGAGGAGTGGCAAATGCCTGTTGTGGGACGCCACGTGCGTCAGCACTGTCGCTCCCAGCCACCTCAGTCGCACCGTTATGTCCCCGGCTGCTGCTGCGGAGGCCGCAGCAAGTAAAAAACGGCTAAAGTACGCGGCGTTGATGCCGCATTATCAGTTTGTCCCAATAGCTGTGGAGACCTTGGGCAGTTGGGCCGCTGAGGGCAAGGTTTTAGTGAGCGAGTTGGGGCGAAGGATGAGGGAGAAATCTGGTGACTCTCGCTCCGGTTCGTACCTGGTGCAAAGGTTGGCCATCGCAGTCCAACGCGGCAATGCAGCCAGCGTAATGGGCACTTTCGCGCCGGGGGCGATCCGGGGGGGGTTACTGGATTAACTGTCATTTTTTTTTTCTCTTTACTTTAAGTTGTGTAAGTACCTATTGTTATTTAAATTTTTATTTTTTTAATTTAATTTGTTGTTTTTAAATATGTATGAGTATTAATAAATTATTTTAAAATAAAAATAAGGAAAACATTTTAATTGGTAAACTACCTATTAAAACACTTGTGATTGTGACGTGTATTATCCTGTTGATAATTTCATAGACTTTCCTTATTTTGGCCTGTTTTTTAATACCTAGAATTAAACTATTAAATATTTATTACACACATAATTTTGAAATACACTTTTTACATCACACAAGTATTTGTCTCGTACGGGAATCGAATGCACAAACAAGTTAAGCAAATATTTAGCTAATCCGGCATAAAGACCACTGTGACATTTATCATATTAAATACCCCGCACAAGAATCAACCCCACACTGGCATGCCGTCGCTGTAGCCAGGTACTCTACTACATAGGTCATCAGATAAAATTGACTAAAGTTCAGTGAACACAATAATTAATACCCCCATTAATCAGTATTTGGTGTGTATCGACACGTCACGGGAATGTGACCGACGGCGGCCATGTTTGGTACCTGTTATAATCAAACTATGTATGTGACTTCCACGTGAACAGATTACTAAATTAATCGGTTGTAAACGGTTGGACTCTGATTGGAAGTATCAACTTTAAGATATAATTGCTTTTTAATATAAATAAGTAAATAAAATAATTAGTGTCTAATCACCCGAATTAAGAGGATAGTCGAGTACGTTTGTAAGGAAAGCTCCAGCCCTCCACCCCCTCTTAAGGGTAGGCTCGAGCCCCTCGGTGGGGACATATGAGCTGATGATGATGATAAAGTAAGTACATAATTAAAACTAAATTAATTAATTTGGGCCTAAATGAAGTACTTAAGAATGTCACAAAGTTTTTAAAGGAAAACTGTAAGTTTTCCAACATTAAAATAACACAAAACAGAGCAGTAGTTTCTATGATAAGTGAGTTTTTCGAAACAAACTAAATATATTCAATTTGAATACAATAAATTATCTAAATACAAATTCAATATAGAAATAAAATAGTTTATTCAATATAAATCTTCTCATTTCGTTGATATTTGTCCAACAATATTTTAATAATAAATAGAGTGTGTTTATAAATAGCGAACGCGTAGGTTTGTTTTATGTAACCATCTTAAATGTTAAAGGTTATACATACTCGTACACAGGTGACATTATTAATGAATATGTCACGAAGAGATTTATATAAATACTAGCGGTCCGCCCCGGCTTCGCACGGGTCCAATTTTCCCGTTGATTTTCCAGATTTTTTTTACATAAGAACCTTCTCCTGACAATAACAAACACAACAAAAAAAGAATTGGCCAAATTGATCCAGGCGTTGTTGAGTTATGCGCTTACCAACACATTTTGCGATTCATTTTTATATTATAGATTATTTTTAGATATATTTATGGACATATAGCGAGGTTAATGTATGTATGTTTTCCATATAAATGAAGCATAAAATACGTAACTAAAAAACAATTAAATAATAATGATCTAATCAAATCCTAATTTGCGTATCTATATCACAAGCTAAGTAGGTGAAGTAGAAAACATGCATCACTCAACCTAGGAACTGAACCCAGAACCTCGTGCTTAGTAGTCAGATGTACATGCCACTAAACATACACATCCTTACTAATATTATAAATGCGAAAGTAACTCTGTCTGTCTGTTACCTTTTCACGGCTAAACTACTGAACCGATTGACTTGAAAATTGGTTCAGGGGTAGCTTATGATCCGGGGAAGGAAATAGGCTATGTTTTATCCCGAAATTCCCACGGGATCGGGAACTACGCGGGTGATACCGTGGGGCACAGCTAGTTCTAAATAAATCCTTAACAAACTTCCTCTTCCACCATTCAGTTACAAAACGTGACAATGAACTACCGACACGACAATCACAGTGTATGTTATAAACCAATTACAATGATGAGTATCAACGTGGTGTAATTTTCAGTATTTCAGCGACAGCAGTGGACTTCCTGTTGTTGTGGCCGAGACCTTGGACCGGGACATCATCGCGACATGTTAAACATCAGTGATCATCAATCATTAACGGACAATTTTGTATGTCAATCAAATATGGTCGGATAATTGAGTTTGGAAATAGATTTTGTAATTTATACCTTTTATATGTATACATATTTTATTCTCACTTTTAGATGACAAACAAGCAGACAACGGTCCACCTGATGGTAAGTGACCGTCTCTCTTGGACATCTACAACTCAGAAGAGTCAGGTGTTGTCGGACCCTTGAGGAAGTATGATATAAAGGGTAAAGAAGGAAGTTGGGCTCTGGGTCTTTCACTGCCCGTTCTAAACGCAGTAGCTCTCACTACAACTCCACGCCCGATTCTATCTATGAGAATGTGGTACTTTTCCGGGCAAGCTCTTGTTCAAACTGTGATCATATAAACTCACTCGTTCTGTAATAGATAGAGCACTTTAGCCTGCAGTGGAATTTTAGAAACAGTTTCTATATTTAAGCAGATATAATGAGAGCTATCCTGGTGGACATAGTAGGTAACATGAAGCTAATTGTTTACGTTATCTGAGTACATATTTTCGTTATTATAACTCGGGTGTGACAATATGTTATCTTACGTATTTGTAAATCGAATTCAAAAACAATACAGTGTATGTGTCCGTTGGCTGGACTCGCTGTGTATTCTAAAAACGGTGTTCTCATTAATTATTCAACATTTGCCAACAGTGGTGTGTTTCCGTACACATTAATGAACACATACCCTAATGGCGTATAAATCACGTCGCATGCTATTTATTATAAGTATTTTATAGGTACTTGTCTACTAAGTGATTTATATAGCGTTACTTTGATACCGAGACATTACTAACTACTACACGAACATAGAATCTATTAAAACTTAATATACATTTGAAGTTTGAATGTATATTTACTCAAATATTTCCCTTAACTCTTATATTATTTGAATTTTGAACCGAAGACCGCTCCGTACCGCGGCAATTAGGTTGAGTGCTAAATTGACTTTTAAGGCAGTCATTGGTAATTGGTATTTAAAGTGACAACATTCAGTTCCGAATTTTTAGAGATCCAAAGTAGGCGTACTTTAGAAAGATTGGTAGAATGGTGTTGGATGGCAAAACATAAAAGTAATAGCCTAAATCATTTAAAGATTCTCTGAAAGCAGAATTTTTGTATCGACTCTTTGACGATTATACTAATTTTATTTTCCAAATGAATCTAACTAGCTTAGCTTTGGTACTACCATTTGCAAATTCTACATACGATCTTGTCTAATATAATTAAACAACTATAAAACAGTCAAACTTTCAATTCAAATATCATTTTTTAAACCCTCCTACAATCCATAAGGCTCCCGGTGGCGGTCGGCGCGCGTTGGAGCGAGCCTCACCGGTATGTCTCGAGTCGAGACTCGAGTTGGCGACCGCAACGGCGGCATCGCGACGCGTTGTCTACATTATAAACCCGCGTACATAGACTTGAGAGGTAGCGATTTAATTGGTTGGCCAGGTTTTCTTTAAAAAGAGTATTTTTAACGGGGTCGCCGGTCGTGGGGTTTTTGGACGCGAAATCAGGGTTCTGAATTCCATTATAAATAAAATAATATGAATATAGTCTAAACTTCTTTCTCTTTCGAACCTTTATCTCAAATCTGATATAGTTCGGTTATAAGTTTCACCAGATTTAGCGGAACGTCAGTATACTCGTAGTCGTGGAATGATACTTATACATAATATTTTTTTCTTGTATCTGTTGCTATATGATTCCATTATTTGTGGCATTCAAAAAATGAATCATAACTAAAACATTGGCAGAAGATTTGTATTCGACGTGTGAACAGGTGTTTAAATGAATTAAATTTTCAGAATATATCAATATCTTTATCACTTTGAATCTAATAAATAATACATGGTCGTATGTAAATACCTATTTAAAAATCGTCAAATATATTAACTTTAAAAAGCTTAACAAAAGCTGACAGTGATTATTTTTATTGAGTTTTATGTAAAACTATTAATATATGAATCCAATTTGGTCGGCGGGCAACTATTGTACATGCTACATCTTACAACAACTAAATTGGAACGAGTGTAAGGTATAATTAATACTTAATGTTGTTTTATTTATTGTTTATTACACCACCTGAATACAAAATAAATTGAATAAGTATACAGATTAAGAATAACAATTGAATTAATAAATCTATCCGGTCATTGTTATTTTTGATAAGTTTACTTTAGCAGCTTTAAATTGTTTCTGTTTTGTATTATTTTGTACTTAGAGACAATTTATCACGTAAAATGAATTTTATAACATTAAGTGGAACTCAAAATACATAAATAATGTTTTCTTGACATTTAATTAATTACATAAAAAAAGTAGTTGTTCAACACACTTTTTTCATATTTTATTTGTTTTACTATGCTGTGTATTGTTCTAATTCATAATAGGCAAACGTGGTGACTAAAAGAAAGAAATATTTTCGGGCACACAGCAAAATAATTACAGTTACGGCTATTCCTCCTCAAGGTCAAGAGTTCTAGATCATTCTATGCGAAAGATACATGTACCTACTATGTGAATCGCTACCCGCTCTCGTCCCCGCTAGCTCGTCTCAGACCGCAGCCTAGCCGCAACAAGAAGCGAATATTAAAACCCATCCACGAAGAAAATGTTGGCAAAATGCAGCGCCGAGGTGCAATTTTAAAAATTGTCATCGCGGTCGCAAGGCCCCGGTACGTGGAATTAGAGGAATTTCATACCTCCGTGTACTGCTAATAGCGAGTTATGAGGGTTTTAATAATATGCTGCTCGAATTCTCTGGATTTTATTAACAGGAGCTTCCCCGCCGCCGGATTGTCACCCGATATTTTAGTTAATGTAATCTGTTATCTGTTTCTGAGATATTATTTTAGTTTGCGGCGGATGGGTGCTATTTTTGAGAGGGATTCTGGGAAATCAGGTTTCAGGAGGTTTTGGGTGTATAAAAAAGGATTTATTGAAAACTACTGAGAAAAATATGAGACTTAATCCGTTTGTAACCTAAATAACCAGTAAGCATTTTTATTTACCTATAACTCGTATTTAAAATAATGTAAATATGACTTCTCCAAATATTAAAGTACTGTCTAATAAACACCAATGCACAGATCACTCATGAAAACCAAAAAACATATTGTGAAACAGTTCCATCTCTGGCTCACGCCATCCACTGACACTCGTTCCGTCCCCTTGTCACAGTACCCCAGTTTCCGTATGCACCGAACTCGTATGGACAGAGTAATAAATAACAAAAGTTCTAAATTAAAAGGCAGCAGTTCGCCGCCATTAATCAATTGGTCGAGTGAAGGTCTGAAAGTGCATTGTGTTCGATTCCCGGCGCGCACCGCGACTCCCGACTCCCGACCGTAAATCTACACCAGCTGCTTCTAATGCTATCTGTAATATCGCTATGGAAGGAACTGATAACCACAAGATGTTTATGTGATATGTATTATTTGAATGTGCGTTTCTATGTGTTCCTTAGTTTTTGTCAAAGTATTGTATTCTATTTTAGGATTTCTTTGTGTAAACATAATAAAATCGATTTAATTTTGGTTAAGCATCGCGCAGTACTGTCACAAGTTTATTATAAGTAAAGTAGTTTTATCACTGTCAGTTGTAAGTGCAATGTACTCTTTTACTTTCTTCTATTGGACTATTTATAGTTCACACAATTGGTTCTGAAAACTATAATAGGTACTTTTATCTCAATCAATTCATAAAATCCATTACCTAGTAATGTAATAATATCTGATCCAGTTGTATCGTATCGGTGCGACCGCGGAGGCTGCGGCGGACATCTGCAACACTGCAGTTGAGTTATTGGTGCACCCCCACTGAATATTGATGTATCGTCGACACACACATACGGTACGTTACTACGAGACGATATTTATTAACTAATATGTATTGTGATGTGGGTGTATTGTTATCGAACCTTAAGCATATAATTTTGTCAAAAGATGTACAAGAATCTATAGTTGTCCAGATTTTATCGGGGCCAGACGACAGTAATTCTGCATAAAGTGACATAAGCAAAGGTAAGCAATTCTAGTTTAAAAGGTCCTACAAAGATTGTGCCAGTTACTGGGGTTCCCAAAACCATATTATCTGCATAAAATCCTCCCCCATCCATTACTAAAATGGCCACCTAACACACAATCAGAATCAATTGACAACCAGATAAAGAGCCCGTTACAAACATCACCCCGGCGGAGGACACTTATCATTTAAAAGAACCGAAATAAAACGTCCCGCTCATTATCCCAATGAGTCCCGGGCCTTCCATTTATTTGTCTTAATTTTGAGTTATTCCCGACCTCTTCAAATTTGCCGGTAATAGGGAACATGCTTCTTGCGAGGGTTTCGTTTCGAGTTGAATTTGTAAAGATTTTACCTAATGCCACGCCAATAATGTTTCACATTTACATTTAACAACCAAGAATTTTTAGTTGATTTTTTTTGGGAAAGAAAACAACGAAAATTTTGAAGAAAATCTATTAATGCAACCTATCTACCTGTTAACCTTCATTCACATTAAAATCCATCAAACTGGCAGTTGCGACATATACTCGTCTACCTTTCATCATAAATATTTGTGATCAAAGCCCTCATTTACAATTTAACACCATTCCAAATGATTATGAAGCGATTTATAATATACAATACTCGTAGTAGGCTATCTTTTAGTTTCCGAACCAAAAGCCCTCTAGTAAGAAGGAAATGCGAATAAGGACGAAACAGTTAAGGAAACTGGTTAATTGTGGCCGACATTTATCGGTTCTAATCCCAATAAGTTGCAAAGAAGGTTCCGGATAAACCTATACTGAAATATACAAAATAATTCGGGACCCGAGACCCACAGACGGTGACCGAGTCTAATAACTCCTTTGTTAACACGGGGAAAGTTATCCCCGATTGTTATTTCTATAAATACTTCGACATTAATTTGTTTCATTAAAAAGTATCAGTTACAAGTGTTCGAAAAGGTCGATTAATTGTTGTTAATTAAATATCTTTGATACGATATTGAAGTGTACTTTAAGAGTTTTGATCTAAAAATAAGATACGTACTCTGAAGAGTTCCATATCCCATGAATAAAGTATTATTAGAATAATAAAGTACTCGTAATATTACATCATCAACATCTCAAATCCGAATTATGTAAACTGCAAACACGCATTGCTTTCCATAGGAATCGAACCCGGGTACTCCGACTTGGGAGGTAGCAAGATATCTATTCTTTAATAGATTAGCGATATCTAGTTAAATGCCATATCCAATTGACAACCAATTGTCAAACGTATATTCACCAACTAAACAAGTATATTTTCTGTAGAAAAAAGTAGAATTTACGTCAATAAGTGTAGTTAATTAGAGGCGGTAAACACTTGTGTTTGTTCGTGTACTCACTCGGCGGGGTGTGACGAACAGATTGGACACGGTTTATATATTTATTATTAACTATTTTATTGTAGAGTGCCCCCTTGTCAAGTACAAGGACGCACCATACCCGCGCGCCATAATACTGCGATTCGTTCTACAACATACCTGTAACAAATGAAAGAAATTATTAGTATTGTATTACTTTTCAAACTGTTTATATAACACTTATTGAATATAGAGTAATTTATATATTAACGTATTAGCTGTGCTACGTCGCTTTACCAACGTACGTTACGTTTCGTTTTGTGAATGTACTTCTACAGATTAATATGTTCAAATTCTTTAACTTTTTACCAATTTCAGACTAATAGAGCCTCTCTTCACTTGTCTATTTTTGCCTTAAAGGAACTTTTTTGTATTGCACCGAAAAAATATTATTAAAATCTGTAGAGCCATTGAGTTTAGCAAAACAAGGCATAGCAATTGCTTTTATATGCAGAGTAACGAACGACAATAATATATAGATCTAAACATAATGATATTTCTATGAACTAGGAGTGGTGGCACTTCCAACTGTGTCATTTAATGTACGAGTAGATAATATACACGTCGCCACCCTATACAATTATGTATAGATAGATTAATTTAATACAGATTCATCTATCCTAACAGCAGAGTCATAAAGTTAGTGTAGAAACAGTAATGTGCCCGAACAGCACCACACATACTAATATTACATAGGCCGGCGACGTCTTAACACATTGGTAGATTTAATTAACGTGGGGGTTAGTAATTTATGCGAATTTTCGACCCCTAACTGATAGGGGTGCCCCCGGGACCCTATGTGTCAATAGGGCTGGATTAATTTTCCGGCTATTTGCGGTATTTTGATAATCCACGGATCTATATTTGGGATTAATGAAGGTCATTGTTCGTGTAATTTCTTTGTGAGTTATTTAATTTGAAATAAATTTAATTAAAATATAGTTAACTTGGTAGTTTAAGAAGACAATAAAAGAGAGTTAATCTATGTATTATTTAACGAATCTGGTAGGAGGTCTTTCCAATTTGAAGATACACACAACACGATATGAATCATGGTACCGAAAAATATTTGAAGTAGTGACACATGTTCAATAATTCAGTTATTATTTATTTATGAACTTCAAGTTACATAACAATCAACAGATATTTGACTACGATCGTATTACTACTATAATAAATCTAAACTAATATAATCAAGCTGAAGACTTTGTTAATCTCCGAAACCACTAGTTCTTTTTGAGAAAAATGCTAGATAGCCTATTTGCCGCGAAAGGCTAGCGTATAAGACATCACCCTACGTCCAATAGGAACGGTATTAACGCGGGTCAAACCACAAGACACAGCTAGTGTAGTAATATAAAGGTGATTTAGTCAATACCTCCCCTCCGGAGTATTGAGGGAGGCTGCGGTCGCTGGTACGCTTCTGTCACCGCACGATGGACATTGTACTGTATCGCAGGAAATGATTATTGGATTGGCACAGACAGACAACAGCCTCTGTTTTCCTGGGAAACTGGCTGTCCGGACTACCAAGAAGAATGGGGTTTATTCCCGTGTGATGTACGATTTGGTACTTCTTCTAAAGTAGAAGAGGTGGCAGAGCAAAAGCTTCGTTTTAACTGGTATAAGTAGAAAGGAACAGGTGAAATCATGAAAGCATCCTGCCTCAATCGTAAAACTCACAGCCGAACCTTCTATGGAAAATATTAAACATGCATCGCCATCGCCAGGAATAGAACTCCAAACCTCAAGCCCACCAAGCAGCCTTAATAACATTATACTTATACTTTAAAGAAGAAGGTTTTTTCCAGAACGATCCATCTCAATAAGAAGTAAGCGCCGAGCGAGACTGATATTTTTACGAGTGCAAACCATCTTTTACGACATTATAAAAATGCTGATAAGGACCAGTTAATTATGTAGATTGTGCTACAGGTGGTGAAGGAGGGGGTGGGAGGGGGGAGGGTTGTTACTGATGTTATCGAGTGGATGACACTGGATGTACTTGCAGTTTGTTGTTAATTAGGACTATTATACTGCAAGAATTATGTTTAAAGATTTTTTAAAGTAGTATTCAAGCTTTAAAGTTTTTGTTTTGTTCTTGTTAACTTAGCTTGTACATATATGCAGTTTTTTTGAGTACTTAGGTCGAATTTTGTGTCGCAATCAACATTGAAAGTCGAACGACTTTTATTCCTTTTTGAAATAAATTATATGTATAACACATACAACAACAACAAGGGACAATTATCCCGAAAATCACACGAGATCAGATTAGTTGAGATTTGCGCGGATGAAATCGCGGAAATAGCTAATTTTCCGAAAGAAATTGAAATTGACGAAAGTCATAAGGGTGACGGATTCCTTGTAAGCCTTTGATTACATCGTTACGGACGCACCCTAAGTGATTCCAACGAATTTAAAACATCATTTTTATATTAAAAAAGTCTAAATTTTTCTATAAAAATGTTGTAAAACCTTTTATTGCTGTACTTGATGGCTCGCAGTTTTTACGAGCATTCATTCTGATCCTTGAGGAATTAATTTTGGGATAGTAATAATCTACCTGACTGCTAAATTTTATCTATTTCTGTATGGGCTTTCGTTCTGTGTAATTTAGTAACCGACCAAAAGTAACCAATATGGAAACTTTTGCAATCAATATGATAATAGGACAAATAAATTGTTCTAAGAAACATAAAACATTTCTTTACACACTCACGTGTAATAAGGAAAACGAACAGTTCAAACAAACAGTAAAGGTTAAAAAAACAATTCAATCGAGAATATTCCATTAGACAAAACGAGATGACCACAAAAACTAGCGAATGTCGAGGAAAACACCGTTCAAGGTTGTATAACTTGAAAACACCGCGAATCAACATCGACACGGACGGACAAACCTCACATACATAACTATAGTTACGTAGGTACGTGTGTTTGTAACTCAGGCGCATTCTTCAAGCCTGGCACCACATGGTACGACGCTAACCGAACGGAAAACAACTTTACGATCGAACGCTAGAGCTCAAATTCAATCAACACTGCCATTTTAACGATGACATGTCGATTTTGAACTCTAAATTGATGAGCATAGAATCTAATAAGGATTTCTTGTTGTAATACCGGTTAAAAAGATATATGGAAAATAGAGCCTTATGTAAGGGTAATAGAGTCTAATTTGACATGTCAATGATGTAATGTGACACACTCATTGAACTGCCGGAACGCGTATTTACAAATTCTTTTTGTAGATGAAGTTGAACACAATGTTTTATGTATTGACATAACAAATTACATTATTAAAACATATTATTGCGTTTCTCTTGAAGACATAACAAGCATTTATGGTAGACAGTACATTGAAGGTACCCAACATTTATTATATTAACCCTGGGTCAAATGTCGCAATTATAGGAAAATAATACTTACTTATCTATTTCATGATGCAATTACAAATAATTTTCAGCGGAACTTCCATTTTCTTGCATTTTCCTAATAAATATTTCCAAAGTATGTAATAGGTATAAAAAACAGAACAACCGAAACAGCTTAGCCATTATACTTCTAATTAAAAATAGATTTAAACTGTATAACAATTCAAAGCAAATCCTACTATGACTCAGAGCATTTCCAATCTGTATTGAATTTCAACTAGAGATTAGAATTACGTCCACATTGAAGGGAATGTGTAAAAAGTAACGGTATTGTATGTGTATGCGTGAATGTAGGACGGACAGACAGACGGCCATTGTGATGTGATTGATGTATGCGACGATCCGTAAGGAACACGCTATAACCACGCTATAAGTAATTTGTTTACGCCTTTATTTGACGTGTCAGAGGTCGAAAGATCAAATAAATTGGATTATAAGATGAACAGCTGTGTGCGCCGTGGAAATTCCCACCGGCAAACTTTCATCCGCCATTTTTAGGTTACGAGATGAATTTACAAAAACCTTTTTAGGTATCCATCCACTTATGTTATGTTAGAAGGGACGTGTCTGAGATTTCTCTGTATGATGGACCGTTATAGACTATGCATTGTCTGTCAATCGATATTGGTATTCGCATTTTAATAACTTGATACTACTGATTTTTAAAGCAATACAATTTGCAACTTTGTGTTTATTATTAGTAGAAATCTGTGGAACTCGTCTTTACTAAACACGAAAACTGTTAACGTTGGTTTAATTAAACCTATACGGTATAACGCGGGAATAACCGCAGTAACAATTAGTCCATTACCAGAAAATATATTTTATTTATCGAACTTACGTCACCCTGAATGCTAAAGTTAATATTTTTGTAGCTAGTGAGCCATAAACTATACACGGAATATTTGCTCCAAAACCTGATTTGTTATAAGAAACGGTACTTTGTATTTACGCGTTCGAACATACTTAGATAATGTGAAATGTTAGGTATTATTTAATTGTAGATATCCTAGTATCACGTCGTGAGGGAAACACAGTAAATTACTGTTTTATAATTATATATATACAACCTTAGATTGTAAAGTCTGTGTAATATTTAGTCAATAGGTACTAAGTTTAACCCACGATTGAATGAACGAATGACTAAACCTACAATGTTGCATAGTGAAGAAAAACATGTTTGAACGGATTTTCGTTTTAGCTTTTCTTCTTTATGGGTTCCCAAATTCTAGAAGGATATGTGAAAGAAATGCTGGGGAACCAAACGGGTGTTAATTAGCAACCAGTATGGATTAGTGTGAACTAATGCTACTGCAGTAAAGATATAATTATAAGTATTCTCAAAATGCTTTTCTATTGCTAAAATTGGAAGAGATTCATTCAAACAATTCACTTTTAAGTAGCCTCTAAAACAAGATTTTACTACAAACATCGGGGCAGGTGACACTAAATAAAAGCTTGTAAAAAAGTTCGATCTAAACTTTTCTTTTGGTACTACTCGTATGTATTTGAAAGAAGAACATACGGGTTTCATTTTGGTGATACAAAAAACCGATTAGAAATACATTCTTACAAATATGTTCTTCTTCTTCTTGATGGACAAGACTTAAATTATAAGGCTCCAGTGAGAGAGAGGCCGCCTCAATGGCATAGGGATGGCAGGACATGAGGTCCAATAAAAAAAATATACTTACTTATATGTTATTTTCAAATGCGATAGAACCATATACTTCGCTTAGAAAAAATAAAAAAACTACTCTATTTCACTACATTGTTCAAAACAACGTATTTAAAAGCAGTCGAATGAATATGCATCGTTCGGTGCAATTCACACAACAGAGATATACCTTGTATAAAGGTATGGAGATAGATTAGCGGCGGCGCGCGGCGTCACTCACTCAATTAAGCGCCACGCAACTGTTAACGTGTTACATGACAATTATTAACATTTTGTAACTGACAGTGTTTCACTGGGACAGGAGTTGGTTGCTTGATCATATATACAGGATGGTTAAAACGGATGGAGAGTTGGAGAATTAAAATACTGGCATACCCACCTAACTTAAGATATTACGGAAATCTTTAGAACTAAAATAAATATGATAAGGTATTTTCTATGAGGTGGCAATTACCGCTTTTGTTTTTCATAGATTTATTAGGTTATTCATAGGTGAATCTGTTTTAGCGATTTTAATCAAATTATACGTTTAGATTAAAGTTTTCATTTGCTAGATTTCTGTCATACAAACTCTTGAAACTTGTCAGGTGATGCTTCATAATATAAGTACGTGCAAAATATCTCGACTTAGTCGTAGAGCAGAATTTGTGGGTACATCAAACTTTTCTATCTTATACAGAAATCGAACCCGAACCCTCTAAACTTACGAGCACTAAACCATTATAGGTACCTATTGCCTTATCTTATCACGTTATTATGTCACGATAATCCTTGTATCTGTATGAAGTCGTGAATCTCCCGCAAAAGATGTAATTGTGTGTAGTGCGTGGCGCGCACGCAGGGTCACCGACCCCGCAGGCTTCGCGGCTACAACGGTATTCACACTGACTCACTCACCGGTGTTTACTGGTTTCTATTTGATTGGAATATTATATTATTGTGAGTTATTGGTTGGTCTTGATATTATGTTTCTAGGAAATTACCTATCCTGTTTTAATTTTATTAAAAGTTTAAGTAGGGTTCGCAACGAAAGTCGATTTGTTTTGTGCCCATATTCACTTTTTTTCAAATGCATAACATTTAATATGAAAACATTGGAATAGTTTGAACATTTGAAATTGTTGATCCATTTTCGTTACCACGAATTTATTCTACGCCGTCTTTCAAGTCCTAATTTAAAAACACAACTGCTATTCGTCTTACAACTTTTATTTTTGACTTACTTACTTAATACAAGTAAACGAGCGTATAAAGACGTTCATTAAAATATACTCATACATAATTTAATCTCATTTTTTCACCGCGACCACACGCAGTACGCACCACCACCTAGGTAATAGGTATAAAATTAAATATAATATTCCCGTCGTCTGTCGCTCAATTCATTGAGTGCTCTAACATTTCCATAATGCCGTGTTACATATTCAATGGTGTTATCAATAGAGAGGGCACATTATTGTAATATTGGTGCTCAGTGAGGGGTGCCAGGGAGGGGGGGATGTACGCGGCATGCCATGCTCTCGGAGGATTAGTGCGTGTAGCTCAGTACAAATAACGCGTTATTAGTTTGTAAATTGTACTAGTTCTTGTCAGGATTTATAAGTCGAAAAGTATTCAGTCAGTATCATAAAAGTACTGTTCGAATATTTTACATAGAAATTCAAAAATGTTAATATCCATTAAATATGTTTTCTTAGAGCGAACATTTCGACAAGGCTGGCCGAATTTGCTTTCGTTCGTGTAGACTTTGGCTTCGTTTGTATTTGGCATCCGTTCTCCGCGAGGTCTACGACCACTAGTTTTAAACCTCCTACTTCCTCCGAAACTTAACTATAACCAATATTATCAACCATCAGTCCCATACATGTAAACAACTAGTAACCCGTTGAGCGCCCAGTGACACGCCGCTCGCTGTAAGCGATGTCTCGCCCCCCGCGACCCATTGACATACGTAATGATCCAGGTACAATTGTGACTCGCACTTTCGCACCTTTAATCAGCATAATGGGGTTACCTTTGCCAAATAAGGGTTATTTTGGGTTATTTTTATTGATATCTACCCTCTTTTGAGAAACGTTTAAATTCTACTTAGGGCCTATTTCACCTTCAAGTACCGTGCCGAGTACCTACTCACATGTTTTGTCTTTGTCCCTTGATATGAAGTAAGAAAGAAACAAAACTAACCTTACTTGCTGAGTAACGTTACTTGAAGGTCGTGAAATAGGCCCTTAGAGTTACAAATGTGAATGGTTGGATGCGTTACGAGTACGTACTTGATCACACAAAAAATTGAGGATTTGAATGTATTTTGATGTCTGACTGAGTTTATAACCTGGATTGGCTATTATGATACTTTGCTATCAGAAATTCACACGGGATAAGGATTGGCGGGTGACCATGACTAAAGTTCAATATTATTTAAGTCAATAATATGAACTTCAATATGTAAATGTGTGTGTGAATGAATGTGAGAGTCTGTTTCTCCTTAATTCATTAGCATACGGTTGAACTGATATTTCTATTTGTTACTTTTTGCGTTTAAAGTTCTGAACAGATATTAATGTTTCTAGAGTTGGTTAAAAGTTTTGAAGATGAGTATAGTAGGTATATTTTACCCCAAATTTTTTATGTGCAATTTTGTGCAATTTTTTATAAGCAAGGGGTTTGTGTGTGTGTACATTAAGGAAATATTATTATAAAGGAGGTTTCCTTAAAGTAGTGATATAAATAGACGAATACAGTTCAAACGTTTTCCTTGAGAAGAGGAAACAAGCCTTTGATACGGTGGTGTAACGAGTGTTTATGAATAAAGAAATATCAAAGTGAATAGACGTTTTTAGCCAAAATAAAAATATTTGACATAAAAAATCACTTATACAAATATCTACTTAGCCTGGTAGGATATTATGAATATAAAAGTTTGTATGTTTAGATTTTTATAATTCGTGTCCGTTATCAATAATGAAAATCCGCTACCCCAGAATAACTCATAGTTTTCAAATACAAGAAAAACTACGTGACGCCATGAACTTATAAATAACGTCTTCAATTCCTGATAAATCTCAATTACAGGCTAAACCTCATTCGCGTGACACTCAGCCGGTGTCACGTCGATAACCACAAGCGTGACAACGTCGTCACGTCCAAGATTATTGATGTTTGTCCCGCAAACAAGCAACAGGCGTTTGTTTGGGAGCAGCCGCGCGACATTATACACAATCGTGTTAGGACAAACATACCGACTGATCGATCGCAGATGTGGAAGGAAGTTAGTTTGTATTAGCTGGATTAATTTATGCGAAATCGGTTTGTGAACTTCCATTAACAATACATCAATGACTTCCAAGATAGAGATAGATAGGATATGAGCCAAAAAGTGTTATTTTGTACCCTACTTTATTCAAGGTATGTGTACAACGACGCAGAATCTCTAATGCCCATATCACAACATAAAATGTAATTAATGAATCTGTCGGTCTATCTTCTTATATAAAATTCGGAAAATTCCAATAAAAGTACTAAGGTCGTAAGTCAAGTAAATATCTTGCACAAACACATTTTCCAATTAATAACGAATGAAAAACGTCCCAACAGACACGTCCAATACGTTGTGTACGGAGCCCAAGACAATGGGTATTAAAATTATCATTCCCCAGTAAATATCTTTGTACAAGCTATTTTCATTACATAAAAACAAACTGTCGAGTTGTGGCGGTTATTTCGATGGAAATACCGCAATTTGTGCTTCGACACCCTTTCCCGAATCACCCCTCTCTCTCGCACCAATCCAAACTAACATCCACCTGTTTCGCTCGCACGTTGTTATTTTTTACGTCCGACGGAAAATGCATTCGCGCAGCCACCTCGTTAAAGGTTCAAATAGGAGAGCTCTTTAAAACTCAAATAATTCTGATTTTATATGCTGTTTATGTCAAGGAAGTAATTTGTATTATTTTTATGTTTAGTTATTAGAGAAGTTTACGTTTTAATGGCGTCGCTCGGAGCCCGGCGGGGTCTGGGAGAGCACCTTCGGTCCGTGACAGAGAGCACTTGAATTAACGAACATCCGAACTTGTTAAATTATACATCGTGGAGTGTTCCTCGTATTGTTTGTATCCAGTTATTTTCCGTGCGCTCTACGATTTATGTGATTGTCTCCGCTCCGGACGTCTTTAAATAATAAGATAATAATCTCCGCCGTCACCAGAGTACCGTTGTTCGCGCTACATTTTTTAAATTTACGCAAAAAATATGCGAATTTATACTCGTTTCGGTAATTGGTCGAGGCTATTAGAGGTCTACGACTGTAGATGATAGATAAAAGTGTGTTATCAATATACTTTATCATAAACGTATACATAAAACATCATGTATGCTTTTAGAAAAGCTAGTTGACCTACAGCGGCTTCGGTCCTTTTTCCAACAACAGATAAATTCATCACAAAGAAAAAATATACAAAGTAAATTGTTTTCAGAATATCTTCGTTAATGTAATGGTTGCAACAAAAACACAGGAAATAACACTGTAACAGAACAAATGAATGTTTCATAATTTCTGTTCCTATTTAATTAATTATCTGTAGGATGTAATGTAATATTATTTTATAAAAACAAAAGGTATCAACACGCACGTTTTCCCGCCATTAATTGCGCCGTTGACCTGCGAGCTGTCATTATGACAGCACCAGCCGTGCGCATGGTGTCAAACTAAACAACTGTCAACGAATTGTTAACAATATGGTCACCGCAACAAATGCAGCTGTATTTAGCGCGAATTTGACTTTATTTCATAATTTACACATGAAATAAACAATTGTACTTATTATAAATTTTGTAAGTATAAGTAGGCATTAGGCGGTAGGGATTGCTTATGAATATTTTGACGCATATTCTTAGAAGCAATTATATTCTTAGAATTTGATCCTTATTAGCGACTTCATCGAATATTGTAACTACTAAGCTTGTTAATGTTATTCATAACCAATGAGTTCGATATTTTTGAATTATTCGACCACGTCTAATTAAAAAAGGAACACCCTGTATAAAATTTTGTCACCTCTATAAAATACAGAATTCTTTTTGCATACAATTCAAAATCTAAGTTTAATTAAATAATAGTAAGAAGTATTATTTTAATTTAGTTATTCGGAGTATATTCAGGACCTTCATGAATACAGCGGCGATGTATTTGCATTACACCGCGCTGTGAGTGGTAACATTTCAATTCTTACATTATGCAAGGGAGTAATTAAAACTAGCGCGCGCCCGCGGCACCGTTCGTAATTGCATTTGCAATTTAAAACTATTTGTGAGCTCTGTCCGGCGGTCTGCAGCATTCTGAATACATACTGTGTTTACATAATAACAGACTTGGGTATCTGTTACATTAGGGAGTAAGACTGTTAATTAAAGGAAAATGTTTGAGCAGACTTCAAGAGAAAGGAGATATTCTTACTAATTTATTGATTGTATTTATTTACGCCAAGACTACACATTGAAATAAAACTACTTTCACGGATTTTTTGGGGTAGTTTTAATTTTAGTTAGAAAATTACAAGAAAGAGTAAATATATATCTACTTAAATACTAGAAGGTTTCCGTAGTTTCACACTATGATAATTCCTGTGGATTTTAAAACATTCCGGTATTAGAGCGTACCGTAAAACAAAAAATAAATTATTCAAATCGGTCGAGCTGTTTTCAGGATTTAGCGATACTAACGAACACCGTTTGGTTTTTTATAAATGTGAATGTATAATATTTATTGATGCTGATTTCAGATATACTTGTAATGCTCGTATACAAAGTAATTAACCATACTTAGAGTGTGTATAGTTATTAGTAGGACAAGAAAAGTTACAGTGGAAAATTCCTATAATTACGGAGAAATTTACGTAGGAAATTTTCAAAACTTAAACGAAACTACAAAAAGGTACCTAAGCAACTAAAAACGACAATTAATCGCGTCATTAGGTTTTTGCGCTGACGGTACGGCACTGAGCGCGAGGGTTTTTGCTGACCGTACACAGAACAGGCCGAAGTAATTAGCAAGTTTAGAGGCGCACCTATTATAGTGCTAACTTTAACTAGTTACGCTAAAAAATATGCAGTTTCTACTTTGCAGTGGTTTTTCACGCTCGGCTTTGTGTACATAATGTGGGACCCCTTTTGTTTGGGAGCCGGGACGCGGCGGGGGGACGCGGCGCTCCCGGAATATTTAAAGGCGATTTATGGTCGGTTTAAACATTTATTTCACAATATAAAAAGTATTTTAACATTTCATTGTGTCGCTTGTTTTAAATTTAATTATTCTATTTACTTGTCACCGTCTTTTTTAATTTATTTATGGTTTTTTGGCTGCTTCGGAAGTAATTCGAGATAAATGTTTAACAAAAAATATTTTCTATTGTAATGCGTTGAAGGTTAGTGAGAGGTGGCCTTCTGTTTGTATTTACTACTACGGTAATTACCTGCCTACTATTGTAGCAGATAATTTCGTCTATCCTGCTATTACAATACGATTAAATATAAATGTTTATTTTCATGCCCATATTATCCCACTACGGAGGAACGCAAACTTTTCCAACCTTTCCTATTGTCGCTGCCTCTCACCAACTGGTGTCGAAGGTCACATGATCATCACACCAACGCTTTCCCGGCCGACCCCGAAACTATAGCAGATGTTCTACAAGGTTATCCAATGGAGACCACGCACTGGAAAGCGCAGTGTGGGACGACCGCCTGCCTAATGGACGGACGACCTGGTAAAGGTTGCCATTAGATGCAGGCCGTAATCAACCGTCTCCGCTGGATATCATTGAAAGAGACCTGTCTAGCAGTGGACTAGCTTAGGCTGAAATAATGATGATAAATCCACCTCCTGTACGTACATATACTGACTATAATGTGAGGTTACTTCATTCGCTACATCAGCAGGACCATAGACAATATACAGTTCTAATTGTGACATTTCCCCGCTGACTGATTGTGGGGGTACCGACGCGGGCGCTATCTAATCAATAATTAATGTCATTGTCCGTCTGTACGGGACGCGTGCTGACGAGCCAACCCGGGTGTCAACACCACACTGCGTCGTATGTTCAACGCTGAATTATCTGATCATTAGTGAGTGTTTGATAGTGTAAGCTGTTGAAACTTAGTACTTAAGTTCTTATTAATTTCAACTGTTTTGAACAATTTTGTACTCAAGGGGGCAATTAATGGGAATTTTAGGAATAACCCAAAAAAATTTACAAAGAAGTCATTACGAAGACTCATCTCAATACTGATTTTCCAGGAAATTAATCTCGTATCAAAATGTGTAAAGTGGATAAGCAGAAAAACGTAAAAAAACACTAATAGCTTTTCTAATTCTTATCTTCTCCATTACAAACACAAATTAAATTAATAATAACTTAATTATCGAACTAAATGACTGCCCAAGAGTCAGTTATCACCCGAAGTTAAAACTAACACTAACTATGAGCGGGGCGCTCACACTGAACAAATATTTGATCGCCATTGATCAATCGCTCCACTTGTTCGTTGACTTTTCAGTTACACTAATTATAAGTTGTGTTAGCAAACATGGATCCTTAAATTAGAGGATTGTGTTAGAAGGATGCTTGGTAACTAACCGTAGGGCATGTATGTATGAACTATGATAGCGGAAACTTTGAAAGTGTTCCAAATCGACCATTAAGTTAATTTTACATATGAAAACATTCTGGCCTATCATAGATGACCAAAATGCTATCCAAATATCTGCTGCATTTGATATTTTTGAGAATTCCTTTGTAGGCTTTGCTTAGCAGTGGGACAATATGACATAGCATTGTAGTTATTTTAATTCTCCATTTAAATATTAAAAAATAACGTTATTTTTCACTTACATTATGCCTCCTATGATTGTAAACAACATTAGTATTAGTTATTATTGATTAATTACAAGCAGGTTGCTCTACCTCATTTCCAATATGACGTACTTGAGGTGGTGCCATCAGTGTACTCACGTAGAGCAACCTTCGCCGGCCCCTTTCATATTCATATGGAAATTAACGGAGGAATAAATCACTGGAGTGGCGGGTTTTTCATTTGGGGGCTCCTATAGAGGGCGCAGGGACGCACTCAGGTATGAGGAAGGGGGGGGGGGGGGGGAATAGTAATAGATCGGTAGGGTTATAACATGATTGTATTGTTAGGAATCATTTTATTAGGAAGACATTAAGTATATTTTTTCGTGGGTTTGTTGGGTATTTTCGGAAAAATATCCGCTTTTTAGCCGTCTAACATTGTTTCTAAGAGTGCTAAGCTGCCCTAAATATTGTCACTATGCCCTAAGTCCGCCCCTGTCGAGCGATATAATCTTACGTTATCACATCAAAAGTTATGAACGACGTGTAATTTCTCGGGTGACATTTCAAAAATTAAAAACTCCTCGCCATTTTGTGGGGAGTTATGGTGATGTGTTGTATGCACAATGAGACGTAATGTAAACGAATGTTGTCATCGAGGTATTGCCCTTGTCAAATTACCGTCTCGGTCGTAATTTTTACTTTATGTATGAAAATGGCCGCGACTTTTCTTTCTTAATAAATACTTCCAACCGTTTAAAGTTCATTTTGGACTAAGAAACAATTAATAACAGTCATCAACTTTAAACTTAAAAAATCCAATCATTTAAATTTCCTTTAGCACTTGGACTTTTGAATGTCTGTTGACGTTGTTAAATCCCAATAAATAATTAGACAACAATAATGTGACGTCACAAAGGGCGCATAAATCGAACCTCTTTGAAATGTGAACAAATAAATTCAGGTCAATCGTTTCAATAGAATTCTTCGGAGACGGTCGACTTTACAGATTTACTGGAAAAAATAATGTTTTCCCGAGTGCTCGGTGAAAAGGAAGCTTTTAACTTTTGGTAATTGTATTTATTTTACACTTAATGGCGCTCTCGGCATATATCTTACGATGTTTTCGCTCGATTATATTTGTTACTGCGACGTTACTCATACCTCGTACGACGTAGTCTCATCTACGTTACACGTTACGACATTAAAGTGGATACTCGGATTAAAATTTAGGACTTTAATACATGTCTTAATTGCGAATAAAAAAGGTTTATATAAAAAGCATGCCTCGTGATGATTAGGTACGCCTATTCCTCTTCACAACACATCATCAGTGAGAGAGGGGCCCTTCAAGATAAGCATTCACTACATCATCTTTAACTTTCTTATTTTACGCGATAGATGCGTTACTCATAGATAGTGTATAACAATCGGTGTGTAAGTAAGTTGTCATTGACCTGGTGGCCGGCGATGGAGGGACAACGGCCGCCAATTGGATTGATTGGACATCCGGCGACACACGCTCTATACACATCATCACCTCACCACGTAACGACAGACAAACGTCACCTCTAAGACGTCAAAAGTTAAAAAAATACAAGTATTTTGGCGGACTTCTCGGTTGATGTCATTTGTGTATCTAATAGTAATAGAAATAGTATCGGATTTAATACCTAAACTCTATTTAACAATACATTTTACATACATTATTTATCATCGCGTCCCCTAACTAGAAACATCAGCAGGACGGTTCAATGTTGCTTAATAGAGCAGATGATTCCGATACACAGCTTGTAATTAACTAATTTGATGGCGCCAATAACCGCCTCCAATACAAATGACTAAACAACGAACTCTATACCTCTCTTTGCAAGGTCGGTTAACAAAAAATGATAAAATATAACAAAAAACCCATATTACACCTTATAAACACTTCACCTACTTATATGAAAGAGGCTTTTTAAGCTCAAAGGAACATTTGGAAATGCTTAATCTTTTAAAAAGCTACAAAAAGCTCAGCAACCCGTCCCGGGCGGGCTTTCAGGAGCTTTCCCCGATCTCTATAGAAGGTATAACTTTATTATTATCGTATACAAAACATGTTCACAATTCATATTCGGGAGGAGGCGAGCGCGAGGGGCGCTCGTATCAATGAACAGGTGGACGAATTAAGAACGAATATTAATACGTAAAATATATAAGTACTTATATTAGAAATACAAAAAATGTTAAGAATTGTATAGTACTAATAATTATCAATGAGCGAGTGGCTTTTGCCCTAAATTGGGATTGTATAAGAGAGATTTCTGGCAAACGAACTTACAACAAATTAAACATAGCAATCTAGTTAACATTTAATAACATGTAAGTTTGAGAGAAATTTTGGTTCACTCAGCCCGCTGATTTTCAGCCCGCGTCTGAGTTGACCATTTTTCGTTTTTTTTTTCATGTTCAACTCGGCCCACATTTTTAAAACTATTAGCCTGCGGGCTGAGTTGACCACTATTATCTTAGGATAACCCAACCAGCTTTAATTAAGAAATGAACAAATATGACTATAACTCACAATTAACATGCGAAAGAAATTATAAAATCCACATTCATATTGGCAGAAAACTTTACAAACAATTAAATTCAATAGTCGTAGACCTTATAATAACTACCCCCGCGTGCAAGATGACACACATTAGACTCACCGCTAAAGATGCAATTACAAAGGGGCTGGATTCACCCTCGATTGTCAGAGTTATTAAATAACCCCACCCCAAAAATAGGGGATGGTTTCATTCAATAAATATTCTATCACAAACTCCTATCTTATTTTTCGTGAATAAAGAAGGCAGTTATAAGGAGCTCCTGTAATTTGCTTTTTAAAATATTGCTTATTAGAAGTATCGGGAAAGTTCCAGAATGTTCTAAACGCTTCTAGATGTTATCAGAGTTTATTTAATTTGGTTTTATCGCTAGTTTATTTAGAGGATAATAAATTACTGGTTTGTGTTACAAATAAATTATGTTATTTAAAGTACATAAATTATACATGCATATTAAAATAACTACAACTCCATAAAGAAATACAAAAACATAGCTGAACTTTAAAATTAAAGTAAATTCAAATTGATATTTATTTGATAAGGGTAAAGGTCGCCCATTGTAGCACTTAGTCTTAGTTTATAATTTGAAATATTTTTAAGGTGTGTACAACAAAGAGTTAATAAATAAAGAGACTCCGCATTGTTGTAAACTACATACTATGTAAGTACAAAACTAAGTATATATAAAATGTTATAACCAAGTTGTGTATGTCCTGTACAGGTACCTAAAACAATCAAAGTAACATAACATAAACATACACGCTCGGGTCGAGGTTGTGTCTGTTTGTAGTCTCATTACAGTAAATCATTTGTACAAATACATTCATTATAGTTGGAACTTACAGTTTGTTTGATTGTTATTTATTAATTTTAGACAGTTTTGGTTTATAATTCGAAGTTTTTAAGGCCTATTCTATCATCTATCTATCTATATATATAAAAATCAATTGCTGTTCGTTAGTCTTGCTAAAACTTGAGAACGGCTGAACGGATTTATCTTGTCTTGGTCTTGAAATGTTCGTGGAGGTCTAGGGAAGGTTTAAAAGGTGAGAAAAGATCGAATAATTGCCGGGAACACGAGAACGGGTACTACGCGGGTGAAACCGCGGGGCACAGCTAGTAAGCATATAAAAATGATGTGCGTTTATTTTGTGTGGACTCCGCAACGGATTTTGATAAAATACATTCAATAAAATATTTTGAAGTGAAAAAAAAAAGAAATAATATAAATTCTGCGGCTGCGGTCATTCTTCTTTGAGTGTCGACTCATATTTTTGAGTACCAGAAGTCAGCCACCGATATGGCGCTATGTGGTGTTGTTAAGACCCTCGCGTGTGCGGTCATTACCACGTGACAGAAACCGCAAAAAATCTCTACCATTCATCCACACCTAACTCCTACAATACTCAAACACATATTACTCTAAACCAGACCCATATTTATGAACAACCACCACCCATATCGCTGCTCAAATACCGCGGGGCCCATATATGCAAACCGCTGTCTAACCCCTGCCCTGCCCCCCCCCCCCCCCCGCACCCCCCCCCCCCCCGCAGCCTACGGGCCAAACGCGCTAATTACCCCTAATGTTGAGGGCCTGCGGTTACCCCTCGACGGCGCCCTTCACCGCACATCACAACTCTTCACACCAGGGCCAGCTTTTTACAACATTTTTGCTATACGAGTAAGTAAGTACATATAAAGAAAGAAATACTTTTAAATTTTTCGTGTGCCGTGTGCTTCGAGTAGGTATAAGAAAAATAAAAAGTTGCTCTAGTTTTCGAAGGTATGATCAAATATAATTCAATTTCTTTTCTAGCTTGATAATTACTTATAGCAATTTTCACAGTACTATTTGAGAGAATAAAAACCTAAATTCTAAAATCATAATATGACACGAATTAATCTCAAAACGTTTAAATATCCAACGAATTCAATCAAAAACCTAACATCATTTTACCTAAGATTGAATTAACCTAAAACATATTGCAAACTGTAATAATCTAATAACACAGTACTTATATCTGTAGTACATAGGTATATACATATAAACGTCGTCTGCCGCGCGCCGGAAATTAAATCAGAGATCATACGAATGTCTAGTCTACACTCCAACTCTATGAACTACTTATTGAACTAATATTAAGTAATACCACTTGGGCGTCTGTCAATAATCCAGTTCATAGTTTATGGCTGTCAATTGCATGTAATATAGATGTGTCCTGCGGTTACACTCGCGTTTACTGCTCCGCACTTTATGGCTGTAATGTGATGATTATAGTTATTCTGGATTAACGAACTATTCGACTTATTTATTTTTCTATTCAAACCTAGTTCCTAAGATAATCGCTTTCTAAACCAAACAATTCTTTTAAATACTTTTAAAGCTAATAAAGTCGTACTACATACGCAGTTAAAATACAAAGTGACATTATTGCAAAATCTTCTATCTCGAACAGGTACATCCCTTAATCTGACATCGGTAAAAATGCAAATTTATTTAAAGCAATCGCGGCGAGGGGACACTCGTCTAATTTTGAGACAATCTGCCCGTTAAATAATTCCTAATTATTATTCATGTGGATCAGCCCCAGATTTGTACCAGAACAGGCTCAAGAAAGTAGCAAATATCTAAATAGGAGATTGGGAATTTGAAAAAATGAGTTTGTAACGCCCGAAGACAATATTCTACTGAAAACTTGTTAACTTACTTTGTTATTCAAATGACGGCAGTTGTCCGTGAATTGGAAATTACCTGAAACATAAAATATAGATGATAAGTACGAGTTTATTATTTGGTAAGTATTTAAATATGTAATGTAATGTTCACGTCGGAAACTGGTTTGTTGTATTGACAGTGATACAGGGAAATGGCGCGAGGGTTTAAAGAAAGTGGACCACTTGAGATTGCGGACACAGTTTACTTATCATTAACTATGTGTGTTTATGAGTGGAAAATCCACCAATCGCTGTATAATTATTGACATTACAAAACCTACAATACGTAATCAATCAAATTGTTGCGTTTGGCCATCGAGTTTTCGAACGGACATTCAACTTTCATACATTTTCTATAATTGAAGTCAGCATAAAATTGAACCAAATTGACCTCGAACCATGATGTATCAGAACTAGAAATTCAATGGTATAATAACAGCAGCACGACCAATTAAATAATATAATGACCACAAAAATAGCCATCAATTTCCCCGGTCATCTCAAAAACAACTCGGGTAAAAACTACAAGGTTAATTTTCTCGTCACGTGTGAGTGCGAGCGAGAGCGGCAATGTGTGGTCGTGGTGTGCGTGCGAGCGGGACGGAGTGCGAGGCTGCGCGCGCGCAAGGCACTGCCTGGCACCGAGCGCCGCGTACCCGACCGGCTGGTTTATCATTGGTTGTTGACGTAAGCGGCGTGCATTTTAATTATGTTTTTGGGGCACCGGGATTTTGGGACATACGAATATCGGGCCTTTCGTTCGGAACCAGTTCTCTGTAATCCGGAAAATGCATTACTTTAAACTCGAAACGAAATCAGCCCGTTTGAATGACACGCACATTTTGTACTTTAATGTGTTTAATGTACAATCAAACAAGTGATTTAATAACATTATCGGCTCAATTCACACTCGACAGTAGGTACGTAAAACGCTAAACAAATCATTACCTCCCTCAGTCTCCGGTAATCCCGTCGAGTGTACCGGATAATTTGTCAGGAGTCGTCGGGGAAGTAACCGCGGATTGAACCACCGTCGATGCAAATTACGACGGAGGGCTCACACAAAAGCGATCGCTAGAGATAATGCATAAAGGGACAGAGACGACTTAAATTTAATGGAAACGTCACCGGCACTCTCGGATTCGTAAAGGAACCCCATTAATACTAACGACAGCCTTTTTAATAGATTCCCCTTTACAGGCTGTTATCGCGAGGTGCGCGATTGTGGCCCCCGGGATTACGATTTATGGACGTCGAACGTGTCGCCGATACAATGAGACAACGTTTGATGGACGGCGTTGACATGTCTTTAGGTAACGGGGTATTTGGCGGTGCCACTAAGGAATGTTACAGACAGGTGTTGCAATTGGTAATTTGGCTTGACAGTACTAGTCGTAAATTCTTTAGTGTATCATAGTTTAAATCGTCGGACTTCGTTAAGTATTTTCCCCGTTGTTTGGTATTAGCCGACGCCCGCGGCTTCGATCACGTCAACGCTTTATTTTGATAGATATGTTTTATGTTAGCCCTTCAGTTCTTACCATTTAAGTTTTCTAGTAATCTATAGAGTTTCAGCCTTGATCTAACGTATCCCATACAAAATGAAAACCGATTCAGATTATAAAATCCACTAAGCACTTCAGCTGAATCGAGCTCGGTCTAGACCAACAATAAAAGAGAGCTATCCAAAACTAATTCCCCATAGTGGACTGTTAGAGTTGTATGCCGCGTACACACTGGAACAATTCGCGGCGGGGTCTGGCGTGTAAGGGCCCTAGGCTCGGGGCCAAACGATCATTGGTACCTCTGTACCGTCACCGCGCGCCCATTTGGCACCAACTGGACATTACTCACTAACACTAGTTTGAGTAATTACTTCTACATGGTGTAGGTACAAATGATAAATTCTGTTGTTTCGTAGTTGAAATTGATTTAATTTAATTGTAGTTTTATATCGATTTACAAGCTTTATTAGTTCTGTCTGTCTACAATCGTATTTCGTGTTCATTTTAAAATCAATTGTACTTAGGGAAAATGGTGAAAATTAAGTTATATGACAAAAAGTACATATTAGGGTGATCTGGAATGTGCAGTGTGCACTATACTGCTATCGGAGTATCCGGATGTGCAGTGCATGTCCGATGGCTTGTGTTTAAGACCACCTTGGATTACTACAAACTTGCATTAGTATGCAATGCATGGTGAATGGTGGCTATTCCTCATAGTAGCTTCATCCTTTTTGAGATATATTTCTCTGTTCTGTAGTTTTATCTTAAAAAGCGATATTTAAATTATGAGTTTTAATGGATCCCAAACCCGTTGAGTCCTATTATATTATCCGACAGTAAAATGATGAACACAACAAACTTCACAAATACTGTAGGCCGTAGCTTCCCGACAACACTCCTAATTAAAAGTATTGAAACGTAAACCAAGAACAAGTACCTAGGTAAAGTCGGCGGAACATTGCACAAACAAACATAAATATATCTGAGTTTTGGTTTAAGGACCGGCATAAATCCACGTCTTTAACATTTTAAATAACAACTTGGGAGAAGTTTGATTTAGGGAGAGGGGAGAGGGAGGGGGTCGCCGGGAGCGGGGGGCAAGGGGGCCAGGAGAGCCTCCGGAGAACGATTAGTGAACTTTATAAAACGGCCTGTTGTCCTTTTTGCTTGTTTTATGTCCGCAGTAAAAGTACAGACGTTAGAAAACGCTGATGCGACCGTAAAACGATTATTTCGATCGTAATATTTGCGATTCCGACGCGACGCGGTGCGGGATCACGGTGCTACGTATAGTTTGCGCTCTTTGGACCGATACTAAAAATGTCTATAAAATATTGAAAACAATAAAAGATCTTAATGCTTTAAAAAGGGTTGTGTACGATATCACACTGGTATTGGGAAGAAATACTTTCGACTTGCAATCCAAACTTTTTACGATCCTCACACACGGACGGGGAAACGTTGACAGGATTGTGTGATGGTTTACTCCGGACGTTAATTCCCTCTGTTTGTTATTGGAGCCACACATACAGCTGTAATTGGGACACTACAAGTGCAAATGTTAAACTAAATGTACAGCTGACAACATAAATTCAAGAGTACCGTTTAAACCCGATCTCGATTGCGTTTATTTACCTGAAATGGAAACGTCTATATTAATATTATAAAGAGGCAGTTTGCTTGTTTTTGTATGACTACAAAACAACGTGGGTGAAACATCGGAACACATCTAGCCTATCTAGTTCTTATTTGGCATTGTTATTAAACTCGTGAGAATTGTCGAATGGCCCATCTAGATAGTTTTAACTGCAACTATTATTGATATAATTATTTGGAAACATGTGATAATTTTTTTTGCCTAACTATATTTACTAATAGGGCAAAATAACAACATACTACATAACACTACGAAAAGTAAATGTATTCTGTGCCTAGGTCAAATAAATCACTCCATCATACATAGATTCGTCACCAAACATAACACTATCACCTACAATAAACAAAGATAATATGAAGAAGAAGATAAACAATTATATATCTAATGAAGGTAAACCAAAGTGAAACCAAGTAACGTTACCTCGGTAGTGAAGGAGCATCTACGAATGTTCACACGACATTTGCGAGCGGGTCAATGGCCGCTGTCGCAAGGTACATCTCTGGTACACACGCTCACTATTGAGAAACACTATTTCGACAATATTCAGTGAAAAAATGGAAGCTAGTGATTTTGAAATGATTGCAGGTTTTGTGTGGTTTGGACTGTTTGTTTTGAATTAGTGACATATAAATCTATTGCAAGAAAGAGACATGGCTTTTGTTTTTTAATCACAGAAACTACGAATTTGATTTGACAGGTGAGGAAGTGAGGATAGTGCGGAAGGCTAGCCTTATACATCAACGCGAGTGAAACCACGGCACAGCTAGAGAGTTCAATTCACCGTAATAATTTGTGTTTTAAACTTTAAAGAATCCGTGGTCATGGCCACAGAGTACCTTACTTATCTACATCGTCTAAACTGACCCCTAAGTTTATTATTCGTGTTTCGGGTGTTGGGGACTACGGACACACTCCGTGCTCATTCGTGACTTCGCCTCTACGGTATTACTTAGTTAAAACTACAAACCAAATTAGGCTTATACAACTTACAGTTTTGATTGTATGCTTCTAGATTCTCATTCTTAATACGAGTAAATCTGTCTGATGCAGGTAATAAACCTAATTAGGGATGCTCTACAAAGACGATAGAATAGTGATTGATTATGTTATTATGCTATAATAACAAGCATATTATTTCCAACATTTCCCCTTAATAAAATAACAATTTATTACATAGAATATGACATATAATTAGTGAATATGTTGCAGTGAAAGTGTTCTCACGGTGCGCTCGCTCGCGGGGCAAACTGGCGCGGACCAAGTTACACACTCAGACTCACTCACAAAGGAAACATTTGGAGCGAGTCGAAATTGATAGAGCAGGCTTTTTGTAAGTTTAAATAATATAAGTAAGTATAGAAATATATCGCGTCGAATTGAGAACCTCTTCCTTTTTTGAAGTTGGTTAAAAATACAAGTACGCTAGAGTAGATATAGTCAGCTGTCTTGCATCGAATGCTTTCTTATTCGCTTAGCTACTTGAATCACATTTTTTCGAGTATAGTTTGCTGAATTCAAAATAATAATAGATACATTTTAAACATAGAGACGAATAGCTAAAAGCATGTCCCTAACTGCAAAAATTTTGCAACATTGCTTATTTGTCAATCTGGACCGTGAGAGACAAAAAACAACTACATATAATTTAGCTCCCTTATAATTTTCCTTACCTTTGCCCTGCAGTGGGACAATGTAGGTTAAACAAAAAAAAAAAAAACCGTATATTTCCCTAACAAACGTCGCTTATAACTTGCGATGCGCGCGCGCACGCTGAGGTTTCCGGGTCGTCCTCCATTTTATTCGTGAGATTGTTGTCACGCAACCACCGAGATGATTCTTTTTGTCTGTCTGTATGTCTGTACCATGGAGAGGAGACTATTGGTTCATAGGAGGACGGGTTCACTTTCAGAACAGGTAATTAGGTAAAGGGGAGAGACAACATAGTGAGTTGGTAGTACCAGCTGTATGTGCAAAACCGTAACGGGTTCGATTCCAGCTCAAGACAAAAAAAATATTTCACAAAAAAGGTAGCACTCCGGGAGTGCCGGCAGAAGTGAAAACTTCAATATACGTTGTGTTTTTCATCCAGAAATTCTTATGGTATCAAGAATATCGCGAGCAAAACCGCGGGTCACGATTAGTTTTACGCAATGTCACAATGACATTTGTTACGAGGATACCGCTGCAGCACACTCAGGCACGGTAGAAAGAGTGGGAGATACTAGTTCCTCTCCCTTCCCCTCGATCTTACGCTTTTTCGATCAGCATCACGTGACCCTGACGCGAGTTTGAAAGTTTTTACCCATACAAAAAAAAGTGCTCAGCGCCGCTAAAGAAGTTTTCACTTCAAAAATGTGCATGAAAAATCGAATATGCTTGTCTGGCGGTAACAGGTTAACAAGAAGACGGGTTCGATTCCGTGATAGGTCATTACTCATTAGTTGTTACGTATTGAAATTATTCAGATTGAGTAATTGAAAACTGAATAGATATTGTTAGTGTGCTCGGTTAATTGAGTTTGGTAGTTTATTATGGCCGCTTTCAGTTCGTTATTTAATGTTGATTGGAGGCCTCTGGAAATGTTAATACGGGAACGAAAATACCAAACGATGGAGGTGAAATAGCCGTACCAATCAATGGTGCACTGTGTCATATTTACATAATGTTGATTATCGTAGTTATGTCGTTTTTGCAATAGGTTTTCTGTCACCTTAATATGTTATTGATAAAAGAAGGCTTATCAAATTAATCAATACGTTTATTTCAAAAGACACACGAATGATGATAAACAGATCTATTGTTTTATTATTTGTTTATTAGTAAGAGAGAGATTCAAATAAACTACGTCATTCAAGTGGAAATTATAAAATGACTCAACATTGTTATGTTCACCTTAATATGAAAGTATCGGGTTAGTTTAGGGTCTAGAGTGAAAGAGAGGTCCTACTTCTCTCTCACTGATTAGAGTACTCTAGGCGTTATCCACGCTTCCCTCAATTAAGTATTTACATTCAATACTAGCAGCGCCCAGCGGTTTCATCCGCGTAGTTCCCTATGTTACTCAAGGTGAATGTAGCTTTCTAATGGTGAAAGAATTTGAAATCGGTTCAGTAGTTTCAGAGCCTATTCTTTACAAACAAACAAATTTTTCCTCTTTATAATATTAGTATAGACAAAGCACAAAGGATCTAAATTAGTGGGATCTAATTGCAGCAAATTGCCCTCACGTGTACACATTACTAATTAAGTACTTTGCACGCAATTAAAACCTCATGAAACAGCTAGTTAAAAAACATAAAAAGTTATCATCCCAAAAGAAATACGTCCAAAACAAATACGATCGAAATATCGAGAGCGCTCACAATAGAGTGGAATCATAACCGATATTTAATTCGGCAAAAGGCGGACTTTTCACTCCGGATGACAATCGGATATGGGCTCAGCCGAAATGGGACCAATCGGTTATATTGGGCAATTAATTGCCGCGACTGAGCCGCTAGGCCACTGGCCACTGGGCCTTTATTCAATCCTATATTCGGTATTTATTCGAGTGAGTACGGCCGGTTCCACTATCTGATTTCATTCTGAGTTCTGGATTCGATTAGAACCCGGTTAATGGATTTTTGAAAGCAAAAAATATACGCCTATGTTTTATAAAACACTCAAAATGATTTTATCTAAATCTAACAGAGATAGGATCTAACAGAAGCGTTATTCACTCATATTGATCCGTTATTCACTCATACTCATGTTCGATCCCGTATTGTTTTTTTTTTTCGAGGAAAATATCCTGTGTTATCTAGACAATAAATTATCTGTCTGGTAAATATCCTCAAAATCCTACGAATCACTGAGTAACAAAGATCTAAATATCCCAATATCATTTATGAATAGGATATCAAATTACTTATCAACTAAAAAAAACTTTCTGCGTGTTACAAAAACAAGTTTCAAATTATATTTTACCATAAAACGAAATAAGAATCTGACCTTAAACTTGGATTCTAAAATTCCTAAAACAAAATGTAAAACAAATATTTTTATTAAAGAACGAGTTTCTGCTTGAGTCGTAATTATAAGAAGATTAATAAATATACAGTTATATAAGCATTTACATATAAATAACATTTAAATTAAATATATTGTGTGGTCGTAAAACTTACTGGAACTATCAATTTAATTCTAGGAAATTATAATTGGTTTTCTCATTTTATTTATAGGTACTATTCCAAAAAATAAATGAACAAATTATTATGAATTAAAAACAACAAAAGAAACTGTCTCAATCTCCTCAAAGAATGAGGTCCTAATGAAAAGCTGTTTTCAGACACCCTTGCTTTTGAGCAAGAGAAAACGTGGATTATTCCCGGCTTATTTATATGAGGCTAATACGAGTAGTTTAGGGTCTTGATTGACAGATAATTTACTTTTTATTGATAAAAAAATACTTAAGGGATCAAAGCCGTTAAGTTAACTATTCTAGATACTTAAAACTAAGCTCAAAGCAATCACTGCCAGACTATTATAGTTCGTTTACCCAAGACGTAAAAACCCAAGGTGATATGAATGTATATATTCTAGTTCTTAGTTGAAGAGTCTCCCAGAATGTGTGGTGCGCGGTGCAGTATGTTCTAGAATGATATTTGCAAGATAAAACAGATCCCACATCAGAGTAAGTGCATTACAGTAATGGAGTCGGAGCACTCGGTACACGGACCTTAATGGATTGTATCTCTATTGTACTCACGACTCTCTTTTATTTATAACTATTATATTTTTATTTAGAACGTTTCAAAATCTTGAAATGTGAATTTTAGTATGATGTGAATTTTGAAGTGAAGACGTATGTTTTAGTATGGTCTTGTCTTGGTTAGATGTAGTGTAGGACATGAAACTGCTATCTTCTTGACGCAGTTTTATAAGTTTAAGTTAAGTTATGTTAAGTTTAAGTTTAATACAATTCATTGCAAATTGTATTAAATATAGAAAAATAGAAAAAACTTTTCTAATTAATATTCTTTCAATTTGTTTTTAGTGAAAAAAGGGATACTTTTCAAAAAACATTTAAAAAGCTCAATTCGCTCATCTCGAAGTTATAATTACACTCTTACACAAATATAAGACCGAACAGTTTAAGCCGAACGATGTTCAGAGGTTTGAAATTAGGAAAAACACAAAAGAAACGAGCGATTTCCATTAATCATATCTAATATTGTGAAATTAATCATATCTCATATTATAAAGTTAAATAATATGCTGACTTAATTTAATATTCGAGACAATAAATGAATCTATCATTTTAAAAGTAAGTACTTTATAATTTTAATTTAATATATCGTTGGACAAGTCACATTGAATATAAAACGATTGATTTAAAATCTATTTCCAATAATAGGTGAACTAATTAGAATGATTGAATGAATGAATGAGATTCAAAGTGCTTCGTTCTCGGCAACTTAGAATTTAATTTTATATTCACGTAAAAATGGTTTCATATATTAATAACTCTGTGCGGGTAATTTAATTTGTCATTTATAGTTATTAATTTATTCATTTTAAATTATAATAAAACAAGCGTTTACAAGGTGCCCTACAATTTTACGAAGATCCTCAAAAAAAAAATATTAACTCATGCTATGACGTTAGGTCACATACTATTTCTATTATTATCTATGCGTTTTTATTTCTTTTTAATTAACACTTATTCCAAAATCCTTCATTATAAACAGAAACTTAAAACCCACAAATCTAGCAAAAAGTATTCAAAGTGCATTAAATTAGGTGCTTGCGAGTATTATTGTGTTCGCCCAGTTTATCAGTGTTGTGCAGGAGTGGGGGGTTAAGGGGGGATGACGGAGGCGTGGGGGGGGGGGCTCAGACGGGGTTGGGCCCCGTCTGAGCCCCCCCCCCCCCTAAGAGGGCATCATTGTAATTATTGCTTTGTTATACATTTTGCTACAACTATCGCTAATTAGAAATACTGGCTAATTGTAACAACAAGGTACTATTTTAGGATTTGTCTTGCATTTTGGCGGTAAATTTACTTGAGATATTGTTAACTTCGACTGACTAATTTATGTACGGGCTTAAGCTTAGGGTTACCACTACAAGCCTACACAGGTTAAAGGTCCCGGGTTCGGTTCTAAGTCCAAACATGGCTAGTGCTTGTGATTAGTAACATGAATTTAGCGTTTTGTTTATTTCCAACAGTGTCTTAGAAGGACTTTAAACCTCAGGACAAAAAGGTAAATTCTCGAAATAAAATTAAAAGTAACTCAAAATAGCAAATCAACACTAAACATTCACCAACAAACAAAAAAGCTCCGTTCACATGAATCATTAATCCTTACCAACCGATTCAAACCTCCTCAAGCCCCACTAAATCCATATTTAGTTCCATTTACGTGTTACTAACACGCTGTATGCACTGCTATATACCACGTACATGTACATATGTACTGTGTGTATATGAGCACGGCGGTGCATGTAATATGGTCTGGAATACAGAATTTGGCGATACTTCCCGACCAATGTTTCGGAATCTCCGATAACCGCGTACACCTACTTATTGTTTGGATTTAGTGCTGGGTGCGGTATTTTGGTTTTAAAAATAGATTTAGTACTATATATGTATAATATTGTTATCGTAGTTTTATATGTTAAATATCAAAGAATTTGATGTCCTTTTGATTTTAATACAGAAATTCAAAGCACAAATAGTTGAATATTAAAGGAACAAACTATACAGATCAGACACGTAAAAATCTAACTAAAACAATTAAAAGAACAAAAGAAAACAATTCCTACAACAATTCATAATGAAGTATCTTATTTTCGTCCCAACAAATATCATTACCCAACAAAACAAATAAAGGTAAACTTATAATAATTTATCGATATTCCGAGAAGAACTCAGACATACTAAATTGATTCTAGATATTCATATAAAAAATATTTGTAACGGTTAATGCGAATATCGATAAATATCTAGTTAATATTTACGATGTATCGATCATAGTATTAGATAAGCCAATAACTATAAAGTTTTGGCCATTGTTTTATTGGAAACAGACATAAATACGAACATAAATATTGTAGTTATTGAAGTTATTTTCGATTGAGATTATTACTATAAAATAAAAGCCATGAGGGATCTAATATTTGATTGTCTTACATCTGCTGCTGAGCAATTTAGGATAACTATAGATAATTATTTACATCTCTCGTTTGAAAAAATTTATCAAAATGATCGTTCTGTCCTTAAAATGAAAATACAAGCTCACACAATAAGACATCGGACATTTACTAGAACATCTGTGTTTCCATACTATCCATACCAAAGGCTCAAGTCTGTCCATATGTCCGAGTTATCCACACCAACAATGAGACAAAATAGGAATACGTACGTCCCAAAATACTGAGAAATCCTTACAGCTGAAGCGGCTATACAACTGAATTCCACTAGGGAAAGCAGTATACAATATTGATGTAGTACAATAAGTACTATATGGATGTGTCGTACAATAAGTTCGCTCCTTGGAGCCGCCATTACACATTTGCACAATGCAGAATGCTTCAAATCTCACACCTTCGTGGCCCCGGGCCCCGAGCCCACATTCAAGATATCTCAAATAGAAAATGTCCTCCAATCGCATTTTAAACACTTTCAAGAAATGCATTTTTATTGGTATCTCTTCTATTGATTCTATTTATAGCGAGTCGGGCCTCGACACTCGTATTTTACATTTTTATTTTACGTTTTCTTTGAAGCAAAGGTTTTACTGGATGGTGACGACCACACAAGAAATAATTCTATTAGTATTATTTCATAGGAATACTTTGAACTATTACATAAATATTTACATTGAAATTTAAGATCTACATATCTACTAATAAATCCTGTAATACTCTTCAAGCAAAACACCATCAGTAATTCTATAGTTTCAAATTAAATAATTAATCACAAGCACGAATTCACTGTACATAATTCAAAGTCCTCAACTCTAAGTACGTGACCTAAAACTCCAGGTATTTACCATACAAATGCAACAGTGGAATTGAGCAAAGTTTGTGTGCGCAATCTCCATTGTCACCGGCCCCGGGTGGCGAGCTGGCAGTCTCACGGCCTTGCATTATGCAGCACCTGACCGCGGTATAACGTACTCCTCAACTTACTCCCAACTTCCCAATGACTCCCGAAGGCGCCCCAACAAGACATCGCCGGTTTTTCAACAACTTCCAGATAACAACTTTTGTTTTAATGCTTCCAAAATACCATGTTGGGCGCCAATTTTGGTTGTTCGATGTAATGTAGCTTTGTTTCTGGTTGGTGCATGTTGAATATTGTATTTAGTGGTGTAATAAGTTGTAACGGAATTAGTTTTTAAAATGTCGTATCGCAAACATTTTCTATTTTATACTTATTCTAGTCGTATACCCAAACGGCCGTCGCGGCGGTTTTTTTGCACCTGCTTGCCAATCCTTAGTTACCGGGTTCAATTTTGGACTTGTTTACTATTTTCCAAACATGGCTCATATTTGACATCACAAACACGCTTTGGAGAAGCGAGGTGATTTCACTTATTCCTCCTCATTGTACTCATGTAATCAATTAGAGAGAGCCTTTGCCCTACAGTGGGATGTATGAATAAGATTTATCTATTCCATTAAAATGGAATCGAAAAGGTGTCCACAATAAAACGTGTCTCCCAGCGACACACCTCACAACCAAACTAGAATTGAAAACTGAACACAAAAAGAGGGAAAACGAACCGTTTGGATCAAGTTTTTTATTTCAACTAAAAGATATGAAACGAACAAAATAGACCAAATAGACAGGCGACGGGCACATTGAAATGAACGGGAAAATTGGACACAAATGTCCGCGATTTGATTTGATTGTAATTAAAAGATTTAATTAAAGGAAAGACGACGCTTAATAAAAGACTTGGACAAGGAAATATATGAAGTTAAAATAATGAACGAACTTTTAGGCATTGATTTTAAATATACTTATAAATATGTGTTTTAAATATACTTATAAAAATATGTCGAGAAGAGTATTGGAGAATTATTCTAAAGGAGGATATTCGAGATACCAGCTTTTATAACAATTTTAACCCCACCCGAAATTCTCACAGTTTTTAATCTATTCTGATATTACGAGGTTATTTGAAGGGAAGACCGATTTGAAAAATATTATTACTGCGCGTTTATTGGAGAAGGTTTTACATTATATATCAACTTGGATGAAACCGTAGGACACAGATAGCATAATAATACAACATAATTTCTATAACGCTTAATTTACTCTAATATTTTTACTAACCATATTAAGTATTTTGTAATCTTAAACATTAATCTCATAAGTATTTCAAAGTTAGTAAAAGCATAACCGATACAGCTCTCGCCGGCCGATAGTTGCGGAGATATTCTGAGGGTAATTAACTGAAATTCTTCGGTCCAACAAAGTTTTGCCGATAACCGATTCGCGGGCGACTCTTGAACGGTTACACGATCACTCGACCAGATATTGTTAAGTTTTGTGACGTCAATAATCGAGTTTTCAGATACGTTGGTCATTGATGCAACTGGCTGAAAACAAGTGGGTACTTATATCGGAAAGAACGGTCATTCTTTAGATATAGATACTTGTTTCCTACGATAGTAAATTCTATTAGGTTAAAACTTAAAGGTATTGTTTCCCCGATCGAACAAATTTTAGTGGAAGCAAATATACTTAATGATTAAGTTATAAACTTTACATTTCAACTACACATCATTTATGTTGATTTTACGTTACGTTATCGTAAATATAAAACTTCGTATCAACCTTACTGCCCCAACTAGGTCTCCTATCTATACACCTACAAACAGTAACAACGACCAATAAAACAGAACAATGCAAATCCAACTCCGCACGAACGCACTAAAATCAAAACGGTGTTAAACTCTCCAATAGAAACAAGTCCGTTTAAAATCGGCTTAAATAAACAAATAGTTATCGAACTGGACTAATGTCGCCATTAAACTAAACGTTTCTATTGGCGGGAAACAATCGGTGGACCAAAAACTAACTCGTCGGTCCAAAGTTTGAGGGTCGATTCCGGTCGGAGACACCTGGTCCGCCCCTAATCGACTCTTGATCTTCTCCGGTCTAGGAACTAATGGTAATTATGTTTTAGAAACACTTGATCGATGTAATTAATGCCGGGAACATTCGAGAAAGTTCCACGCGAGTGTGGCATCGTAATTAGTTGGGAGTCTAAGCGGGTGCTGTCATTGCATTTTCAACTTTTATTGCTTGTTTACTTAACATATTAGGGTCTATTTTGGCAACTTTAATTGTGTTTCGAATTGATTGTTGTTATTTTACAGCTGTTTTGAAGTTGGAATGAGATTTATCGGGATTAATTCAGTTTTAACGGCTTTACAAAGGTACGAATAATTGCTCTTAAAGGATGCCTTTGCATGGTTTTTCCCAGATAATCTTATACCACAATCTCTAGCTCAAGTTAATTCAAAATAGTTTCACTAATATAATTCGGAACGACAAGCAGGTTCAGTACTTTATTGGATGTCAAGTTTACTAAACTTGAGTAGCTTTGTCTATGAGATTACTAATGGAAACAATTTCAATCTTATTTCAATGGATCGCAATTGATTTACGATTGGTTTGATAGATATTAATTCAATAATTTCTCGAATACGATCATCAAAAGAGAAAAAGAAAGATAAACTTTAGTATGTCATCAATTGGCTCGTAAAAATGTACCATAATGAATTAAATTCAATTTTAAGTTGCCATAGATCCGTCTGAAAAGCCATCTAGTAATTAATTTAATTATATTATGTTTTACTATGTCATAACTCATAACTTATGTTTCAATGCCGGAGGTTGACTGTCAACGTTGCAAAGACTTTACCCGAAGCAAAGATCTATACTCGTATTTTACCAACATGGTAAAAAAAATCTATTTGAACCGTTAGACATAGGAAAATGCAACTGCTTCAACTATTTTGTCACTTTGCCCATTGTTTATTTAGTCACTAAAGTGAACTTGATTTAGTTGAAGCAATCTGTATCTTTCAAGTCAGAGCATACTAAGTCCTAGATTATAACCTGAACATAACATAACATAATCATTCACTACATCATCTCATTATAGTAACTGATCCCTAACTAAGTTCGAAGCTTGTATCTAGGGTATCAGAAACTACGCACACACTCATTCACACACACACACACCCAGACTGAGATAAAATATTGTTGTCCACACATATATTCACCCCGCACAGGAATCGAATCCGCAACCTTACGGATGGCAGTCCGGCATGGTGACCACTCTGCCATCGAGGTCGAACATTGTAGTCCAATTGTAATTGTTTCCAAAGGTAACGTAAACCTCGAACAGTCCACTTCAAACTGTGTCCCGTGGACTTCGGTCCGTCGCAAAAACTTGGATCGCCGTGACGTGACTTCACTCGGAGTTCGATACCGAATGTTTGGGAAGTTTAACGAGTGGTTTGTGGAGCAGAATCCGTTTATTTTGGTACTGATTTACTTTATCTGGAGGGTTTTAGAGATTAGAATTGGTGTATTAAATTGTTTTTAAGGATCACTATTACCTAATTAAGATTTTTAATTGGTAGGTACGAACAGTCAACAATTATTTGCCAGGTTTTAATCTATGTTATTATGGATCCAGTAACTGTTACTTGTATCTAGTTGAGTGTGTGCATAGAGCACTTCCATACACACATCCTGACCAAGATAAACATCGATTAAACTATATCGAGTCCGAAGCCTTTTGCTCAGCCATATGGCATGTGCCATTTATGCTGTCAATTATTTTAAATATTCCGTTAATAATTTGTAATACAGATAGCTCTTAGCTCTTATTAAAATAAGGCTCAAATTCCTGGCTCATAATTCGCATGGACATTTAAAATTAGACAATTCAAATGCACCTAAAATACAGTTTAATGAAAAACCATTAATTAATTGAACGGAGATAATGAATGAATGTGACCGCTGCTCGCGTCACAAGAGTGCCCACTTCAACGTGGTCTAAAGGAATCCAGAGTACAGTAGTAACTATTGAGTAGTCTGTGGAGGGTCCATGCTGCGGTGCCAGTGGTGAATACTCCATTTGTCAAGGAGACCAGCGGTTACCGCGACATGGACACTGGACAGCCCCGAGAGGAATGCGATTGAAATGAATTACATTTGATTAAAATAGGACGAGGACAGATTTAAAGTATGTACGAGTAGTAGATTAATCAAAATTTTCAATGGAAACAAAGTTGACAAATCTAAAAATAGATACTGCGAACTAGCAAAGCAAAACACCGCAAATCTTTTGAAATATTTAACCCACACGTTTGCTCTATTCAGAGCTTCAAATAAGGTGAAAACACAACACTCAAATCCTCAAAATGGCCCACAAAAGTTAAAATCCCATTGAGCACACAATATGAATCATTTACCCGAATCACAAACAAAAGACACCAGCGAGAGAACAAAGAATGAACATTTTCGAAACACTGAACTAGTTCAAAAATACTCCATCTCGTTCAATGTGAACCGTATCACAAATAAACAGTTATTTTTGTTAAAACTATTGTTTAAAGTTGTGACAAAAGGACGGCCGTGATGTGTGTGCCACTGGGTTTAATGATGACATTTAATTTTGGACATTATTTTATACGAGTACGTATTTGGTTTATAAATAAATTCGTTCTTTAATATGGCTAGGTAATCCTTTTTTTCGGTAAAATGTTTATTTTAAAATCATAATACCATATTTTTTGCGCTTTCTTTTTTAATCCTGACAAACGTCAACACAAACTCGTCCTTTTTAATTTCTATTTTTGTGCGAAAATAAAGTGGTTTATTTACGAAAGAAGTAAATTATGACAAATTCAAAAACAAGAGACATTAAGGAGGAAAATCTCGGGTCACTTATAGAGTTAACAAACGAAGACCAAACATTTTGAATACTGTGGCATCGAACTAGACGGCAAGATTAAACAAAACCGTCGGGCGGGGGCTGAAAAAATGCGGATTATTCTCCTACTAATTAAAAGGATAATATTATTTGGTTAAGTGCGCCAGTTTGCGAGTTAACTCGACCGTTTAAACAGCTCAACTAACTAAATTAAACAAAAATTTCTTCTCATTTTTCTTGGGAGGTTCTCCCGGATTATGGCAAAGTAATTTTTTGTTTAAATAAAGTGGTCCGTGTTGTGTGGACTCGAGTTTAAATTATGTATTTTAATTCTACTTTTTAATTATGAGGTGAGTCTTTTTGATGTTAGCGGTATGAGTGTGTTCATACATTTTTATTTACTTACAAGTTCTTTGACCTCAGTGACGTAATTGGTTGTGATCCTTCCTGCAACGCCATAAGTTACAGGTTCTTTTACCGTTCTATTATAATAATTAAGGTAAATTTGTCTGCATTAATATTTCTAATTATCCTTATCTAAGTGTTTTGGGAGAGACCTACTTTGCCTAGCAGTGGGACGATATAAGTTGACAAAAAAAGTGTTTGATCTCTTATACAGGGTGTCCCGTTCGTAGTGGACCAACGGGATGTGGGGGATAGGGGAGACCGTTACCTACCAGAATCACCAAAATTTATTGTCCTAGGCCTTATAGTTTTGAAGTTATAACGTTTTTTAGTAAATAGGTGAAATTATCGTACTATGTGCACATTTTTCTTAATTCTACAAATTCTATTACTTATTTTGATGTTATTTTTATTCAAGGGCGTTAAGAATACATAGGTTTTTCTAATTTAAATCATTTTTAGTGTAGTTATCATTAACATTAAAATTAATCAACAAAACAAGTGCAATTGTTAAATTTCAAAATACTCTAAGTGGTATTTGAGCTGAGCTGGTGTAATAAAAATGTATTGTAGCCTTGTGGCACATTATTTTAAAAACATCTACATATCATAAGGATTACAAAAACGTATAACACTGTGGTTTCAAATTAGTAGTTTTTTATTTTAACTAATATCAACGTAAAATGGAACTTTTGAGAGAAAACAAAAATTCATTGCTAATTATGGAAATTCGTTTATTACTCAATTTATTTTTACATTAAGGGTTCAAAATGCTTTTCTTTAGCTCTTGTGCATTAAAACATCTTCGTATAAAGTCTTTTTGTAAACTTTTTTGGGCTCTTTGATGTTTATTTATCAATTCAGCAACATGCTTGAAATTTTGTGATAACTCTCTTTTTATCAGAAATATTTGTCTCATAAACTGCTTCTTTGAGGAAACCCCATAGAAAATAATCCAAAGGATTCAAGTCGGGAGATCGTGGCCTATTTCATGGCCGATCCCTGGCCAGGAAATAGTACCTTCGCGTCCAAACCATCGATTTGGGAACGTCTCATTCAAAAATTCAGTCACTTACCGTGAATAGTGGGCAGGTTCACCTTCGTACTGCAACATTCGTACGTGCTTCTTAACTTAACGAAGATGTTGGTTATGCACAAGGCCTGAAACTGCGCGGAACCACATACTCTCGCGTACTTCTTAACTTTATTCGAATATGTTGGTTATGCATAAGGCCTGAAACTGCGCGGGAGAGAATGTGGTTGCAGTACGAAGGTGAACCTGCCCACTATTCACGGTAAGTGACTGAATTTTTGAATGAGACGTTCCCAAATCGATGGTTTGGACGCGAAGGTACTATTTCCTGGCCAGGGATCGGCCATGAAATAGGCCACGATCTCCCGACTTGAATCCTTTGGATTATTTTCTATGGGGTTTCCTCAAAGAAGCAGTTTATGAGACAAATATTTCTGATAAAAAGAGAGTTATCACAAAATTTCAAGCATGTTGCTGAATTGATAAATAAACATCAAAGAGCCCAAAAAAGTTTACAAAAAGACTTTATACGAAGATGTTTTAATGCACAAGAGCTAAAGAAAAGCATTTTGAACCCTTAATGTAAAAATAAATTGAGTAATAAACGAATTTCCATAATTAGCAATGAATTTTTGTTTTCTCTCAAAAGTTCCATTTTACGTTGATATTAGTTAAAATAAAAAACTACTAATTTGAAACCACAGTGTTATACGTTTTTGTAATCCTTATGATATGTAGATGTTTTTAAAATAATGTGCCACAAGGCTACAATACATTTTTATTACACCAGCTCAGCTCAAATACCACTTAGAGTATTTTGAAATTTAACAATTGCACTTGTTTTGTTGGTTAATTTTAATGTTAATGATAACTACACTAAAAAATGATTTAAATTAGAAAAACCTATGTATTCTTAACGCCCTTGAATAAAAATAACATCAAAATAAGTAATAGAATTTGTAGAATTAAGAAAAATGTGCACATAGTACGATAATTTCACCTACTTACTAAAAAACGTTATAACTTCAAAACTATAAGGCCTAGGACAACAAATTTTGGTGATTCTGGTAGGTAACGGTCTCCCCTATCCCCCACATCCCGTTGGTCCACTACTTACGGGACACCCTGTATACCTATAGTATTATCCATATTCCAGGCTTTACTTAATTAGAAACTGGATGGCGATGTATAATTTGTGTCCGGCCGGATATTCACTAACCGTCTGCAGATTTTCTCGATCCTAGCACCAGATATCTATTAACTCGGTTATGGTTTATATGTACCTATGTATGTGTGTGTAAAATAAGTAAGTAAATTACTGTACTATAAGATCTTACTGCAGATCAAAGACCTCCCTCTCACAGTTACAGGTAAAACTACAATTTTAAACTCACAAAACTGTTACCTTTAATCTAATTTTAGTACAAACGCCCTGCAAATACTGTAGTCCAACAACTAACAGTACCAAATACAAAATTGATGGTTTCGGGCGCCCGTCAAACACAACTACACAACCCACTGTACTGCTCGCAAAACAATCGTTGGAAGGGCAACTTTGTTTGCCGACCGTACCTAAGACCAAACTATTGTTTATTAATACACACGTAAATAGGGACGTTAGTGCTAGTGTTTTAGTGTAAATATGTGAGTGTAAATATCACTATTTATGTCCAAAGGGAAAGTGTAAATAGTGACGCGAATGTGACGTAACGGGATCTCAATTCAATTGTTTTGTAACTGGAATTAGGTCAATGTTTGAAGGGAGATTTGGAAAAGAGGTTTCTTAAATCAGTTCTAATTAAGGATACTTAGTTCGTTTCTTTATTGGTAAGCGTGAAAAAACCAGAAGAATTTTAAACTCAAGCCAAAAAGATTAACGTTAACTGTTTGAGTTAACCGGTATCGACATAAACCTAGCTTTAGTTTACTTTCTGATAACCATTACTAACTACTTTCTCTTAGACCTTATTCTTCAGACAATAAGAGCTAGAATAGCTCGACGTAGGACGATATTAAGAACAATGGACGATAAAAAGGTAAACATTGTAAATGTAATGTTTTCCGGTATTTTAGTGATAAACAGACCTACTGGGAGGGGGACGGGGTCCTGAGGGAATACGTCAACTACAGTTCAATTTATACCGTGATACGTTTTACATAAGGTCTTAATTGCATTAAATTAAATTACAAACAGTTGTTACTTGTAATATTTTGATAGAATCTTACTATTTTACTATGACCAGGTTGAAGAGCTTCTAATTATAAAACGAATTAAAAATTATGAAACCCATCTTCATCCTATTATCACTGTTTACGTATTATTCCTCGATTTCCCTGATGAATGTCTTCTAAGGCCGATCAAATCCTGCCCAATCTTCAATTAGAGTCCCTCGTCTTGTTAAACCAACCGTTATAAATCCATCAGTTCCATACACATACAGACGTACACCTACACTGTGTTTGTCTATAAATAAACGGTAAAATATCCCTTTTTTCGCCAGTCGGTGAACAAAGCGATTAAACCGTCGAGGTGTAAACGAAAACAAAATTAATTGAATGCCTATAATCAAATTCAACCTCTGACACAGTGTAAGCAAATACAAATGGACAACATTTATTTAATTTTCAATTTGTGATCATGTTTTTTGTTGTGTTTCACTAACTGCATCATGCTGTTTAAATTGCATATTATATGTTATAGTTTAGCAAAGTACGTACATTTTTTATTGTAACAGTAAAAATTCGTATTTATAATTGCGGAAAATAAAAATTATACTCAAATAATTACATGCAAGTGTAAACATAACATGATACGAACGTAAAATATGCACAGAACATAATTAACAATGCGATAAAGTGTTATCACCCGGTGAGACATGAGGAATTCCAGACTAAATAAATACAAGGTTACATATTTACATTCGCAAATTACTTTATCAACTTACTGAATATGCTATTGTTTTTAGAAAACAACTCGTGTAAAAAGACTAATGTTATTGTTTTAACTCTTTTCCTTTCTTTATCTGCCCGCCTGTCAAGCCTGAGGTGCCGGGTTCAATTCATATGTCTAACGATTCATATTTCTCATTTCCAATTTGGTAAAAATGTTTGTATGTACCTACTCCTACTTACTTATATACTTTTCGTAATAAATACCATAACCTGTCGTATAGCCTATACCACTTGGTTGTCAAAAAACAAAGCAAAAGAATGAATGAATCAGTATTTACATACATACTTCATTTACTACCAAGTACATACCTTAGTCGTCCAAGTTGTACATCTGCAGCAGTTCCTAGTTACACTGTGCCCCACATCGGGCTATACCAATACCAATATCAGCCGAATATCTAATCCGTAGCGCCGCCGATATTAATTGTCGGCTCGTGATTGGATAATACGTTCAACTTCCAACAACGGATTACTGCTACACTGATTTATTCACATTGTTCAATATTTCATTATGTTCGACATTATTTTTTAAACACAAATGTGTCGTAGTAATTACGAAGTCCGATGCGGAACGTTTTGTAAGATTTAAGGATACCAACACAGTTAAAATGGCACTCTTTTACTGATGGTATTATCACATTGAAGCAAGTAGCACGCTTGGCTTGTGTGGTAGAGATTTTATCTTGTTAATGTATAGGGAATTAATTAACCTTTATTTTGTTTATCTCTTACTAATTTTGACAACATGCAACATACATCGCTTGCCTAGTACCAGACAACGGTCTACGGTTGAACCTTAAATATTTTTGTTGCAACAACATTAGCAGCTAAAGGTAAAGCATCCAATTAGTTCGTTACAATATCTTCATTTCAGGTACAGAACGCAATATAAAGTAAAACCCCATTAAGTGGCGTGTGCAGGCCACCAATCACCGGTAACTTACAGCGCCGCAATACACTGCAGTACCGGTCGCCATACAACACAATACCCCGGTACACCGAATACCCGGGTACATGGAATACCCGTCGAAGTATTTATATCCGTACGATACCGTATAACACAGTTCCTGTTACAAGTCACGGGTATTAACTGTACCGGTATTTGTTACATCCAGTTACATCGGTATTTATTCGACATTGTTATTTTTGTGTCAATCTGGGTTTTATTGGAATCGTTAAAAGTAAAAATATCTCAATGCATTTTTTCTGCTATAGTTATCTATATTTCGACGATTTCGATATATCAAAACTAAAAAATAATTAAAGCAATCGTATTCCAAACTAACCAAACCACGAATCACTTTATACTATAAACCATTTGAAATATGTAGTCTAGAATAGAAAGTAATTGAGTTTTTTTTAAATAAACAACAATATCCAAGATCCCTTAATAATAACATACGGTACCGAAACGGGTACTGTAAGCTAGTGTGTAAGGTATTGTTTTTATGTGTGCACATCAATCGTGGCGGGGTACAGTGAGGTATTGTGGGGTACTAATGTAAATATACGAGTGACAGGTATCGTGGTTTGAGGTACAGAATGTCTTACACACTAATGCAAATATATACTTTAAGAAGGTTTTCCTTGTGAGCTTGTGACACAGCACACGTAGAGGTAAATAAATATAAATAATATGGCGAAAGTACCTGCAAAGTATTCTAAAGGAAAATGGGGTACAATGCAATTTGAAGTAATTTTCTATTACTGAAAATATTTTCGTAATTGGTTCAGCAGTGTGAGATTTTTTCTTTAAACCTTGTTCTTTATCCCAAACCCATATCATTTAAAAAAATATCAAACATACTTCACTCGACCTAGTAATTAAACCGGTGAACCAGACAGATGCACAAGTCACTAGTCTATCAAAGGGTAAGCAATATCAAATTAAAACAGATGATCATTATGTTTAATTAATTTTACCTTAAACAATCGTGACAGACATCTAGTACCCACTCGAGTGATGTAAAGATATATCATTGTATTAACGAGTAACAATGGAGTATCTTGTTATTTCAGATGACTATAAATCCCCGGTATAATAGGCAAATTGATAGTTAGACGAGACTTAGCACCAACATGTAATTTATTCCAGTCACGTTACTGTTTCTTCGCTACAACTAATATTTTTCTATGCTAATATTTTAAATTACAAGTTATTTGAGAGGTAATTACGGCTCGAATTAATATTTAGTGCCTTATGAACACTAGATTTCTAGATTTTTATATTCTTTAATAAGTAATATGGCGGTCACTGGACTGCGACTAATTGGTTGGAGAAAATTTTCACGGTTTTGAAAAATATTTGCTGTATATTGCAATTTTATAAAACTTTTAGTAACGTTCAACTTAGTTTTTTTACAGAAAACATTTTAACTAACTTTTCCTTTAATGTAATTAATTAGGTCCAGTAGTTTTTGTGACAAATAGTAACTAAAATCCTGACATATTTTTGACGTTATAAGTGCGTCGCGAACGGTAGATGACATAATTAATCTAATCACTGTATGATCTTTTGGCATGATGACATGATGACCACTCTGCCATTTAAATCACAAACAATTATACCGATACAATACAATATACCCTAAGCGGTATCGTACCGCTAATATGTAAAATAATGACGCAAAGTACCGGTATTACGAACGTATGGAATAGCCGCACTAATGGCCGCACTTGAAACGTATCATTAATTATTTTCGTTCATTTAAAAACACCGTAAAATTATTTAAGGCGGTATTTTACGGAAGACGAATTGGTATTCGTGATTGTTTACTTATTGTATGGGTACTTGCGGTATTCAAATGGCTGACTTCTTCGTGTGTTCATTAATTACCTGAAAAATAAAGAAAGGAATAATTACTAAATGAAAATATACATTTGTATTTCATTGTACGTACGAGCGGGCAGTTTTCAGCCATTGGATATAGTTTGGGTCCTTTGTGTGTGCTGCGGTATATTGAGTCAGGCTTTTGAGGGATTTAATGTTATTACGACAACTAGGACTGACAGATGTGCCGTTTAAAACTCGGCATTCTAATAATTAAAAATGCATTTGATTCTAAAACCCAATAAAAAATTAAGCAATCTCGTAAACTAAAACAAATAAATAATTTCATTACATTTCGAATCATAATCCGTCAGTACATTTGGCCATTAAACTATCAAATTAACCGGTAAATAAAAACCGGATAATATGGCGTCCGTTTTTACCGGTCGAGTTAAACCGGTGATCCGATTAACTGGTCAAGTGGGCGTGAATATTGACGATTAGGGAGGACTTATGATAACAGGCCACTCTGTGATTTGTGTTTGTTTAATAAATAAACAGTTTAAGTGATTTGTCGTACGGTAAAAAACAGTATTTACCTGGAAGTTCGTAAAAATAATTGTTAGTAAAGACGTCTTAAAATAACATAATAAATCACGAGGTTTTCTAATGTATCTGACAACTATATATGCTAACTTATTTACTCCTAGACCCAATTTGAGATGAATGTATTATATGGAGTCGCTATAATATTTACCTCGCTGGGCAATCGAACCTACAACCCTTAGTTGGCCAGTTCGATGGCAATGACAGTCATTTGCGTCCTATTTATTTTGACCTCATTAAAATATTTTATGAATCATCATATCATTAAAACACACTAAAAATAATATGCCATCATAATACAACTAGGTACCCTCATTTATCTATATTTACCCATTTCATTGAAGTACCCGCGATAAGCCTCAATAATACCTCATTCAATGAAGAGGTAATACCCGTGCGGGGCATTTGTACCGAATTACCCTCGTTTAGAAGGTTAATTGTATGTAAAACTACATTGTACCGGTAACGGTATTGCGAGTACCGGTTTTGTAGTACAGGTATTGTTGGGCATTTAATGGGTTGTGATAGTGGCTGCGGAGTGCTATGGGGTGCTTGTGGTGAATAATGTCGTCATCATTACCATACACAACAACAATGACTCAATATTTCATTAAATGTTCACCTACCCGCCATTTTAGACTAGATACATTATATCCTACTTTACTTTTAAATATTAAGGATACTTTTTAATCCAAAATTCTCACGTTATTGACATTCACGCGGGTGAAACCGCAAAGCCAGGCTAGTGTATACTAAGTATCATGTATTCTATTTATTATTCCATTTAAAACAACGTTTAAAAGGTATTAATATAAATAATGAAATCAGAACAAACACTTTAGGTACAATGTTTGTGTAATTATTTTTCTGATGTTTCCCGAAATACAACACAAAGGTTATTATTTAAAAAAGGAATTATACACGGCGCCATTTTATTATTATAACGCGTACATTTTATCTAAATGTATAATTTAAGTGTTAAAATGTGTAAATAGTTATTGTTTTTACCTCATTGTTTCATGTAAAATACCTTTGACCGTCCAATTCTTTTCACTGTACTTATAACAAGAACTTTCACCCCAAAAAAATTACTTAAGCTGGGATCTGAACCCTGGATTGCCGGACGTGGCGTTGTTCTTACCAACTTAGCTATCAAGATGATACCCTGGCTAAACCTTGTATGCTTTTACAACAGCTATTAGTGACCTACTATACGAGTATCATGCTTTTGAGAGACTTTTTTAACTAATTTTAATAAAATAAAATTAGAATAACATACGAATACTCTACACATTAATAAGCATGTTAAGACTATAAATAAGCATCCTAAACACAATCTAAGCATTAATCTGACTTCCAAACGTGATACAAGCACATTATAGTTATCATCGACCCAGTACCGGTACATAATTGAGTTAATACCCAAGAGGTACTGATAAGTACCCGTTTTCGACTATAACTGAACACAAATACCAATTTCCTTTACGCGGACTATAGTCTTCTACATGATACACCTTAACACTAAGACATAAAGTCTAAATTCGCATCAAATAATAATCAATAATATAAATAGTATGTATATGGGCGGCAGTAAAATCAAAATTATTATTTATTGGTAGCGATTTGTTGATGAATGTTGATGTGTGTCGAGTGATTCTCAACAGGGTTGTCACTTGGTATATATTGTGTTTTAATAATAGAAAAATAAACAAAGTTTGAGATAAATCGATTAATCAATTATAGCCTTAACTATGTAGGTATAAAATTGATTGAATACAGACTGAAAACATTTGTGAAACCCACATTAACTTTTAACGACAATTCAATACGCCACAGCTATTGTCGCATGTCTAATATCTCTCTCCTTGGTGAAATAAGTACTTACTGTGACTTGATATTCATGCCTCGTAGCAGGCATTTATCAAATATGACTCAAGTTACACATCACCAACACTAAACAAGCGTGGCGATTACACCTATTCTTCTTCACTACTAACATACACACAACACGACAATAAATCAAAATTATTACCGCGTGACAGCCCTATGTTACCGGTACAGTCAGTACCGTACCGATAATACCTGTATAGTTATAGGCAAACAGATTAGTGCGTATCAATCTTAATAATAATACAGTTTAATTGATAATGGATGTTGTTCGGCGGTAGTAATTCATAACGGATTATTGACGAGCGCGCGATGTAGCGTTAGGATAATATTTGGGGGTTGGTAATTAAATGTAATTAAATTACATTAACGGAGCGTTGATAGCCTATCGTTAAGGCCATTGACTTCCAATCGGAAGTTGCTTGGTTCGGTCCTCGCCACGTACCAATTTGTTTTAGATTTTCGAAATTATAATGAACTTATATAATTAATATAACGCACCGGACAGAGTTTTACAACAACATATCATAGATAAAGTAATCTGTATAGTCAGGATAATAAGATGAGAATAACCCATCACCAAGTGACACAGTGTACCTAATCTCACTCAGTGGCATCACGAACAATAGACACGTTTCGGGACATAGCTCTCGGCTGATATTCGTATTGTCACGGTCGGCGCACACCTGATGACTAGCTTTATAGCTCGTACCACTCATTCATTCAGTGGGTGGCATTTTTAAATTTAGTTTAGGGATTGGTATTGAGATTTAAATCGAAAACAGAAGTGTTTTCCACTAAGTGACTCGATTGGAGAAGATTTCGAGAGATAAATAAGCGTAATCATCCATCACCAATAAAAGCATGCTTTAGCAAAGAAGTGCGTGTTGGTGACTTTAAACCCATGCCATGTTTGGTAAATAGCCATCGCTTGGTTGACCAATGGTTGACCCAATAAATTAACTATGAACTTTCAGCTTAGCGGACTTAATGCACATGCCACTAAACCAAGATTTTAAAGTAATAAAATACATACATAAAATTAGGTGCTTAAATCAAAACAAAATACAGGAAATGCAATTAAGAAATAAATAATGTCATATGAACAGAGCTCACATAGATTAGAACCTTGTCACAGCAAGGTGTAGTTAATATTTCAGCACGCGCTTCTCGGCTCGCCTGTCTTCTCTATTGAGACAAAGTGCTAACAGAAATTATGATTTGTGTACTGCATACTTTATATTAACTGCAACTATGTATTATTATGAACTTTATTACTATTATGTGATTGTTATATGGTTTGTTATATGGGTATTTCCATTATAATTATGTTTACAAAACGGTATTTAAAGTTTATAACCGTGGATAATGGAAATTATTAATTAATTTCAAATACAATTTATGATTTCAATAATATAACTATGGCAATTATGAAGTAAACCATAACAAGATAAGCTCGTATGAATAAAAGGGAGGCATGTAAGTACTGGGATACAGTATAGATACTTACCTATGTAAAACTTTTAGAAAATTCTTTAGAGAAAATTAATTTGAAAAAGATGTAATTCTTCAATGAAACATAACATCCCTTCTCCCACCTATTATCCCATTGTAAGATATCCACAACACGCACTCTCCAATGACAGAGTGTCATTATGTCAACGACCTGTCACCGCCATGACACCCGTGACGTCACCGCGATGACGTCGCACGTCACTTCACACCGCACCGGTAATGACACTAAATACACTAAGTGAGACGATATCCAGTGGGCTTTATTATAGTGTTAATTACTTGACAATATGATATGGAATTTCGAAAAGATAGATTGAAAATATGTGCTTTTGATTATGTTGTGTGTTTACTATTTGGATAAAAAGACAATTTGTGTTTTACAAAAATAAATATAACACAACTAAATAAATCTTTATTGCTATTAAAACATATTTAAAAGTATAACAGAAAAAAAGAAATCTGTTAAAATAATCTGTATTATCGTCTTCTCAATTTAATCGCGGTTATCTTCAAAACTACTAATCTAATTTGCATAGACTTTCCACTATCAGATATAAATCTATCGAAATTAATTGTCTAAGCTTCCATCCTCAAAGTCAATAAGAAGCTTCACAACGAAACTAAACCCCCTTTCTAAGGTTTCCGTTTTTCCCGCCATGCTTATAAGCTTAATTGATTACATTATAATGTAATTAGCTGCAGAACAATATCAACGTAATACAATATGATGTGAGGTAAAACTGTGTATGTTGTAGGCGTATTGTCGATTCTGTGATATTATAATTTTACTAGTGATGTTGTAATTTAACTGTAAATTGTCAATGTTCTTTATTTAAATATACATCTAGCTAGATCCTTTGAAATTCTCAATCACTAACGCCAAGTATAAAAAATGGGCCCCCAATTCAGATGCACACCATGTTTGCTTGCTGGCTTGAGGGTTTTCCCTTCGACAAAATCCTATTTTTTCTGTTTTAGGTTAAGGTATGGGGCGTCCACTAATGGGACCCGTAATATGTATTACAATTAATTTAAATTGGTAAATAGCCTTTTCCCAATCCACGTTCAATTATAATATCGAGAAGAATACATTCAAAATTTTCTCCTCAACCACGATTTGAACCCAGGAAGGAGTCCCAGGACCATGCTGAACCGTAGCACTGTTCTAACCAACTGAGATATCGAAGACATGTCAATTGGTTGAAAAAGCAAATCCAATAGGTAATCACTACATAGTATAAAACAATGTCCCTATGTATGCTTAGATCTTTAAAACCCTTTGGTCCACTATCGTAACTGATCTTTCGTAACCAGCTACGAACATGGATTTTTTTTCTTCCTTTGATAACCAGCTACGAAAACAGAATTAATTTGTCGTTTTGGTAACCAAGTTTCGTAACCAGCTACGATACAAGATTTTTATTTCTTTTTCTGTAACTGGTTACTAATCGGGAATAATTATTCTTGGTTTGTAACCATGTAAGTGGGTAAAAAATACACTGGGTAATATACTATTACAACAAATTAATATATTTTATGATTTTATTTGCCACAAATGGTACTTATTAACTATACGTAACTACTAACTATGCTAAATTACATTATAATAGAACATACCGATAATCTTTAAATTTTGAATAGACAGATGTACCGACATGGTGAAATTACAAGAATCCTCTTCTCGATTTCTCGACTACTATGAAACTTAGTAAAATAAAAATATCTAATAGGTACTAAATTAGTATAACATAAAATTAAACATAAGTATGAAGTAATAATCATTTTGCTAAAATTAAAAGCAGAAAGGTGCGATAATCTCTAAACAGTGACCTACACTTATAGTGTTGTTTTCTAAGTCTTGAACGGCAGAATTTATTTCAAAATCAATTTCTTGATATTGTTTACTTTTATTTGACTTAGTGTTTGTACGAATCTTTGTTTCTCTAACCAAAATTTCAAGAACTTTGGCCAGAGGTGGATTTTTACGGCCCACATATCTATTTAGTCGGGCGTGCCAACCCTCTAAATGGTTTGTTGTTCTAAGCTCTTCACCAAAGCAACACCATTTTTTAATAAATTGGACGTCATTTAACCAAAAATGATTAAAATACGAGTTAAATTTCACCACTTGTGGGCATTTTGGTGCTCGTTTCATTATGTATTTATACCCTGACATGATATATTTTAGAGGTAATCGAGCCAAACCCATGCATCTTGATACATGTCTTCTTTGCACTCTTGACTTTAAACCCAATTTTTTAGCCTTCTTTAGTAAGCTGTTGCAAAAATGATAAAAACAACCTTTAATTTCAGTTTTAGGAAAAACTTTTGCAATGGCATTCATTACAGGTTTTTCGTAATCCAGAGTAATTTTCACTGGATTCCATGTACGTAATCTACTCTTGAGCAAGTTAAATAATATTTCGTAGGTTTTTTGATTTTTATTGTGCAGGAATGCAAATATTAACGGAATTACTTGTTTTGTTGTTGTTTTGTAGCCATGAATGGTATAAATTTGATTAAAAGGTGGCGGACATGACTTAAACGTCCCATCAAGTAAAAAATGTTGATTGTCCTTTAAAAGCTCATGAATGTCAGGAGGGCAAAATACCATAATTCTGGTCTCTTCATATTTGTAGTCAGCCAATAAAAAATATTCATATTTTACTGGTATTGTTACTTCTAAAGGATTTTGAAAATGCAACTTAGTCACGCCCATTTTTTTATGTCTTTCGTTGTAAAGACTACTTTTAATGTTGTTAAATTTGGGTAATTCAGCAATTAAATCCACGCCATCATCTTGCAATTGACAAATAGTTTCTTCAAATTGTTTCTGAATTGGATCGAGATTTTCTCCAACTTTTATTTTTAAACAGTTAATTTTTTTCAAAATAATGTTTTTGGAGAAATTCGGGATACAGCCTTCGTCATGAGGTTTGTCTTTTAAAAATATATTATTAGGGTCTAATGTTATGTTTCCTTTACACTGAATTTTATTGTAACATTGCCAAAATGTATTCCCGTTGGTGTAAATTTTTCTTTTATAATATTGACGACCGTTAAACAGCATTTTCCTTCCTCCACGTTTTGTCGACACAAATTGAATGGGATTTGAATCATCACAGTCCATGTTCAGTTTTTTATTATTTACTAGCAAAATTGGTAGTAATAATGATAATTTAATACTGAACTAAATGAGTAGTCTTGAGTACTTATTGAAAATAAACATAGCAAAATGACATTTACATGACATCTAGATAAGTGAATATAATTATCTATGAAGTATCTACTATCCAATAATGACAAAATGCCTACCTACCTCCTTACATGGTTACAAACCTAGAATAATTATTCCCGATTAGTAACCAGTTACAGAAAAAGAAATAAAAATCTTGTATCGTAGCTGGTTACGAAACTTGGTTACCAAAACGACAAATTAATTCTGTTTTCGTAGCTGGTTATCAAAGGAAGAAAAAAAATCCATGTTCGTAGCTGGTTACGAAAGATCAGTTACGATAGTGGACCAAAGGTTTAAAACTACGCAACGGATTTTAATGCGGTTTGTTTTAATAGATAGAGTGATTCAGTGGAAAGGTTTTTAGCATAATTTTATCCCCATATTCCTACGGGAACGGGAACTACGCGAGTGAAACCGCGAGCCACCGCTAGTTAATTCCAAATCACTAGTAAAATGATAAAACCACGGTTTTCCCAATATACCTGCAACATACACACGTAAGCTCAGTGTGCCACGCTAAAGCCGTTCAATTAACTTATTGTCTTACATTAATTACAGCGGCGCATGGCAACTGTTTACCAGGTGTGTACGACTAATGGCTGCCGGCTAATCTGTTTGTGAAACTAGCTCATTAACGCTGGTATAGTTATTGTTTTGTAGAGTACCTGGATGCTTTGGGTAATTTAGTCTAGATTGTAGACGTTTCAGATGTAGGTACTAATGTTGTTTTATCATCATCGGCCCGTATGCATCCACTGCTGGACAGACCTTTCCCGATGATATTGCTAATGCCTGATGATGGTGTTCAGAAGCCGTCAATCTGGGTTATCGCACTAACTCTTACTTGTAACGGTAAGTTAGAGTACTCAAAAGTCTGAAGTTTGATATCAAAAGTAAAAAAAGCCGACCCCAATTAAGACATAGGCCAAAGATTCGGAAGAAAACACGTTTAATTCAGCGATATTTGTTTTGTTCTCGGCGTTATAATGTGAATGAGAATGTTTGTATGACATTTGTTACTCAATGAAGCAAAAACAAGAAACTGAATGAATATGGCATACAATGAACATCACTCGATTACAATGAAAATTTAACACAAAATGAAAATATTAAACCAGTAATTACTAATTAGCCTTTACAAATAATATTTAGAGCGCATCGTTCTCACTGAAATTGGTAAATCTAGGTTAGTTAGACGTTATCTCAGGTCTAGATCTAGATGCGGAGATAATTTACCAAAAACTGTGTCGTTTTGTATACCTACTGCATTTTATTTAAGATTTTAAAATGTTTTAATCACGAGTTTTACAAGCACTAGATAACTATTTTTAAAGCATTTTAAAGGCGAACTTTGTTTTTGGAATGATGTTTCTAAAATATTTTAAACAATAACTTCTGGATTGATAATCATGAAAAGTACAGTTCCTCAAAATATTCTTACTAAGAGACAGAGTTTGTTTAAGCGCAATAACATAAGGGCTTATGACTTGAAAATATAATTTTACTTAAGATAGAGGATTGAGGTGAGGTATATTCTAGAATAACTGATTCGTAACAACTTAATTTTGGACTCACACAAATAAAATGTCTGGCATCTTCATCATCATCACTACATAGTATAAAACAAAGTCGCTTTCTCTGTCCCTATGTATGCTTGGATCTTTAAAACTACGCAACGGATTTTGATGCGGTTTGTTGTAATAGATAGAGTGACTCAGTGGGAAGGTTTTTAATTTTAACCCCATATTCCTACGGGAACGGGAACTACGCGGGTGAAACCGCGGGGCGCCGCTAGTCAGCTTATATGTCTCACCGAGGGCTCGAGCCTACTCTGAATGAGGACGATTAGACCTCAATCAACTATGCTGGCCAAGTGCGGGTTGGTCGACTTGTCTGGCATACAAAAAACTAATTCGCAAATAGATAAATCATAACCATATTTATACAAATTATAATCAATTATGTATAACTGTGGGGTCAATGTTCCGAATAACACAAATGTCAACCATTTCGTTGTACCAAAATGCAAATGGCGTCCGAATCCGGCGCAAACCAGTTTAGTTGTGACCAATTTCAGTTATTACCGATTTGAAGTGTTATTTATAGATTTCATCTTAATTTGGAAACTGGAGGTGGATTTTTTGGTCACAATTTAAAGAGTTTTTATATAAGTACTAGCTGTGCCTCGCGGTTTTACCCGCATGGAACCTTATCCCGTGGGAATCGTGGGATAAAATATCCTATGTGTTATTCCTAGGTATGAGGAACATCTGTACCAAATTTCATTGAAAATCTATTCAGTCGTTTTTGCGAAAAAGAGGAACAAACATCCACACATCCACACTCAAAAACATTCGGCTTTATAATACATATTAGAAGGATTTATAAAAAGCTTATATAGATAGATTACAGAAATAGAATAAGATATAGGTACTTATTGGCTTAAACTACTAGTAAGTAAGCAGTGTTCCATGGTTTTCCTCGCTTTTATGTTTATCCTTGAAGAGTATACTTCCAAAAAGGATTTTTTTAACCCTTCACTTTTCTTTCGCTTTTGGCTGCTGTATTTTAAAATATTTTAGGTTATTTATTAGGTACTAATTTCACTAGCACTAAACATATAAACATATAAAAAAAAATTATAGCACAAGAGTTTCCAAAACCCTAAATGTCCTTCCCCTGGCACCCAACCCGCTACCCAAACAGCGGCCCTGGCACGTAATGGTGATTACACAAAGTATCCCGTTTCATTGAACAGTCAGTCCATCCGCGGCTTCATTAAGTCGACACCTTGCGTACATACAGGATCACTTTTATGTAATGTAGGTCGAGATATCTCTTAACTTTAATGTTATCAGAATCAGTCGGATTTTAGTAGTCGACAATGTCTTTGGGAGTCATAATCTGTCTCTAGGAGACCAGAAAAGGTTTAGAACCTCTAAGAAGATATAGTTTTTAGAATTATCATGGTTATTAGCAGTCAAATTATTATAATTAACGGGATATTCCATGTATATCGGAAACTCGAAATAAATAATATACATACATGGTAAATATCCCGTTAATCATAATAATTTGAATTGTAGAAGATGTTTTAAGATACGTAATGTCATACGTATATTCAAGGATGATTTTGTTTTAACTCATATAAAGTAGATAAATATATAGGAAAAACTATAATTTGAACCGTACAAAACCGATTGGAGTCGCTAGTATCAAAAAACGTAGATACACGTACCTCTACGTCAAACCAAAAATACCAAAAACGTCATCATTTTATGGCTCACCTATTAAATATAATACTACAATCAAATTACAAGTCGTAAAAACTAAAGATATATCAGAACTGTTATGATTGGATTATTAAAAAGGAAGAAAACAACTCTATAACATTGTTTCATCGGTTTTTTAACGAGTAGCAATAGTAACGGGTCGTATATTTATGATAGGTGGTTTGATATCTTGTAAAAAGTATATATTTTCTATTCTAGTAGTATGAAGAGATGTACTTTGATAGTTTTACTGTAGGAGATGACCTTTATAATCATAAGTAAGATAATCATCATTTTTATCATCATCAGCTCACATCTCCCCACCGAGGGGTCAACTACGCTGGCCTAATGAGGGTTAGCCACTTTACACACAACACAAAAATAAAAAGCCACTTTTATCAAAGCTTTGGATTAAGTTAACCCACGTTAAACCGCGAAACAATCCAAATTCATACATTGACTAAAATATTAGGTATTCCAAATCAACGGTTTTCAATTAAAAACTTTCGAAAACCTAAAATCCAATCATCCGGCGGCGAATTCTAATCAAACTACGAGAATCAAACCGCACACACGCGGGGCGGCAGCCAGTCACGCAGAACGGATTCGACCGCGACCACACATCACCAATTAGAAACTTTTCGTCAATATTTTGTGAGAAAAAATAAACAAAATCACAATTGTTCGTAACCCACTTCGCTCGAGTACAGTCACACACAAACACTGTTGAACACAATTCAAAAGAAATCCTGTCACACAAAATATATTATTTTATTTTATAGAAAATCACTTATCCTTGAGACTGGGTAGACTGGATATAATAGATTTTAAGTCGTCTGATGGATACGCAAATAGGTTGGATATCTAATTTATTTAGATATATTTAACGTCCCATTTTCTTATTTCTGTATATTAACGTGAAATTGTGTTTGTATTTTTGGTAAAACATTTTTCATTCAGAAAAGCCAAACTATATCAATATACTTAGGGGTTGTTCAGTTGCTTTTCTATATAAAAATAAAGAGTTTGTTTCATATTTTATGGTACATTATCAAGGGTTCTACATTTCAATTGGTTAACCGACTTTCGTTGTCGAGTGTACATTGAAATTGACCCGTTTACTAAACAAAACTAAAACTATCCGGAGTACTCGGTAACGGTACTCTCAGACGCTTCGTGTGGACGGGCCATGAGAGGAAGCGAACATGGTCATTGATCAATGAAATTTTATATTGATAACTCATTCACGTGGTATGTTTTAGTAAAGTACTTCAATATGACAGATTAATCTTTTATTAATATGCTAAATTAGCTTAGAGAGTTTGGGATAGAACGATGTTTTATAACAAGCCTCGGAGCCTGATCGGCAGGAGCCCTAAACGTAAATTTCTGTATATTTAAAGAAGACCCTATCTGATAAATATGTCACGAGCCAAGAGTTACTTCACTACATGGAATACTAAAACTGCATCAGTTTCCCACTTGCACCACAAAAGCACAGGTAACGGTTCGCGGCGCACGCGCTCCAAGTATCACTGCATTGTGACATCTCACTCACACTCATAGTGAACAGCGAACGTGGGAGCGAGACAATACAACAATCACCATTGAAAATGTGGGAGACGGACAGTCTGACAATACGGAGATTATACATATGATTAATTAAATGATAGGTCGCGTGCAGCGTAGGACGGTTTTTAGGTTAAATCCGTTTGTAGCTGATCTGATGATGGATTGGTGTGAGAACCGATACATCATGTTTAGTTTAACATGGCTTAGGGTTATCTGATGGTATTGTGCCAGGTTTGTGCGTTCACTTTTGGTGCCAATCACCTTTAAACTTTAAGTACTGCTAGGTTAAAGGTGAAATACATACTTACTGTTGTTTTGATGCTAAGGGTTTACAAAGCTACATATCTCATAATCATCATTGTAGGACATGATGCGTGGATCAGATTATTACGGCCAGGTTTTCATTGTTTCCCTGGCAGAATATCTGAAGTCCACAAACTCACGTCTACCGTCCTGTCAAGTCTATACTTTACAATCTTAGGGTAAATAAGGATTAACCCCTAGAAATATGTACGATTTGGATATCATAAGTAAAGTTTGATGTTAAAACAATGACCAAAAGAAACCCATTATACCACCTGTTTTTTTGGTTTCGGGGGCTAAAAATGGAGATCAGAATAAATAAGGTGGAATAAGTATGAAATAAATTACGTAAAGGGTTGTTACGTAAAGTTTGGACCCTTGAATTTATTCGGGTTATAAATACCCAAAATATGCACGGGGATGACACTTGCTTCTTAGTATATGGCTAGCTGTGGACCACGGTTTTACTCACGCTTTTCTTTTTCAGTAGATGCTTGCGCGAGCTGTGCATTGGTAGATAAGTCAGTCAGTCAGTAATGGCTGCCTTCAGATAAATATTTATGTAAAAGAAAGTAAATATATTAATCCATAATTAATAGGCAATATGGAGTCTTACAATAGATCCTTGATGAAATTTCCTAGAAATACATATTTATGTAAATTATTCAAAAATTTCTTGAAATATTTATTAAGTAGGCGAACATTATATTTTATAGACTAAATTCGTTTTTATAGTATTTCTTTGATCTTGAAGCTTAATTTTAAAAAAGAAGTTAGGTAGTTCTTTTCAAGTAATTGAAAATAACTATCTAACCTAGCTTTTATATTTATTTACTAAGTTACTATTATTACATTTTTTGTAAAAGTAATTACAGTAACCTACATCCATACATATGTCTTGTTAAAACCATTTGACATGTTCTAAATGACAAACACGCCGAGCGCAGTCTTTTGAACTGGCTATGTATAAAAGGTTGTAGTGTAAACCGGAGCCAAGCCGGGGACAATAGCGAGTGCAGTGCTCATTTGTGTAATGTATGTCCGTACGTCTGGCGCGGGGCCAACGCGATAACTTGACGCGAGACAAACGCATCCTGCTTAGGTATTAATAAGCTGGGTTTTAATGTCTATCGTCAAATATTAGCTACGTCTCGTAGTATTTGTTTAAGAATAGTCTAGTTTCAGATTAGGACATAATGTTTAGAATTGGAGCAATAGTTGCTGGGATCATCTTCAAGCAAAGTTACAAACTTACTGATGTATCAAAACAGCTAATTCTACTAAATGGATTGCGATGAAATTACATAGATATGTAAGTATGTATTTAGTTATTGTAACGTGGACATTCACTAAGAAAAGAAAAAGTGGAGTTAGTAGTAAAATCATACAAAATGAAGAGTGAAAATTATTTATTATGTTCATTCTTTGTGTGGTGAAGCTTCCTACGTCACAGGATCCACATTTATTAGAACCACATAATTAGTGTATCAGCTAGTTTAAAGCTAAAATGAAAAGCTTTCTCTGAAAGTAGCACCATCAATATACTTCAATAAACCTATCGAACACCGATATGTACAAACAATTGGCGCTGCATCGCATAAACACATTATATCCTCCGGTTTTTCTTCGATAGCAGACTGCAATAATCCAAACAAAATTATAAACTAAGAAAAATATTCGCATAGCAATTAATCATTTGCATACAACGCGATTTAATTAAAACGTTGGAAAATACCGCGCCGGGGAGTGTAATTGAAATAAAAATGCTAAGCCAATTACCATAATGCCGGCGGGAGGAGCAAACAATCAAATCGAGTTTCTGCGAGTGCCGGCGGCTCTGTTTATTTGGCGATTAAATTGTTTATACCACATGGTTTTACGTACAGATTTACGAGACAATGTCATGTCAACTTCATGTCAATATTATTTATGCGAAAGTTTTTGATTGTGTGTGTATGTTCGTTACTTCTTCACGTCTAAACGGCTGGAGCGATTCATATGAAGATGATGTTACCAAGATTTACAACACATAGTAGAGGAAGAAATACTTTTTTCCATTTACATTGGATTTTTATTTAGGTACGCAGTAAAACTGCGGTGCTCAACTACTTCAATATGCTTCATAAGAAGAGCGTTTTAAGGTACTAGTACTTCATAATAAACTCCATAAACCCATATTTTAAAGTTCAAACACGAGTATAGAGATATCAAATGGAGTCTGTCGTGTGAGAACTCGAGCCGCGTCCTTAAGGATCTAACGATACGATCACACTCCGACGGGAACAAGATGGAATATTTTTATGATGTTACACAATCTTGTTACGGCTTTGTCTGGTGGTTAGAGAAGAAAATGTGGTGTAAAATGTTGAATGTTGCTTTTGACCGTATTGTCTAGTAAATGAAATAAAATCAAAGGGCCCTTCCTTTCCCTTTTTCCATCCCTTAGAAAGGAAGGTGTACCTTTCTGGAGAGATGGAATTACTCATATAAAACAGCGGGGTAGTTAGCTATTAAAAAATCAATTGCCATTATTTGAGAGCACCTATTTTAATTATTTGTTTTAGTGGTGTTGAAAATTTTGATCCAAGACTTGAAGGAAGCTTAACCCTATCTTAGGTAATAATTATCGAATATAACATCCTACTCGGGTAATGTCATGGTATCCCACAATAATTGAAGTTGGTTACAAGTTGCCAAATTTACGATCGGGGATATAGATGGCACCACTTAATAATCGTTTAAGGCAGACATCTGTGTTTTACTATGTCCCCTATAAATCCGACGGACGGACGGACGGTTTACGACTATTACTAAGTAATATTGTTAAAAGGACTCTACGGCCTCGCTTTATGGAGGGAAATGTTCTATCGATGACGAATCTATGGTAATCCTGTATGCTCCCATAAAGACCTTATGGGAAACTGTAAAAAGTTTATTCTAGACCATTCTATGCGTTTGTAGAAAGCGAAATTGTTCAACGAAAAGTGTGGGAACTTGCGAACAAAGTATCATTAGTTTAATATAATAATTGAATGAGAAAGTTAATGTTTGTTTGTTGAGCTTTGTAAATCCTGTTGCGGGGTAAAGGGCTCTTTCTAAACTCTCACTAAATAATATTATTAGACAGAATATTATAGACGTAAGCTACGCTTGACTTGATAGAGTGTCGGTGATCTTAAATTCAAACATTTGGGGAAAAGCAAACATGCATCATGTAGTTATCTAATAAAGCTTGCCTTTGTTCCACTCACGCAATGCTAAATTTCTAAAGATTTTAAACTACTCTTGTATGAAAGCAACAAGACAATAAACGAATTATTTATATCGATCGAAATATATACAAGTTTTAATAACAAAACTGCAATTTATTTTTACATACATAAGAAACAATTTTTACATGTACAAAGAGTAAAAGATATAAACTTGTAGTACATAACATAATATGTAAGTATAGAAGAGTTCCCTCGTCGATAACGAGTCGTGTGTTCACTGGAGTATGTTCACTCACTGGATATCGGTGGAGTGCGGTCCGCGATGGATCACATCTACACGCACAAATAAACGGTTATTCTTATAAAATATATAAAATATTGGTTTTACTAATACCATACACATGTCTATATTTACGAGGCATTTGACTCGCAACATGGCATAATTGATCTCCAAAACAACCTATTTTGACCTACAACAATTAACAGACAAAAAGAAAAGCTCCCTAACTAAACAGTCCAACAATTCTTAGGCTTCACGAACTCCTTAAACTCCCCTTCATACTCTAATCCAATATCCTTCCAATCGATGTACACCATTGATTGTGATTGTGATGTAGGGAGGATGTCATTCAACTCGCCTATGCAAATACGACAGTCACATTGTTTTGGGTCAATCACTTCGGCTCCTCAGATGAATGCTAATCGTGTGAGCACATAACTTAGTGATTTTTTTCTTTGTATAAATACATATTTGGTATGACTGCCGCCTACGTATTTTGTTTGAGTTTAATGGAAATGTTGAAGGAAATTCAGAATCAAAAATTATTGAGTTGTTGTGTAGTCTGTTTGGTATAGATTGTTAATTATTATAATTAATATAGATAGAATTATTGTTAGAAATTTTAAGTGACTTTCAACCTCTACAATCCTTCTAGATTTTAATCACTTGAAATTAAAATATTGAACAAGAATCTAGTTAGAAAAATATAAGTATAGTCGAAAAACTTAAAGCTTTTCGAAAGTCGTATAAAGATTTGAATTTTTAATGTGTTAATCTATTTTTGAAGCTGACTCTATTCAAATTAAAATAAATAAATATCTTTAAAATGTTATAGGTAATTAAAGCCGTTATATTATTCTGCCGTTATCTCTTTAAGGTTATCTACATACGAGTATAGTTGCAACGCGAACTGGTATCAATAAAATTAATATGGAGTTCAATGGTCTGTTGGTCGAAGAAATTAGCGAGTGAAGTTGAATGAAATGTTCTAATATAGTCCTGTTAGATGATGTTATATTTATCTTTTTGAGGCCCGTCTACGTCAGACTTTTTGAAGGACTAATAATCTGGCTGAATTTCCCTTTGGAGTTTTTTCTTATGACCCTATTTATGATCTATTTTTTGTAGTGTTTTGCACTGTTGCAATATGTTCTATTTTAGTTCTACAAAATTCTGATACTTATCAATTTATCGCAGCCTAATATAAATATCAATTACTGTAAAAACATCTATGTGTTGGTGATCAAATGCGAATCATGTTTGCAAAATATTCTATAGGCAAAAGCTTAAGGCACCTGCTTCTCGAAGCACGTAGAAATTTCTAGAGAGCATGACGTATTATTATTATTCACAATAATACACATATTCCTTTAATATCTTAATTTAATTATTATTAGTATAGATAGTTATGAATGAAAAGACACTGACTCAGATGTCATATAACAATATTACACACAATTACAATCAGAGAAAATAAACACAAATACTTACAATAATATGCACCCATCAACATAGCTTATACAACATCCTTTTGAGTACGTACCTGCAATGGAAAACATACTCTATTAAGTAAACAGCAAGGTTTAAATTACGTAATTGTTTGGTGTCAATATGACGTAATGACTGGTCATATACATATGGAGGAAGGGAAACTAATTAAGTAAGATATTCTAGATTTTCCATGATTACTTAATGGTAAAAATGCCATACCATTGGGTAATAAGTTCCTATATGTGCATAATAATATCCTGGATAAACACGACAAATATCTTAATTAATATGAAAGTGGAAGAAGTCAACTGATCATCATGAAAATTAGCACACACGTTATTAAGGTTACCAGAAAAGATATTGGATATTTATCCCAAATTTCCCAATTGATAGTCAGAAACACGAATAAGTCGGGAATTGCCCTATACTGCGTTTGCTAGCACATGGACCCTATTGAGAACTTTCAGCCTCAATGGCCGAAATTAAAACAAAATTGAAAATTTGCTTCTCGTCAAGTGCACTGCTTCTTCCGCGAAACAACAAAATAATATAAAAGACTTCAATAATTGCCGACATACTGGGAAACCCGGTAATAAATAACAATTAAAACAGTTTTCCCAAAACTCTAAGTATATTGTCTTGTACATAATATAAATAAATACATTGAATGCATTGTTACAAGTACGTTTGTTTACCACTTGCGACACGAGTCTTGTTGGTCTTCCAAGATTGCGGCTTCAATTTATGTTGTGGATTCGATTCCGGTTACGAGATAGTCTTGTTTTATTTTAGTTTGAATTACGGTTATAAGTTTAAGATTATTGCTCGTAGTAGTGTTATGCTTGATGCACTGGCTGTGTTGGGTTTGATTTCTGTCTGAAGTGTTTTAGTTAGTCTGCTGTAGATATAACTAAAGTGTTAGTTCATTTGCATAAGATATCGAAATAAAAAATAAGAACTTGTTTCAATTCTTACTAATATATTATTTAATCACGTATTCTGCTCTCGTTAAAATCCAAGCAACAAAATTATTCACTTTAAAATTCTACGTCTTATTTAAAACTCGTTCAAATCGTTGGAATATTTACTAAGTAGAGACCGCAGCTTCTATCACACGGTAATGTAATTACAATTGACACACGAATACAGACAGTAACAATGGAATACGAATTAATTAAAAATGAAAAACAAAATCCTGGAACATATGCTGTGCCTGTCTTCCAATCCAGAGGTTTCTGGTTCAATTCCTGGCACGAGCAATGCACATTGACTTTTTTGTAACCTCACTTGCCATAAACTAAGCTGTATTTTGTAATCTTACCGACTTCAATATTAACTCCGTTACATATGTAAGCCATATGCGAGCGAAACACCCAAACTCGTAATTTGAATGAAGCTAGGTCGCCGTAGCCGAAATCGGCTTGGAGAGTATATATATTTTTAACTCCGTTACTTTTCATGAAAAATAGACTGCATGTGCAAACAAACAAACAAACAAACAAACAAACACTACCTCTCAAGTTAAAATTAAATACCTATATACTTTTATCTGTTCTCTAACTAGACACGAATGTAGCCATCATGTAACTTCTGAGTCAACGCAGATCATTTAATACTTTGAATATTAATCCAGACTATTGCGCATATTCTTTCCACGTTCCAAATTAACATACACCTAATAATAAGTAGAAGTTATATTTGTAATTTATGTATATGGTGGCAGTGCGCAGTTTGTATTTCGTCCGCTGATATTTGCATAGAAAAACCTTTAAAACACGTGGGTTATAATCTTATAATTAAAACCGGGTCCAAACGTGAATAAAACCTTATTTTAATGAACTATTAGTACGGCCAGATTAGGCTTTTCAGCTTAGAAATTGCATAGAGTTGAATACTGGTATTAATTTTAGGAACACTAAACTGAAATGTGCATATAAAAGATCCCTCAGAACTCACGTCTTTCTCTTCGCTTCACGTGTAATAAGATTCATTTTTTGCATTTTCCTTTACATTTGTATAAGCAAAAATTAAACTAAAACTTACTATCTAACATATTTTTACGAGGTAATCCGATCATCACACCAAAATTTTACGCACCCAGAAATTTCCGATCGTGCTATCAAACTTTCTCCTAAAACAGTTCTGTACTATCTGCATACTAGAAGCCAATCTAATATTTCAACAAATAGGCATACTTACTTATTATAATAGAATTACAATTTCACAAAAATAGGCAACTTAACGTTATATGTAACAACTCAAATATATAGCTTTATTCTACCTATATTCTAAATCCTATATTATTATATTATACCTATATTTTACCTATATTCTAAATCCTAATAACTCTACTTAGTACAATCGGTACTAAGTATTAGTACTTAGTACCGATTGTACTAATGTAATCCCATGTAAGTAGATCTTATTACTACTATTACGATGTTATTATTGTTATTGTCTGTTTGTATGACTTCGTATACAATAACTATTACTAGTACTTACTACGCGTTATTAGTTATTATTACATATTGTAATAAATAATTATTAATTGATTGGGGTCAAGATGATCTCAGAAAACTTAAATATAAAAGCAGTCTTTTTTGTAAGTTTGATCGATATATGTTTATTTCTATTTTACATTTACTGAAAACAATAAGTCCATTGCAAATATCTTATAGTTTAATCCGCGTTACCCTCGCTTCTTTTGGTCGCAGCTTGCGTGTTGTTCTATAGTAATTTTCCTCAATAAATCTACTATCCTAACTAATATTATAAATGCGAAAGTAAGTCTGTCTGTTACCTTTTTACGGCTAAACTACTGAACCGATTGACTTGAAATTTGGTACAGGGGTAGCTTATGGTCCGGGAAAAAACATAGGATACTTTTTATCCCGAAATTCCCACGGGAGCGGGAACTACGCGGGTGAAACCGCGGGGCGCTGCTAGTAAAATGTAAATCGCAAAATATTTGCTAAAAAACTGTTTTGGTTACACCAATAGAACTCTAAAAATATCTCATAATCATCATTTAACCAAACAAACACATTCCTATATTCATATTCTTATCTTAAAAAACAAGTAAAAACTTCCGTTCCTTAAAATACTTCGCTAAAATACAAGTCATCATAACAACCACTATTTATACATATAAAAAAATTGTAATAAACATTAACGATAAGAGGTTGAACTTAAACACCGATTACACTACACGATAATTAGGGCCTACAAATTGGAGCAATATGGCATTTTGTTTACAACTACCCATCAATAATGTAGGGGTAAGAGAGGGACAGGAGGCTGCTGATTTCAAGAATGCAGGGACCGCCCTGCGTGTACTTCATACTCTGATAACTAGGGCACTATAAAACTAGGATCTGCGATTACACTTGCTCTGTTAATAAAGGGGTTGGATTCAGACCCTTGGAAAAATATTGACAATGGAATTTAAAAATATACTACTAGAGTTATATTACGAAATCCGACACTGGGCCCGGTAGCCTCTAAGTTAGGGCCCTAATTATCGTACAGTGTAATCACTGTCTTAATAAATGAGTTACTACTTAGTAAGTTAGTATACAAGTGAAGGTCTGTATTGAATGAGACACGATTGTGACAAAGAACAATGTCGTCTTGTCACGTAAACCAATTAATGAGATAATACGGACATGCACACGCCATTACGATACAGTTATTTAAACTGTACACAAATATATGTATATTATTGTTACACATAAAAACTGTTGTTTATCGCGTTAGCTCATATTTTTTTTGTTGTTAAGTTGTGTAAAATGATTAATTTACTTATTTGTGAATATTTGTTTTCATAATGACGCGGAAAAGTCAGGTTATGTCGACAAAGGATGGGATGTTTATCTAAGTATTTACTCATAAAGTTATATTATAATTGATCCCGTAATTCCGAAGACGTCATATTAGAGATGTGCATAATAATTTCAAATTCAACGTCAGTTCATCGCTATTAACACGCACGAATGATATTATACTTTCGATATTCAAATCACAATCATAATGTAAAAAAACTCAACAGAACAGCTTCAATCTCAAGCAAAAAAATACTACTGGATCAAATTTAAAAAGTCATTCAGTTTTGGATAACCCATTAATCGAGGAAGGGTTATACTAAGGCTCAACTGAAAACCGACCCCAAATAGACTTAGACCCTAACTATATAGTATTCTATCTATAATATGACGCTTGCCAAAGAATTAAACGCGGCAGATAGATAGTTAAATACATATTATGAAATATGTCCAAATTAACACAATGTATTGATTGAACATAATACTTGCATTCATATTCTCACGGAGCGGGGTACCAACAGCGAGCGTCTCATTCGACTGTGACATTATATTGTGAGGCCCACAATAGAAACCAATGTTGCAATATGTTCACATCGCGGGCTATTAAGAAGAATGAAGTATGTATAATCACTAGGAATGTTATAAAGAGGTTTTGGCAATCAGTTTTTAAACTTCAAGAAATGAATTCATAGTTTTAAAAAATGAAGGGACTTTAGACCACGTTTTTTGTAACTGACGGAACGTTGATATCCTACAAAAATAATTCTAATTGGTTGACATTTTGGGACGCCCAAACCCTTTTTGCATATAACTCTGAAAACTGTAAATTGTGTCATGTAAAATTAGTCACTCTTTCACACAAAAGTTAGGAGACCAATTGAAATGTACTGGGTACTCATACTTAATCAGAAATAGGACTCTAGAATAACATACATTTATCCCAAAAACCCTTTGAATCTACAAAAATAAGGGAACACAACTAGCAACGAACAAACTGTACAACAATACTTATTACTCCACATACTTTCACTAACCTACAAACAGAACCTACTTAATCGCAATTATTTGATGATTTGCACAACTAAAGTGTACAATATGCATTTGAAGCAGTACCTCTGTTGAATGCACTAACCGCCGGTGAGCGTGAACATGACATTGACTATCTAGGTCACCGGTGGAGTCTAGAAACGTACTAGACTGCCGATTTGTCTATTTGAGTCACTAAATACCTACTTACTTTCAACTTAGTTTAATGAAAAGTTTGTCGTATTTTGTATTAGTGTCGTTATGATGAATTGATTTGAATTGGTCTCGCTATATCTATTTCTAAAGTTAGCGAGACAAGTAAGAAACAGTGATTGATTTAGGTTTTTTGTTTAGCTTTAAAAATCTTCCGAAGTTTTGTGCTCTAATTGAGGTCGATCAAAATCAAAATCAAAATCAAAATATTTTATTGCGAAAACAGGTGTTTACATGATGTTATTAAAATACAATTGTTTAGTGTCACTGTTAACAGCTAGTATTTAGCATGCAATATCAATTTTAAGTTAAGTAAGAATATTACATTAACTATTTTTATAAACTACTATAACTTAGTTATTACATAAGTACATAAAATTAAAAAGAAATAAAATTAAAATGAAATTTTAACATAAAAACAAAATTAAAATGAAAAATAAAAATTTAAATGTTTACAATAATAAAATAAAATAATAACAGAAACTTGCTCATTAAAATATTTAAACAAAATGACCTATGTAATTAATTAACAAATTTACCAAATTATTATGACTATAATAAAACTATCAGACTTAAAAACTTAGGAAATTTTAAATAAAATCAAATAAAGAATACAACAAAATAATAATATAACTGTAATTTACAAATAAAAATCTTTAAAAATGTTTATAAACTAAATCGAAAAATTAGATACTTTTATCTTGCAAAAATTCGTTCACTGAGTAGTAAGATTTTTCTATTAAAAGTTCTTTAAATTTCTTTGTTAAATGAACGGTGGAGTTGTTCTTTATATTGTCTGGTATTTTATTATATATTTTGATTCCCATAACATATATACTTTTATTGTACTTAGTGGTTCTAGAATAGGGTAAACATAATTTATGCTCGTGACGTTTACTCTTAAATGTTTTAAAATTATTTAAATTATTAGCTATAGTTAATGCTGCTTCTAATATATAAATACATGGTAGAGTCAACACAGTAAGTTCTTTGAAATATGGTCGACACGAATCAAGTTGAGATATACCGACGATGGTTCTGATACATCTCTTCTGTGCTAAGAAAGCTTTATCCTTATCTGTGGAATTACCCCAAAATAAAACTCCATATTTCAATACAGACCCTACGTACGCATGATAAGCAGTTAGTACTGTAGATTTATTTGCCACTTTTTTGAGCATGTATAACGCATAGGAAAATTGTGTACGTATTCAACATGCGATTTCCAATTTAATTTATCATCAATATGGATGCCTAAAAATTTAGTTGTTTCGGTGTTATTTATAGATTTTCCGTTATAATTAATGTTCAATATTTTGTTTGCCTTATTTATGTTAGAGAATGTCATGAATTTAGTTTTGTCCAGATTGATTTTAAGGTGATTTGAATCTAACCAGTGGATAATAGCTTCGAGGGATCTATTGATATCAATTTCAAATTATTCGATATTTAGTTTAACCAGATTTGCCGGAATGTCAGTAAGTAAATATTTGATTTAGAGCGACTGACATCAGAACTCTACAATCTACAACCTACTACATATTTTGATAAAAGTAGTTTACGCAATAAGGAAAAGAGGATAAAACTGCAAAACACAACTCAAAAAAGACCAATAGGGAAGACTATTGCCCTACAGCAGAGCGGTTTGATAGTCCTACACATAACTTTCCCACATTGAAAAATGGAAACTAGGTATTTCCAAACAACCTTGATAAATTTTACATAACATGAAAAATACATAAAATGTAGCGGCAAGTTTACACCATAAAACACAATGTCAAAGTCGAGGCTTGTTCCGGTGAGTGAGTACCTACCTATACATAACACAGTGACGACACCGGCGCGGGCGCATGCATTGTAACTTCGTACCATGGTACCGGCCGCGCGGGTCGCACCATCACTATACATAAGTACCGTGTATACGTGTGTGTGTATATGTGTGTGTGTCGCTATACAATTTTATTGTTAAGTTGAGTAGTAAGGTTTTTTGATTACATTTAAGAAGGTATTTTAATTAACAATCTTGTTATGTTATGTGTGTAGTGGTCGTTGTGGGTGGACATTTTCTGCCCTGTTTTATGCATTAGGCTGTTAGTAAGGCTCTTTAGCCTACTCTCTTTCTTTTCATTGTAGTATTTTCAAGTAGATGGATCATTTTTCAAATAACGTTTTGATTACGCTCTAAACCCCTACTGCCTTATTTGCGTTGCATTTTTAGTCTGGTTTAACAAAACCAGGTAAACTGGTTTAGCCTGGTTTAGCTGTAAACCAGGTTTTACAATTTGATCTAAGTATAATTTTGAATACTGTCAAAGTGACAGATTTGATTGACAAGGTGTCAAATGCTTACCAGGTTTTGTCAAAAACACAAGAATTGAATTGAACCAGACTAAAAATGCAACGCAAATAAGGCAGATACCTACTTTTTGCAGTTTTAATTTATCTGCCTGTACGATTCCACTGGAGGCCAAAGAGGCCTCTTTCCTCTTTCACTGTTGTCGCTAAGCTCAGGAATCGAACCCAGTTGATGAACATATCACTCGATCAATGAATGGTAAAATTTTCACATAAACTAACGTCAAAATAAACAAAGATGGATCACGTCACCTATTTTCTCATTTCTCAATGGGTGAATGAACTATGATCCATCATTAGGTCATTACAAGAGAATGTAAAATAATAAAATAACATATTTGTATTACTATTTGAACAATTGCTACTAATGTCATAAAGACACGTTACGGACAAATTATGAAGTAATAAAACAACCAGCCATTGTCGACAAGGTTAATAAAGTGCATGTTATGGTACCTACTTTAATTAATTAATATTGATACACCTGTCTATAGGGGCTATTAATAATTACAAACCTTAGAAATCTATACGTTAATTTTCTAGTAGAAAGAATAACTTCTAAATTGTGTTACCGACAATACCAATTCTCTGATTTCAATAACAGATTTACTTTAATTACAAAATTACTATTAACCTCCGAAAAGTAATATAATAATAACAGGTGAATTCAGTATCGCACACCCCTATAACTGGTAATTTTAGGTCTTCTTTAAAAACGCGGAGCACAAAATGTTTGGATGCCCGCGCGGGCGATACAAGAGAGAGAACTTTCGTTAAATTCTCATTTAAGTGAAGTTTGTAAAATTGTTATTGAGAAATAAACCTTCTCTAAACCTAAATATATTTTAAATATTACTCAATTTGATAATATCTTTATACCAACATCCTCGATCTCCTCACTCGATGTTTCTCGACGATTACAAAGTCCGTGTTAGCCGCTAAACGTTTAAAACTCCTGGAATACCTTCAGGACATACTCTCTAACATGTAACGTTACGTGATTAAATAACTTTAAGTATATAAAACTTGTTCCTCAAGTCAACAACTAAAAATGTAGAATTAATAATGATAAACCAGATTTATACATAGTTTAGTACCTATGTTTTATGGCTTTTTAGCGATGGTATTCACGAATTAGGCACGTGGCTTTGTTGGAATTTATCTAAGTACTAGCGGCGCCCCGCGGTTTCACCCGCGTAATTCCCGTTCCCGTAGGAATATGGGGATAAGATTATGCTAAAAACCTTCCATCTATTAAAACAAACCGCATCAAAATCCGTTGCGTAGTTTTAAAGATCTAAGCATACATAGGGACAGAGAAAGCGACTTTGTTTTATACTATGTAGTGATGCTGACTAGCTGTACCCCGTAGTTATACCCGTAGTAGTATTCATAGTTTAATGCATTTTATGATGAAGTTGGCTATCGAGCAAGGGATCATAGGAACACTTTGAACTTATTGAACTATTGAAATCATTGAAGTCAATACAAAGGACCTGCAAAGAATAGGCAGAAATACCAATTACCAAGTAAGTACTACCTAGCACCAGTCACAATGATACTAGTAAATTATATACCACATTGTACTACATAAGTAGTACATAAGTACAGTCATGGTAAGAAAAGCTTCGTCACCTTAAGATATGTTCTTGATTGCTCAGTATTACCGATAAATCAGCTTTACTAATTGAAAAGACATAGCGTAGACGTAGCACTAAGATGTCACACCATTTTGAAATGGTCATACTAGTCAGTATAATTTTATATGAATTTGTCTGCTTAGTGTTTAGTTTCAAAAGGTACTAAGAGATTAGGACATACAAGGACGCCTACAAGGCCACTGATAGTGCCATATCGGTGGCCGAGTTCTGGTCCTCAAAAATTAAGTTGACACACAAAGAAGAAGGACATACAAAGAAATGAGTTTGTAAAGTGAAGAAGGTTTTCCTGCCGCGACTGTACCAGTCACTGTGGGTACACAAACTAACAGTATTTCACGTTCGTGACCAATCTTCTTGAGTAGATTATAATAATTCAGGTGTTCATAATCGTGGACACGTTCTATAAGGTTATTTTATTTATTTTATATTGAAAATATATAAGTTTTTTTAATGATACCGATATTGACTTGGATATGTAATTTGAATATTCAATGGTGAAGATAAGTAATCTAGGTACGTGGATGTAGTTTACCGGAGTCTCACCAGGTGTTAAATTTTGGGTTGTAAGTTCGATTCACGTGCGAGGTTATACAATAACTGTTTCATGTTATCTACAAAAGTTTATTCCAATCCAAGTTTTCAAAAAAAATTTAGAACAGATTTTAATTTCATTAGTTAGCAATTAAAAATCTCAAAAAGATTTCAAAAAATGCTTTCGCTATCGAAAAGCCAAATTATCTTTCAGTAAAAATAGGTTACAATTAACACCAATTATCCTACGTGAAAATGGGAAAACCGTGACACACACTACAGTTAGAGATCTTTGATACATCAGCCACAGGCCACTTCTAAAATTTAATTCGATATCTTGTAAATCCATACCTTTATACTTTTTCCTTGTTTCCTTCCAACCTTATCGTAACATATTATTATCGTATCAAAGGGATCCCTCCGTAACCTCATTATCAATGTGTATTCAACTAGAAAACAGTAAAGAAGATAACTCGCGTTCACGAAGACCGAACAATTTTAATTTTATAAAGAAAATTAAGGATTATTAGTATCGGTTTTTAAGCCGAAGTTTTCTTTTTAGTTTATGTTTCGGTAATTAAGGCTAACCAATTGGAATTTCACAGGAAAACTTTTTCTTTGTAATTTTGTGAAATTAAATATTGCTTATTATCCTGTATCTAATAGATTTATTTAATTCATGTTAGAAGTAGTAGCTACCCGTCGAAGTACGTGTTGGTGGTTGGTGATATCAAACCCTATGAAAATAACCAACATGAATTACTCGAGGCAGGAATTGAACCCACAACTCACTAGAATGGCAAACAAAACCAGTATTGAAAATAAGTAAGTACACTACTTTTAAAGGTTAGTTCTATAACACAATTGGTTTTAAAGTTTTAAGATGTAGTAAAACTATATTATGCAAAAGGTCACGGTATACTGCCCAATAAATCATTCTAAGGTCCTGTCGTATTAAATTCCACTTTAAGGTCAAAATTACAACTATAAATTCGTGTGTACCAAAAGTTGTTGACCTCTGGATAACCCATCTTTTAATGTCAAGGGTCACTGCTAACGTTTGCATCTCTATTATTAAGTAAATAAGGTTCAAAATAGGATGAGCACGTATTCTAAGAGTTTAAGATGTTTTTTGTTCAGCTACAAAAGATTAGGATAGTGAAAGATGTTATTATTTGTGAATTAGGTAGTTGGTGAAACAATGCTTACTTTTTCACGAATAGTTTGATATTGAAAGTTGTTAGTTTCGATTTTGAAATAATTTACTATACAAAAATCACATATTGGGATGGTATGGGCATGTGATGAGGAGGCCAGAACACCATATTGCTATGAGAACTATGGATCTGTGTGTGAAAGGAGACATTGGTACAGAGAGGCCAAAGACGGGTTGGATGGAGTGTGTGAAAAAGGATATGAATGAATATGAAAGGAGTGAATGAGAGTATGACGAGTGATAGAAGCGACTGGAAGAGGAATACATATCGTGCCGACCCTACTAAGTGGGACAAGGGCAGGGAGATGATGACAAAAATCACATATCAAAAGTTTAAATAGGTACTTGCATGTATCAAAATAAAGTAAATTGAAATTTAAAAAAGTCCAAAGAATTGGTACCGCGCTCAACTAAAACTTGGATTGAAAATTACTACCACATTATTAAGTTACCCACATAAAACTTATCCCAATAAAAAGTGTTAACAACACGAGAAATGTATCTAATTGGTCGTAACACTAGTTAATAGTAACGATTTGAACCGTCTTGATTCACCATTAATTAAAGTTGATCAGTCAGTCAGTTAAACAGTTTACCCGTTCGTGTGACGTTGCACATTTTTCTCGTCAATCTTTCACAAGTTAGATTAAATCAGAACTTAGTTTAGCTAATCAAGGTTTTGTAGGTAAGTAAAGTTTAATTAACAATTAAGATTTACGCAGGCATTTCTTGTAAGTTACCTACTTATAAGTTAGTCTTTAATTAACTAACAATGATTTTCAATTTAGGTTTTAGGTCAATTTTCACACCTTCGTATTCTAATGGAACGTACTTACAGATTACAAGTCGATACATTCTTTTTGTATAGAAAATATACATAATATGTATCAGTACTTTTACGAATCAAAGAATAAACTTATGGTGTGTTATTTTAATTTACCCATAAACTCTAAGTAAACCATTCTATGCGATAAACTTTTAATTTAAATATTGAGTTATAAATATAAAATCAATTTCAACAATACTTATCCCCATTATAATGTAGGTGTAATAAAATGTCGCCCCACAAAGGCAGGTAAACTTTAATAAGTAACATACCTATTATGCCGCTCCTGCTCGGCTTGGCAACACAATTTTCCACCGAGAGCGCCCATCCGAAGCCAGTCATTGACCTGTACTGCGCGACACTTTCATTCACATCTATCAACCATTACGTTTTTTCTTTCGCGCAAGTCAACAAGTCTATCAATGTAGCCCGCAATGGGTACTACGTAAACTAAAGATGTCGTGATTTAAAACCTAAGTGGTCGCGGTATCGTGTCTTGGTACGGGGGCAGTTGACATTCTTTTTCCGCCAATAGGTAGTGAGGTTATTTTTTGACATTGACAGTGGTGACAGATAATGATGTCACCGGAATATGCGGGCAAGGTTTCCATTGTAAACGCATTCCGAATAATGCATTTTGTGCGATCTTCCTGCCGCGTTATGAGGAAGCGAGATTTAAATATTCTTTGTGTGTATTTTTACTAACAACTCAAGTGACATAGTGGTCACAGACTTGTCAAACAAAGTGTCACGGCTTCAATACCCGAGCGTGGCAACCACGATTATTACGGGTGTGTATTAATGTATCTGTCAGAGTTAGGGTTCAGAACCGGGAAATCCCGGAACCGAAAATCCCGGGATTTCCCGGTTCTTTAATAGTAGTCAAAGAACCGGTTCTCAATGAATAAGAACCGGGATTTTCGGTATTTTCGGGAAATAACGAATCATGTTAACTATATAATCATTTGTTTGATTTTAATCTTCTATTAACAGCATTTATTGTTTTTATACAAAATATTCAAGCTAAAACCATATTCCCATTCAAATTTTGTATCTGTAGGTACGTGGTATTAAAAAGTGGTATAATGTGGTACCTAAAAAGCTTACAAATACCTTCTTACAATTGCAACTACTAGCGTAGAGTCAGAAAAAAAAAATCTCCTCAGCTGGCCTTTTTTGTAACAGAATTAGATCTCGATTAGGTGATGCAACTATAGATGCATTGATCTTTTTGATGACACATTACCAAGAGAACAAGAAAGTTTAATTATAAGGTCTTATGTGTACAACTTTATCAAAAGTGAATTTATAACTGTATTTTAATCATCAACAGCCTGTTTACGTCCACTACTGGACTTAGGCCTCTCCCAACTTGCGCCAATGTGCCCTGTCGGCGGCACGTCGCATCCACTCTCTCCCGGCTACCCTGCGCAGATCATCGCTCCATCTAGCCACAGGACGTCCAACACTACTTTTGCCGGGTCGCGGTGTCCACTCGAGAACTCTTCTGCTCCAACAACCATCGGTTCTCCTACAGATGTGGTCAGCCCACTGCCACTTGAGAGAGCTAATTCCTTGAGCTATGTCGGTGACTTTTGTTCTCTGTCTGATCACTTCATTGCGAATGCGATATTTCAGAGAAACTCCGAGCATAACCCTCTTCAGAACCCTTTGAGTGAATTTAAATTGGTGGTCCAGCCACGTGAGTGTCCAGTCCACGTCTCGGCACCGTAGGTCATCATTGGTAGGACGCACTGATTGAAAACTATTGTTTTTAGGCACTGTGAAATATGCGATGAGAAAACAAATTCGAAACCCGGCCTGATCGAGGAGCTGAAATTCGTCGAGTCTTCTTGATAGACGAATTGAGACAACCCTCGAGAACAGCTTGTAAGCATGGCTCAAAAGCGAGATGGGTCTATAGTTCTTCAGCAGGGTTTTATCCCTTTTTTTTGGAAGTAGAGCACCATCACGCTTCTGTTCCATGCTTTTATAGTTCTCCCGGAGAGATGACATCGTAAAACAGCTTTTGCAGTTTTCGCAGCACTGGCCTGCCTCCTCCTTTAAGAGGCTCAGTCGTGATGCTATTTTAATGCGGTAAAGCAATCAATGCTTATCTTGTCATGCCAGAATGCGCAATATGTGTTATTTAATATAAATAATATTTTTAGACTATATTTACCTCCAAAACTAAAGAGAAGAAAAAAATCCCGAAAGTACCGAAAATCCCGGGAAATCCCGGTTCTGATTAGTACTGGTACCGAAAATCCCGGTTCTGATATTTATACCGGTTCTCGATACCCTAGTCAGAGTCACTGGTCTGTAAGGTTGTGGGTTCGATTCCTGTGCGTGATAAACATTTGTCTGATCCAGTTTTATCTTGGTCGGGTATTTGGATGTGTGTAGTTTCTGATACCCTAACTAGACACAGATAATAAACGTAGTGTACCTATATGAAAATGATTGATTGCTATTATGTTACTTGATAATAAAATAATTTGTAACAAAAGAGCGTTGTATCGGAACTCATCCTCCAGTTTCGATTATTTAATCATTTTTTCCAATAAAGTTTCACTGAGCAGTGTTCTGTTCGCGTGAATAACACCGTAATTGCACTTTTCATACAGTAATTGGGTGCAATCGGCCATCGCACGCCTTCCTGTGTTACGAAATACGCACACACTTACCGAATTCACGTTTCTCTTACATTCATAATAATTTATAATTATTCATTGTATTTATGCTATTTTGATTGCGTAGTTTTTAAGTAAAGTTTCGGCCTTTAGGACCCTGCTGCGGAGCAAAGACTTCACTCTCATTGATGATGTTAGAACGGGAAATTGATATTTCCCTGATATGATGATTAGATAAATTGATAATATAATAGACGTAATCGTCATGATGGTTTTACGCGTGTTAGTTCAAAGGAAAGCCATGTTTGGGAAATAGCAAACATTGCTCTAACATTCCGTACCAATAGTCTTTTAACTAACAAATAACAATTACATATGCAAAAAGCAATAAAAACCTAAAGAATATAGTAATTGATAACAGGAAAACTACTAGTACAAGTCAGGTTCGCAAAAAAGCAAACGGCATAAAAAGATAACAGTGGTAAGTATTCAGTAATCTGTGACAGTGGCCCATTGGCTCCGCGGCCCGCGGCTAGCGGTACGGCAAGTTCAAGGCAATACCCGTGATACCAGTTTCGCGATACCTCTCGCTCACACACACACTGACAAACAAGGATAGAATACTCTTACACCGATTAATAGCTAATATCTGGTTAATATACGCAAAGGTACCATAGAAATTATAAAATGATAGACAATTTTATAGCATTATTCTTGGGAATTTTACTAAACTGTGTGGGCTTCTTACGACAAGTTTACATAGAAAAATACTTGGTATCGGTGAAAGAATTATGTGAATTGGTTTGCTTTTAATTTATTTTATAAAGAAAAAATCGTTTCTCTTTATAATATTAGTAGACTGGCTAAACTAAAGAAAGACTGCTACGCTTGAGTCGCCACCTGATTTTGTTTCATTATAAAAACTAATGCGTTTTTAAATGCAACGTTTGTGTCAAACTTTCAAATCGATCAACGAATACAAACATATTACAAGAACTACATTTTTATTAAAGTTCCTTTTAAATTCAAGCGAATCACTACATAGTATGAAATAAAAGTCGCTTTCTCTGTCCCTATGTAGGTATGCTTAGATAACTACGCAACGGATTTTGATGAGGTTTGTTTTAATAGATGGAGTGATTCAGTGGGAAGGTTTTTAGCATATTTTTATCCCCATATTCCACCGGGAACGGGAACTACGCGGGTGAAACCGCGGGGCGCCGCCAGTAAGTAATAAATGACACACGTAATGTTCTTCTTCTTATAATATTTTTGAGCACCAAACCAAAATAGCTTTCAAATACATTATTTTATAATGAATCACTTAGCTTCAGTCAATTAGTCCATTAATAAGATAATTCAATAATTAGATAATTTAATTATATTATTTCTATAACACTTTCACTTTTGCGTGTTAAAAACTAAGCATTAGTGATTATAAGTTAATTTACTAAAGTAGTTATTATAATTACACACACTTTGAAAATAAAAAAGAAGGCTTACTGCTACCCAAACCTTTCCCTCACTGTTAATACGATGCAGAGAACAAATAGGTGTTAATTACTATGCTTGAAAAGTAATAAAATACGAAGGACTATTTTAAGACTAAAACATTTCAGTCTATCACTAATCCAGAGGTTATTAAGAAGGTATTCATAAATCTGTGGAGCGGACAGTCGCGCTCAATTCAAATTCGAATCGCATAATTTTTATTTCAAAGTTTCTTTATTCATTTAAAAAGTCGGTGAAAGTGCGCCGTCTCACAAGTTTCATTGTAATTTTTATCACCGTGTCTGCTCAGTTTTTGTTATAAAACTCATCACGGCGCAAATCTTTGTGGTATTTTAAACATTTTTCGCAGCGAGTCTGGTGTTTAAAGTGTATTTAGAGAGGAAAAGGCTCCGTTTGTTATTCCTGTTGTCGTTTTATTAAAACATTTCCCGGTACCGTCTCGCACTTTTACAGTCCGTATTTGTTCAGGTGATCTCTTGATTGTTTTACAGACTCGAGTGGTTTAGTGGTCATCGTGCCAGTCTGCTAAACAGAGGTGTGCGGATTCGTATTTGAGAGATAATATTTTATCTACGAATGTTTATCTCGTTATATTTTCGGCGTCCGTAATTTCTGATACCCAAGCAAGAGACAGGTATAAATTAGTTCTATAGTTTCAGTTTCATAAGATTGATTTTATTAAATTGACATGCATTTTTTTTTAATAAACAACGTTTTATCATTAACTGTTATTACGCTTACAGTGCGGTTTTTAATTCACAACAATCTTCCCGGAGAAATGCAGTTCCTAACAGTACAAACCGCATTGAAATCCGTTCAGAGAGTTCTTAAGATTAGCGCGGTCAAAGAGACGACAGTATTGTCGGGAACCTTTCTATTTCACTTTTCAATACTTTTAACGAGAATAAGTATAGACCCACTTCATTTTCATAAATAACATTGAAATAATTAAAATTAATCATACAAAATTTTACTTATAATACCTAAGCATTTCTTTCAATTTAATCCACCATTTCTTTCTTTATCAACCAAACAAAATAAAAGCAAAAATTACTTTGAATAAAAGTAAAGAATCAACAATTTCATTAGAAACTTAATCCCAAACAGCTATAACACTGAAAAATAAACCTTATTCCAACTGAACTAAAGTCGATATTGGCTTGACATTGGTTATTTCTGAGAAGCGGAAGTAGTTTATTGAGCTGGTGCGCACGTCCACTCATCGACTTCCGGTGGTCAATGTCACACAGTGAGTGTTATCATAGAGCGAGAGCCGGCGGAACATCGACCTTACCCATCTGTTCACCAGGTAAAACTTCGTTTTATATAGTTTGACATTCTTACTAATTTTATACACACGAAAGTTAGAATGGACGGATGTTTGTGACACTTCATGTAAAAACTACTAAACTGGATTAGATTAATTTTGTTAAGAAATTCCTTACAACCATATAACACAAGAAACTTTTTATCCCAATATTCTCACGAAATTGGGATTTACACGGTTAAAACCGGGCACAGCAAGTAATGTTGAAACATACGACTATAGTAATAACTTGCCTATCAAATACTGTGTCTAAAATATTTTCATTTTTTATCTGTTGTGGAAAACTTCTGCACTTAATTCGAGAACTGTCCAGATTATTTTAAAATTATTTTTTTCTGCTGTGAAAAAAACATACGTAAGTACATACCTACTTATATCTGAATTTATTTCGGTGACAGCTTTAAAAACAAAATCTGAATTTATTTCGGTGACATCTTTAAAAACAAAATAAGTCTCATCTAGTTATTAGTGACATCGGTGTAGGTAGGTAGGTCGATGTTCCGCGGTCTCCCGTACTACCCGGACCGGCTGTCGATTGTGTACATTGTGCGGTCGGAATCTTCCAGATGACGAATAGCACAGGATACTCACCTTGAGTGATGTTAAGTACTTTATATTGACGTGAGATGATGGGTGAGGTGACGTGTTAGGGTGGTTTTACAATAACTAATAAATTAGTAATTAAGTGTCTGAATTAAAATTAATTGTGTGCATGCTTCTGAAAAACTCTAAACTACCGACAACTTTAATATTGAAGTGGCAAAGGGAAATAATTTTACTGAGAATATCTTAAAAATAAAGATGAAACCAAAAGGAGCTGTGCCCTTGGTTTCACCCGAAAAATTATTATTTTCAAATTTTTTAATATTTTGTCAAAAAAAAAAACCAAAATAATTAAGTACCTTACCTAGGTCATAGGTATTTCGTAACCATGTTTTATTTAAACCGTACCCCTTTTACATTCCAGAAATAAAAACTACGTGTCTGTATTAAAAACAACTAAAAAATCTACGGACCTGTCTTCCCACCGTTCGCGACTCCATTAGTTCATTGATGTGTATTAGGTATTTATGTTCTTCGTTCTATTTCTATTGAAAAGACATCAACGGGCGCTTTGTTTTTACGATAGTACAATGTATTTTAATTATTGAATACAATTAATATTTTTGTTAATTAAATGATACAATTATTGAGTATTTGTAATAAAATATGAATAAAAGTTCTTTAAGAGGTCCAATAAATCGGGAAAATTGTGAAAATGTTAAAGTAATCTAGGTATGTACTTATTTTTATTAAGAAACATTAAATTTAAAAATATCTACTTACTTTAACTTTGTCTTAAAAGATTGTTAACCAAGAAACAAACATTTAAATACATAAGTATAGATAGGTACATGCGTAAGTAGTGTCTGGTCTATAGAATGAAGGTAGGTGAGGTACCTAACCCGTGCGGTTAGTGGAACACGGCACTAACTCCCATTGTTCAATTCAACAGTTTTTGTCATGCTAAATATTAACGTTCTAGCAGTAGATAGGTACTATTCGATATAAGAATGTAATATGTATGTATTTATGGTTTATAAAACACATATTTACAGCCCCGATAACTAACCACGTTACATACGCAATAAAACCTCAGCACAAATACTTATTTAAGAAATGTAATTATAATTCCGTTTATAACATTCAATCATTAATAATTTTAATTAAATCCTCACTTTTATCGCAGGTAGGTTTACTAACAATAAATCTACGGTCGGTCGTGTACTACTTAATCATGCGCAGTCGGCTAAAAATGACAACCATGTCGACAATGACCCACTTGTATGTAATGCTAAATCACCATTATTCAATTAACTAACAAATGATAAAGAAAGTAGTGTGTCACACAATATCAGGAATCGAACTCCACACACTAGATACCGGTCTATAGTATTTGTGTCTCGCACCGAATTAACATCGTATAAGTAGGTTGCAACAATAACTTTACCGTTACTCCGACAATCTGTGTTCGGTATAAAACGAAAACACTTTTTATAAGTTAAAAGTGTCGTTCAAGTCGAAGTCGTGTCGAGAAGGGCTGCAGAGAGCAGTGAAAGTTTAGAAGTTGTTCGTGGTCTGACCTGCTAAGTGCCTTGTGTCGAGCTGAGCGGCGGCGGCGGCCGTCAGCAGCAGCAGGCAGAACGCCTGCCCGGCGCTCCGCATCTTCACTTCACCAAACACATCAACACACCACACTCAGTATTGAATCACTCACTAAGTTCGGGACACGATGAAAGTAACGTTACTTGTGAAAGTTTGGTGACGTGTCTGTACCGCGGCGACGTGCGTGCGGTCGGCGCGGGCGCGGGACTGCGACTGGCAGACGCGGCACGCGCGCCGGCCGGCGAACAGGTGGGGTGGCCGCGCTACCACAACAACCTACCCACCACATACTTTAAGTATACATACATAAGTACATTGGATTTAAAACATTTGTTATTTAGATATTAATTCATATAAATATATCTTGTTAAAAAACTGTTTTATTTTTATATTGATAAGTGACTGTTTTATTTACTTATTTCTTCTTAGCGAGAATTTGTGAGTCATTCATTCAATGTTGGTACGGGTAAGTTACAACAAAACTTGACCTTCTTATCTCGGTAGGTACTAAAATAAAACAACTAGTCTGATAACATATTTTATGTGAAAGTATATTGTTGGTGTTGGTGTACCTATTACCTATCCATTAACCTATGTAGGTATAAACTTTATAATTTGTTTATAAAATATACTAAGTACTAAACGGTTTTATTACTTTGTGAATCACTTCGCAAAATTTTTAAGTGCTAAATTTTTGTTTGGCAATGTGGGTCTTTATTATTTTTTAGCAAAAAAATATTTACAAGATCCCTACTTAGGCATAAGTACTTACTTATTTTTAAGTTACTACATATATAATTTTAATCAAATTCAGACTACTGCAATCTCTATTGCATTTAATGCTATACCCAAAGCTTATCATTTTAAATAATAAACATAATTATTTCCACCTGCTCCGCTCTACCACACAAATTACCCTAAACCCCACAAAAAGAGGTATTTTCCCGCGCTGGTATCCCCGGCTCACACAGGTGGTCGCGGGCGGCAGGTCAGGTAGCGTGGCGGGCGCGCGCTTCGTAAACACAACCTCACCACGGCTGCATACGACGGAACCTCTATCTCATGTCATGCACTATCCTTAATTCGCACCTCGCACGGCTCCTTATTTTATTGTCCACCATAAATAATGGAAGTCCGAAACGTGTCGATTCATTACCATGAGTTTCAGTGCGAGAAACAGACCTTTATTTTATTGTTTTTTTTTTAAACTTTATTGTAGGAGTGGAGAGTAGACGGAACTTTCAATAACGTCATAGATTCAACTTAGTCTTATTGTAAGTCTATAAGTTAGCGAGGCATTTTATCAGCAGTAGGATCGTACAACTCGATTGAACTTTTCCATGAAATGTATTTACATAAGTACTTACTTACTTACATACTATGAAGCTTGACACTACCGCTTGGCACTGCCAGGAAAAGGAAATTTTACTTTCCCAGGCAATTACCCGTTTTATTTATCTAGGAATATATTCTTGAGTTACTCTACCGAGGGAAATGCAATAAAGGTATATGATTCTGCCTCCAGACAGAAGGTGAAACACCCTCTAAAACCCCATGGAGTTATCTCAACCCTCAGGCCGGGATCACGAGGCAGTAGCAATCGGCCAGGGTCATGTCTGTATTTAATAGACTTAAGCTCATAAACTACAACGTTTATAAACGTAAAACCTTATTTAGACATCGACAGATGTACCGCTGGTGTAACTATCTCTAATTTTCATAGTACACATTTAAACAAAAATACAATTGAAGTTTGTTTGTAATTTCGAATTTACAGCTCTTCACTAAAAGAATCCATAAATATGAAAGTAGGTACTACTTACTACATTTATGGTACTTACATTAAAACTCATTTTTATATATTTTTGTGTCTGTTTGCATTGAGGTAGGAAACATACTGTATGTTCCAGCTAATCCTGGAATGGCTAGACCGATTTTAAAGGGATCCCAAAATTTCCACGGGATCGGAAACTACGCGGGTGAAACCGCGGGGCACAGCTAGTTAGCTATAAGAAGTAACTTCTTTAGGCTACTTTCTCCCGAAAATCCCCCGGGCTTGGGATTAGTGAAACCAAGGGGCACAGTGTCACACAATTAATGACAATAATCCTAAACCTAATCCTAATCCTTACTAATATTATAAATGCGAAAGTAACTCTGTCTGTCTGTTACCTTTTCACGGCTAAACCACAGAACCGATTGACTTGAAATTTGGTACAGGGGTAGCTTATGGTCCGGGAAAGAACATAGGCTACGTTTTATCCCGAAATTCCCACGGGATCAAGAACTACGCGGGTTAAACCGCGGGGCACAGCTAGTATAAAAATAAAATACTTATTACAATATTATTTAAGAACGTAAGTTGGCATGTTTGTAATTCAATTTCATGTCATACGGCTGAAATTCTCATGAATTTTGCTGTAGCTTTTCGTCTGTGCTGTGTATTCGGAAAATGAAATGATATTAAAATAGGATATAGGAAGCTCCCATCGTGATGCGAATCGAAATACTTATGTAAAACTTTTTCCATTTCACACATGAAAATGTGTGTACTTACATATTTCATTTTAATGTAAGTAAAACGTTATGCTTATCAGGAAATGCTTTTTCAAAAGCTTTTTGACATTATAAAAGTAAGATTAGTAGGAGTAATGTGCTTTGGTTTTACTTTGACGATGATCATGAATCATGATTATTGATTGACTCTCATCCTTGAAGATGGAATCCCAATCGTTTTCCTTAGTTTCCCTTCCCCTTCTCAAGCTTTTAGGTGCCCGTCTCTTAAAAGGGTTTGTAGAACTTAACAGGTCTTTAAAATGTAAAAATAAAAACGAATGGTAAGGGTGACAAATCTACATCGAGCTGTGCTGCGCTGTACTGGGTTGAGCTGTGCTATGTTTCTGCTTTCTTTTAAAGCTGAAAAAGCTGTTGGCGATTTGAAATAGAATTCACGTCTTGATAGACGTTCGTTTCAAGATGTTCTCAATAAAAAATTTCAGCAAGTAACGGTATTCACGTTAGATAAAATATCCCTCATTGGTCCCTGGCTTAGAGAATGAACCCAAAGTCCCAGGTTCGTTCCGTTAACGCCATTAATAAAAAAACGAAATAATATTCAAATTATTATATTATAATATACTTACATGGTAAATATCCCGTTAATCATAATAATTTGAGTGCTAATAAAACCTAAATGATATTGCTGGACACATAAAATTCCGAAATTGATTTAAAAATATAGCCATGCTTCTACAAAATAATTAAATTCCTATCTATGTACCTAAGCACTTAATCATTTTACATTAGTTATTCTTGTAAGTTTGAGATATTTCCTATTCAACTACTTATAATACTTAATTGGTTATAGGTAACTATGTAAGATCTTGCAGCAGTTGCAATGCAATGCACGTCATTTCCCAGTCTCTATTTCCTTTACCTAACCACACGTGTAGTTAACTATCGAACTATATTTTAGCCAAATTAGATGAGTACATACAATCTCAATAAGTAAAACGTTTGCTGAGTGGCTACCAGGCAGCAGAGTGGCTATCATGTGGGGTAGGACTGTTCATAAGAGGGTGTATATTCGATTCCCGTGGGAGGTAAACATTGTGTTATTCAAAAATGTTATCACAAGTATATTTTATCAATGCACTAGATTTTGCATGTTATCAGTATCTAGGACTCTACTCTGGAGAGTCTGCAGGACTCTACCTTCCATAGTCTCTACCTACATGCTACAAGGAGGGTAGAGCAACCCTAGAAAACATTTTGACATTGACAGCATTGTGACGTGAACTTACATCAGTCACAGTCAGTCAGCGTCAGCGGTGTTAGTCAGTCAGTCAGTCAGTCATCCATCAGTCGTCAGTTGTACCGTAATACGATCGATGCGAAATAAATTGTTTTCAAAATAATATACAAAATTATGTTGTTCTTGCTGTAAATCTACTGTAATAAATATGTCTACAACACCGGAGCCTCCAAATCTATTGTTCTTCGACACATTCTCACACGACACAAGCGAGGTAGTGTTAAAATTCAATGCGTTTATAAAAACTTAATACCTATTCATGATTTGTGTTTTTTATATTTAACATTACACGTTTCAGGAGCTGAATTTAGACTTAGTGCAGTTCCCAAAGTCTGTGTATGTGCGTGAGATACGTATAATTCCGTTGGGGGCGCGAGTTGAGGGAGATTTCCCCGGCGGCGTCAGGCTAGGGGCCACAAACCCTACCAAGTTTCACATTGATTTCTTCGCCAATGACCTGAGTAAGCCAGGCGCTTGCACCTTCGAGGCGCTGGGCAGTCTGGACTACTGTCAGAATGGGCAGATTCACATGGAGTGTGGAGCGGGCGTTGAACAACCACGGATACCCACAGACGGACTTGTTCTTAGAGGTTAGTCTGTTGTATATTTTATATTATTGATATCTTTGTTGTTTTTAATTGTTGGGAAATAGCTTCATACAAATTAAGTCTTTTATTTTTCTTTATATTATTTTGTGGCCATTGACACACACCAACACAATAGAAGAAGCTTCATACATAGAAAATTCTATAGCCCATTTATTGAGAATAACATCTTGTTATGTTTTCTAATGTGATTGGTAGTTCCTGACATTAGCATGTTCAAACAAATTATAATTTTTGAAATATTAATATTAATTAAAGTTGTACATTTATATTTGTAGTAAAGAAAAGGGATTTATTAAACAGAAATAAATTAATGAAGTCAGCAGTCCCACCTCCATGTAAAATACTGTCGTTCCATGGCACAACATAAGATATATGGTAGACAACATTATTCAGAAAATCAAAAACTTTCAATTTTGCATTATAAAATTATATTTTTTGAGGTTTCATTAAAAATACATCTCACAAGTTTGTTATTTAACTATAAATCATTTATTTAGATGATTTCAGCTTTAACAAGAAGAAAATAAGAACCATTATTACCCGTAAATCATTTTATTATAATAAACATTAAAATTTAAATCCAAATTGGTACATATATGATGCAAGGAGTACTAGTTTTAAGAAATTTCATGTACATTTTCACTCTATATGAGATTTATAATGCTCAAAATAAATACTGCTTTAACACTACAATGCCTTTTTATTTCAACATTTTTCAACTTAAATTAAATTGTAAATCTACATTATTCAAAAAATACAATTAACAATTTTTTCATGTTCCGTTACAGGATGGTATACTACAATCACGTTAGCAGTGTATGGCAACTTGACCCAAGTAGTTCCAGAGACACCAGTAGGTGTGAACCCTCCTCCGACCATCCAGAGGCCAACTGTGGTCCGAGAGCCTCCGCCGGTTCCACCCAGTGTCCAACAGAACCCGGACTGGAACCCCGAGCCTACCAACCCAATACCGTCATACACTGGGAATGTAGCTGCCACCAACCCAGAGAGTTACGGGCCCCCTAACTACCCTGAAAACTATGACACATACAGAAATGAATACTACGATGAAGCAGCCCCTAAAGACCCGCGAACATACCATCACTTGGACGAGGAATGGGAGAAAAGAGATCTGAGCTGTGAAAGAGAAGGAGAGAGACTTCGACATAGTCCACCGCTCAGTACTATTGAGCACGACAGAGACAGAAGTAGGCGGAAGTCTTTGGATAGACGCAGTCGGGAGTCTTCGAGGTTACGGGACAGAAGTCGCGAAGAGAGGATAGAGAGACATCATACTCGATCTCGGAGCCGCGAGCGCGAGTACGTGGTGAAGGGCGAGTACCGGCCGCACAGCCGGTCGCGCTCGCGGAGCATCGACCGGCCGAGGGGGGCTTCCAACGACAGGGAGTGGGACAGGTCCTCTTACAAGAAAGACGACTACAGACGACGCAGAGAGACCTCGTACGATCGTTCTCGCGGTGGATCGTATGACAAAGAGGCGAGCTACGACCGCCGATCTCCTTTCGACAAACGCGCTCCCTCCTATGAACGGAAGGGCCCGTATGAAAAGCGGTTATCGCCGTATGAGAAACGAGGGTCCTCTTACGAGAGGCGCGCTCCGTCCTACGAGAAACAGACGCCATTTGACAGAAAGCGGCACTCGCCATACAATCGAATCAGAGGTTCCAGCTACAGCAGCCGGTCGCCCAGCCGAGATGACCCTCGGAAGAGACCTCGGACGCCCCCTGGGGAAAGTAGTCGAAGACCGATATCACCAAGAGAAGCTGAAGTATCTAGTCCTATTAATTCGATTCGATCTGAAGAAGCCGGCGAATACGATAGGAGTGGGAAACAAATTCCGCGCGTCGATTTCTACCATCAGAGTTATCGACATAAGAATCCAATCAGAAGTCCATCTCAGGAGGCAGAAGCTGTGCCTTACGTGGAACAGCATACGAGTCTGGTTACGGTGCCGCTAGTTGATAATCCAGCTCTGAAGCCCACAGAGTCTCCAACTGTTAATCCAGAAGAAGACAAGTCCATGGATGCCGAACCTTTTGAACCAATTCTGTCAGATGAAGATATCTGTGACGACCTCGAAGGACCTTCGTATATGGACGTGGATTACGACGTGAACGATTACTGTGGAGTGGAAGATATCATCAAATATTATAATCCGTTTAAATGTGAGTGGGTTCGGTACGAGTACGTCAATAGGATCACTTTGCTCGGTATACGAAATGATGGACCTAAAAACGTGCTGACAGCAACTTTTGAGGAGCTGTGTGAAGCCAGCACAGACCTGTTCAAGCTCTCAGAAATGACAAAGAGCTTTAAGAAAACGGAACCGAGACTATCAATTAGCACATTTACAGAAGTCGATAATACACAGAGAGAAGATTGGGTACATCAATGTGAACAAGTATTCGTTTCAATGGCTAACATTTGCAAGAACACCGATATTATATTGAGAATATTCCCCAATGACCAGAATAGGAATGTATCGAATGAATTCGCAGATATTTATAATCTACTTTTGACGTTTTGTAGGATTGGACTTAATTTCGATTTTGCTCTGGCTCAACAACAGCCGACGTATAAGATAAGGCACATGAAGTGTGGCATACGGCTCGCGGAAGCGTTGACGGGTCACAGACACAGCGAGATCGTGATGAAGGCCTTACTCGAGTGTGGCGTTGATCTCCCGATGTCCCTGATGGACATCTACTCCAAAGAGTACATGGCGTTGAGCATTCGGCTCATGATACTCCAATCCTTAAACGCCTGCTTATCCTCTAAACTGGCCATCGAACACTTTATGAAGCCGACAATGTTCCCGAAATTTGATAAAAATGAGACGGAAAGAAAACCCAAAAATGGCTACCAAGCTCTCATATCTATCATGCAAACCAATCCCTTGACCAGGATTAAATTTTCTATCACTGCTCTTATTAAAAAGTTAAATATGTACGAGTTGTTGGGGAAAGTACACGATTTGGTGTTTAAAATTAATAGTAAAACTGAACATAATGAGAAGGGTGAGCCTGTTGTGTCTGAAAGCGATATTAATCTTATTGTGGGAGCGTTAGAGGAGATCCTCCACATGTACAGGACCCAGTGCTTCCACATCTCGCAGCCGAAGCGGTTCCTCCCCGTCTCGGCACAATTCGACATCAACAAAGAGTGCTCCAACGAGATCCTTCTAGAATTCTTCAAAATTCATAAAATCCTCGAAGTTTTCTTATTCGTAATAACGTGTCCTGCGACGTGCAACAATCTAGTGATAGTCAGTCCGATTCACGACCTCATATACGAGCTGATTCATTCAGAAAACGGCATCAACTTCTTGTACAGAAACATGGAGATGAGTGAGCTTCTATTCAAAACCTTAGTACAACCGTACGGCCAACAAAGCTCTGAAGAGTTCATATATCCTCACGATCTGACAAACTACACTGAGCTTCAGATCATGGCATTAGAACTGGCCTATAGGCTGAGGGCGATATATCATTTGCAGTCAATCTGTGATCTACAAGCTAGCGAGTCGCCGGATGAGAATGAGTTGATTGACAGGCTGCAGTCGCTGTACTGCTTGAGCTTCGGAAGTATCGGCAAGACGGCTGTGCCCGACGTCATCGTGATGGGGGACAACGCGGACTGCCTCATGGACGTGTTCGAAAGCGATCTCAAGAATAAGAGCAAAATTGAGTCTCCTTCTAAGCAAAAATCTCCAGCTAAGGGCTACGCTATAGAACTCATCGTATCCGCAATAAGATTCTCAGCTCACGTGCCGTTTTTGAAGAAGTACGGTCAGAGGCTGATGACGGTGACGAAGGAGCACGAGAGGTTCGAGCCGAGCGTGTCGAGCGTGCTGCAGGAGGTGATCCCCTACCTGACGCCCATTGAGAAGCCGAGCGTCCTCGCCGGGGACGACATGGCCGAGGTCATCGAGATCATCAAGTCCAGTTCCGAGCACGCGCCCGACCTGCCCGGGGAGCTCACCACCTCCGTCAGGATACTGAGACATTTCTGCATCTCCGACTACGAAAAGAACGTGACCATAGCCAACGAGACCGCGACCGAGGAGTACGTGGACCTCAAGTACAAGTACAACTGCTTCCAGCTGTTCTCGCACGACGGCGTGGCGCACCTGGCCGGCATCCTCGACAAGCTGGCGACGCACTTCGACCAGCCCAGCATGCACACCGCCTTCTTCGCGTCCACCAAGGGGCTGCAGCTGGCGCAGCTCGTGCTGCCGTGTCTGCGGCTGCTGGACGAGATGCTGGCGCGCGTGGTGCGCTCGCGGGGGCCCCGCTTCAGGGACATGACGGCGGCGCCCATCATACTGAAGACTTATGGAATCGCCAAAACGTTCCCGGTGGGCTCCGTCGGGTACAAGACGGCCGCGAAGGCGGCGGAGGCGGCGGTGCGGGCGCTGCTGGCGTACGCGCAGCCCATCGCCGACGACGCCAACGACGGCGACTCGATCCGGCGCGGGCCGTGGACCTCGCTGTGCGCGGAGGTGATCTCGTACACGATGACGGCGCCGTACACGTTCGTGCCGGGCCTGCTCGTGTTCTCGGAGCTGCTGCCGCTGCCCCTCCCGATGCAGACGAAGACGGCGCCGACGGAGCGCGAGCTGGCGGACGCGGCCAACGAGCGGCGGCTGTGGTCGGCGCACCTGCACGCGCTCGCCGCCGACCTCACCGACATGATCCAGATCATCTGCATGTCGACGTATCGGCCCGTGGTGCACATGCTGCGCCGCGTGTGCGTGCAGATCGCCGACCTGGCGCCCAACACGGCGGCCACGGTCGCGCGCGCCGCCGTGGGCGCCGTGGGCCGCGAGCTGCGCGGCGGCGCGGCCGGCGCCGGCGCCGCGCGCGTGCTCGGCTTCTTCGCTTGCCTGGTGTCGCACGCGGCCGTCAAGTGCGCCGTGCTGCACGCGGCGGCGGGCGGCGGGCCGCTGGCCGAGCGCGTGCGCGCCGCCGTGTGCGGTGTGCTCGGCGCGGCGCACGCCGGCGCCGACCACGCCACGGCGCAGGAGTTCGCGGCGCACGCGCTCGCCGCCTTCTGCGACGTGGAGATCGCGCTGGCGCCGGCGGCGCCGCCCGACGTGCTGGTGGCGGACGCGCTGCCGCCGCCGGACGCGCTCGCCGCCTTCCTGGACGCGTCGGCCGCCTGCCTCGAGTCGACCACCAAGACGTGCGCGGTGGCGCAGGCCGTGCTGCGCGCCTACTTCGTGCTCACCGACCACGAGTACGGCTTCCAGCGGTTCCGCAAGTTCGTGGCGAAGCGGCGCGACTCGCTCGGCAAGTTCTTCCGGTGGTGCTGCGAGAGCGCGGGCGAGGAGCGCGTGGAGTGCCTGTGCCTGTACGTGGACCTGGTGCGCATCCTGGCGGGCGAGGAGGGCGAGGGCGGGCCGGTGGCGCGCCGCTCCACGCTGGCGCCGCCCGAGGTCGCCGACATGGTGGGCTACGACGGCGGCGACGCGCACCCCGCCTTCGGGCTCGAGGCGCTCATGAAGGTACGCGAGGACGCGGGGTGATCCCATCCGATTCATCATCTTCGACTCTTATAGTACACCTCTGTCGGTTCCAGGAGCGCAATTCCGAGGAGGAGGCGGCGGCGGCGCGGTTCCTGTGCGAGCAGCTGACGGCGAGTCGCGGCGCGGCGCGCGCGGGCGGCGCGGAGTCGCCGGCGCGGGCCGCGGGCGCCGGCGCGGCGCGGGCGGGCGGCGGCGCGCCGCTGTGGACGGTGTTCTCGCGGCGCGTGCTGCGCGCGCCGCCCGACGCCGACGACCGGCTGACCACGGCGTACTGGCTGAGCCTGCCCGCGCTGCTGGAGGAGGAGGCGGGGGGCGCGGGGGGCGCGGGGCTGGTGGCGTGCGACCTGGTGGAGCTGGCGGGCGCGGCGCTGGCGGCGGGCGGCGCGGGGCTGGCGGGCGCCGTGCGCCGCCTGGCCGGCTGCCGCGAGCCCGCGCCGCCGCCCGCCGGCGACCTGCGCCCCGCCGGTACGACACACTACTCTCGTTGTCCTCTCCCCGTGTAATGCCCCACTAGCCGCAGGTTGTATCGTGTGTGTGTGTGCAGTGGCGCTGTCGCGCGTGCGCGGCGAGGCGGGCGTGGACTCGTTCCGCTCGCGGCCGCCCAACACGTCGCGGCCGCCGTCGCTGCACGTGGACGACTTCACGGCGCTGCACCACCCGCACCCGCCGCACCACCAGCACCACGCGCCGCACGCACGGTACGAACACACGCACACCTCACGTTATACATACTCACTAACGTCACATACATACATCACACACGCATACGTACCGTACACACACACTTTACATACACTATTTCATATTGTATTTTTATGACTGTGATTTGTTTTGTGAATTGTTGACCCCAATGCGAGTATATTGCCCATGGGAGTGGGACTGTGAGTTGACCTGTTTGTGCATATAGCGGCGGTCGTCGCGGCGCGGGCGCGGCGGACCGCGGGCGGTTCGCGTCGGCGGCGCCCGTACACACGCACTACAGGCATCTGTGAGTACACCGCCTACCCTACGTCAACGGTTTATATTAAATTAATTGACTAAATTCGATTTTCAAAAAATATCTTGCTTTCTCCCGCCTTATCTAAATAGGACTTATATGTGTGTTATGGTGATGTTACAGCCGCGGCCGCGGCGCGTGGGAGATGGGCGGCTCGCACTTCGGACACTTCCCGCCAACCTCGCAGTACATGATGGGTGAGAATATAGGGGCTACTTCTTAATATATTAATCTTTATTATATGGCACCAACTAGCCGTTCCTTCCATGGTTTAACAAGCGCTGTTTACTCACATATTGGTCTTAACGTGTTAATAAAGCTAGAGTTTATTTGCTTGTATGAACTGAAGGCAGTAGGCACTAATCTCAGGAACTACAGGTCAGATTTGAAATATCAGTGTTAGATTGCCCATTTGTCGAGGAAGGAATGGCAATCTAAGGGCAGATCCGTTAGTTTGCCATATGTCATTACTTCCCAGAATTTAATCCTTACTGGCATAATACAGGTTGTAATTTTTTTTCAAAATTAACCTTGGAACAATCGGAGCGAAGCACACGCTGGTTTAACCACCTGTCACACAACAACAGTTATAAATGGCCGACTATGTTGCTATAAATAATGCTATTCTCGATGTCGATTGGAACTCTCTATTTTTAATGCATTCTATTGACGAATGTGTTAATATATTTAATGAATTTATTCTTGATCTCCATAAGCAATATATACCATCTAAAATTACTCAAATTAATTCATATCCCGTATGGTACAATTCGGCTTTGAAAAGAACTATAAAGGAAAAGTATAAATATCTATCTAAATTCAAAAGATACGGCAACAAGTCAGATGATTCCACATTTAAATTATTGCGTGACAGAGTTAATTCCCTTGAAAGGATATGTTACCAAGCGTATTTACAGTCAACAGAAGCGGCAATTTTAAAAACTCCTAAACAGTTTTGGTCATTCGTTAAGCAAAGACAGAAATCAGAATCTATTCCCAATTCCATGACATATAATAATACCTGTTTATCAAGTGGTGAGTCTATCTGCAACGCTTTTTCTAATTTCTTTAAATCTACTTTTTTATATGGGGGTGCTCAATCTAATGTCACACTCAGCAGTTCTTGCAATGCTGCTAAAGAAACCAATATTAACATATTCGATATCGAGATAAACCTCGTTGAAATTATTAATTTACTTACCAAGTTAGACCCATCCAAATCTCCTGGACCTGACTATATTTCTTCAAAATTTTTGATCAAATGTGCTACGGAGATTGCGTACCCCATATCTTTGTTATTTTTAAAATCTCTGTCCAGTAGCACTGTTCCAAGACTTTGGAAATCAGCATTTATCACGCCTATCCACAAAAAAGGAGCAAAGACTGAAATAACGAATTATAGACCTATATCTAAACTTTGTATAATTGCTAAGATTTTCGAAAAGATCGTCTACAGACAAGTCTATACCGCTTTATCTAACACCTTTAGTCTGAGTCAGCATGGTTTTTTGAAAGGTAAATCAACTGTATCTAATCTTATTATTTTGAACGATTATCTTACTAAAGCTATGTGCGATGGTCAACAAGTAGATGTAATATACACTGACTATAGTAAAGCCTTCGACAGAATCGATCACGCTACTCTAGTCAGTAAGCTTGCTTCAGTGGGAATCCATGGGGATCTTCTTAGATGGTTTACGTCCTATATTCATAACCGATGTCAGGCCGTTGTTCTAAACAATTATACATCCAGTTGGGTTCCCGTACCAAGCGGAGTGCCTCAAGGTTCTCTTTTAGGGCCACTGTTGTTCATCATTTACGTAGGGGATATAGAATCCTGTTTCAAATCAGCTAATCTTCTTTGCTTTGCTGATTATATGAAGATCTTTTCTGCAATCTCATCACAAGTTGACGTGATGTCTATGCAGGCAGATCTTAATCGGTTGGAAGAATATTGCAGTACTAATAATCTAGATCTTAATACATCTAAATGCTGTGTCACTACCTTTACCCGTAAATTCAATGTTTCTAACTTCTAACTACAGTCTACAAGGTAAGGTCTTATCTAAAACTTCTTGTATGCGTGATCTCGGGGTTCATCATGACTCTAAACTGTTCTTTGATGTTCACATTGAGAAAATCGTCAGCAAAGCTTTTAAGTCATTGGGATTTATTACTCGTTTGTAAGTATAGATGTCCCCGCCTCAATTCACGTTCTGCCAATAAATTATTTTATCTGCCATCATGTAGAACTAAATATGCCACAAACTCAGTTATTTATAGATCCACAAAATTGTACAATGATAGTTTTTCGTCGTTAGATGTATTTCATATGAACCTTAATTCTTTTAAAAAATCTTTATATAATTTCCCCTTATGAACACTAATTTGTTAAATTGTAACCACTTTCTTCGTTTTTCTTTTTTTTTTTATTGTTTGATTTGTATGTTTATGTAATATGTGTGTGTGTGCCTGTACCTCTGCTAATGTTTTGTACTTATTATTTCATATTATTCTTAATTGTGGCATCTTAATTGGTTTATGTGTTATCTATATTGTATATTTTTATTTGTATTCGTTTGTGAACTGTTTGTGCCCTAATAAAATAAAATAAAATAAAATAAAAAATAAATTGTCTAAGAACTTCTCAAATGTGAAATCTTTTAAAATATTATTTTGCACGTTTGTAAGGAGCCATCTAGAGTATGCGTCACAGATTTGGAACCCGCACTATCTCACGTATATTGATAGAATTGAAGGAATCCAAAGGCGCTTTCTTAGATATATGTGTTACAGGACGAGAACTACATATGAATCATCTAACTACATTAATTTATGTAAAAAATTCCACTTCTTACCACTGAAATCTAGACGTGATATAGCTGATTTTATATATAGATCGCTTAGGTTCAATCCTCCAATTTGTGTCTCGAATACCTCGACTAATTACAGACATAATTCTTTTATTGTTCGAGCGAGTGGAACAGTGAATGATTTTTGTAAGAAATATGACATAGATCTCTTTAATACAAGTGTTATCAAGGCAAGGCGGTGCTTAACAGAAGAATTCTTTAACCTATAGTAGTCAATATATAGTTCAAGTTTTTTGTATTGATTATTGTGTTGTTGTAAAAAAAAAAAATTGCTTTTTTCATTACCATATTTTGTTTCATCTTTTTGGCAATGTTTTTATTTTATGTTTCTATATTTTGTTAACTAGAGAATTTATAAAATGTATGTACTGTAGCTATAAGCGAGGACCTGTAATTGGCTTTCTGTATCTATTCATATTTTTTGTATAATTGCATTAGCTGTTGGTCTTCCGAAATAAATAAAAAAAAAAAAAACTTTTTTCCCTTTATTTCCCTAACTAATCCCAGTGTTTGTTGACCGCAGGCGGTATGGGTTGGGGCGGCGGGCGCATGCCGCGCGGGCCCCGACACCGGACGTTCATGAGGTAGAGGATACGAACATCAGCTGCGACTACGGTACTGCAGACTATTACATCAGCTGCCACTACCTACCTACTCTAAGACAATGTTATCATAATATATTTAGTAATAAATCTATATCTGTATAAGTACTAAAGTGTTTCATTTTTAGTTTCAAACTGACTACTATTATTATGGTGTGTTTAGAATAATAAATAATCAATCATTCAATCATCTCATCATAATAACTAATCCCTAAGTTTGTAGTAATAGTTCTACTTGCACCTCTCTTTTAGTGCTATATATGAAACAGCCTGACCATCCACAGTTCGATTCCGGTTTGCGCCAACTCGTTCATTAAGCACTGGGCAACAATTTGTACGTATGGTGATTATGTCTACTCTACGCTTACTTAATCCTCTCCCGCTAGATACGTCATTAGCAAGAGGCCTTCGCATTGTAGTCACTCTCGTGCAATTCTTTAATCGAGTGCGTGTGTGAAATATATACTTTGTAGTTTTGTAAGCATAGTACTAAATTAGGCGTGTGCAATGTGCTTGCTGCTATTGTTCTAGATCCAAGATGGCATTCCATAGACGTTCACATAGACATCATTTTTGTAGTACCATTAGCGTAGTTTTGAGCATAAATTATTAGGACGTATAGTAATATTTATTACTAGGAAAAATACGCACTCATTCTCATACACGCACCCAGAAAAGGGATAGTAAAATAAACAAATGTAGAAAATTTAGAAACAAATCAACTTTATTATCAAGATGAAAAAGATCAAATTATATGCTTGAAATAATAATATATAAGCTTATGTATCAGATATGTGACCGCCGCTTGGCGCGCCGCGCGCGAGGCGGGCGGCGGCGGCAACAACATAACGCCTGCCTATTCACTTAGAGCAAAACAACATCACGACTCACTATACATAGGTACAATACAATACATACGTATTATATATTACATAAACAAAAACAAACTATATTATATAACATTGCATTTTCAACTAAATAATATTAAAGATGTAAAATTTACATTACAATCGATACTCCACCTACAATTTCCCACAAATCGTTTCCAATAATTTTGGTCTTTGTGTTTTTGTTACTTATTTTTGTTTACTCATTAAATGATAAAACATCTCACTAGCATAGTTATATTTACAAGGCCGAGAGGGCCGCAGTCTGTTCCTTGTATAAAATTATCACTCGCGTCATGGCACATGGCACGTGGCCGGGGGCCACTGGGCCGGGGGCCACCAGGCCGGGGGCCACTGGGCCGGGGGCCACCAGGCCGGGGGCCACCGGGCCGGGGCCACTGGGCCGCCGGCGCACTAGTCGCCGGGGTGCTCCGGGCACGATCTGTTCACTTCGAACCATTGGTCTATACACCTGGAACATAACAACACCCACATTAGTACCTCGCATACATCTGCATCGCACCAGCGGTTTATATCAAGTCGATGGATAGCTTCCAACATATTTGCTATTCTGATTAAACTGATAGGAGGCAAAATTGGTTTGATTTGACACTTTTCCAACAATTAATTAAGTAAGGCTATATACATTATACATCATCATGCTACTACCCAAGGAATCACAACATTAATCATTAAATCGTGTGAAACCACAGACCCAGCTATCAGTCAGATAACATCAACTCGGTAGGTCGACATAGCAACCCGATAGTTTGCAGTGGGGCGGGTGGCTCAGTTTAGTGCATAGATGTGTATCTGTCGACCTAGATCCGAGGGCGCTGGTCGCGGGCTGGAGTGCTATCGGAGGCATTGTCTCGCACCCTTTGAGCATGCCTTTAATGTAACACACTAGAACGTACAATGGTTATAGCTAGAGGCGTGACGAGATGGTGGCATTATTTTGGAGATTACAAAGAAAGTGACCACTGTCAGGATAAGACTGAAACCAATTCACTCCTGAGTGAATTGGTTTCAGAAATATTGTATGTGTTACTTTATATCCATTTTCACATGTAAATGTCAAAACAAAATTAGGAGATGGGAGTGTCGTTACAATTACAGCGCCATCTTGCCATCACACCAACCATTTTTTCTTTTGGAAAAGTTCAATATTTAAAGACAGCTGGTTCCTTGGCCATTCGTTTATCGAGCCTCCAAGTAAGTAGCAATAGTCCAACTATTGAAAATAAATGGTCCATTCACTAATGAGGCTCTATGTATGTTCACTACAAGGCATGCTCCTCGACTGACATTAACCAAAAATTCCGAGGCTTCAGGGTAAGTATTGGTACATTGATGGCGTACCAAAAGCTAATGGTGAGTGTACTGACCCCTTATGGTAGATGCAGAGGCAGGGCAGACGCGCGATGGTGTCGCCCGCCGACAGCTCCTCCAGGCATATCACGCACTCGCCTTTGGAGTCGCTCAGCACGTCCTCTGGAATACCACAACACACACATTAATATGGAGATAGAAGGAATATTACGAAGTTCTGAGTCACCAAAAATATGAGTCGACACGCAAAGTAGAAGACTATCTGGACAAACATTAGGTTACTAATCAAAATTTATAGAGATAGTTTAATAGTAAGTCCTAGTTTCTAAGTTGTAATGTGTTTTGTGTGTTGTAAATAAATATAAATAAGAATATTTATCTCGGTAACACATTAAATATGGAGATGGTAGAATTATCTACATATAAGTATAACGTTATATTATGATTTATGGAAAACAAAAGACACTTTGAAGACACAAAACATAACAAAATAAGGACGCCTGATAAGTGTTTCTTGAATAACACTTTAAGGGACAGACAGACAGACATTCTAATATTATAAGTGCGAAAGTCACTTTATCTGTTCAATTTGATTCATTAATTCAGGTTGGGCCTCGAAGTAGCACTTATGAATATCAAAAGCTCACTTGAAGACAAAAATAACATTACAATTCAATAAAAATAAAATATTATAAGTAAGTATACATATTATGTGCCTTTTCCCGTAAACACTGTGAATTTACCATCTGTCACTAAACTTTATTATATCGATTTTGGGTTGGAATAGATAAAATAGATGTTTCCAGTCTAGGTTCTTTAGTCGAGCTAATGATTGACATAGCAATCTGATTCCTCCAGTAAGTTTTAATAACATTATATTGGCAAAAATACCAGCCGCATAGATTGCCGATTCTTCTCGACTGATGCAATTTCCGAATCGGTGATAGATTCAAAATGTTTGACATTAAGTTTCAGTCATTTTATTCATCAAAGAAACAATAAGTTTGTTGCGATTAGCCACATTTATTCCACCTGTGGTTGTAGTATGGCAACACTACCATTCCGCCAAATCAAGTCTTTCTTTGAGGCCTAAACTAAACAAAATGTTTTTAAATTTGAATTTGGCAGAGTGGCTTGGCATGACCGATTTAGTGATATTTGTAGCTGGTCATGGAAAACAAAGGGTTTGCGGATTCGATCCCGTCCGTGGACAGATAAATGTTATTTTTTTATGTTTATGTCGATTATGTATGAAGTCTAAAGACGTTATATGATTATACTGACCATTATATGAGAGCCTGGGCCTGGTGAGGCACATGACAAGGTGGCACTCGATGTCGTCCGGCAGCACGAACTTGCTGCACACCGGGCATTTTATACCTGCAATAGAACAGACACGTACCACATTATTGTACTGATATTTAAATTTATACACAAGGATTAGGAAATACTTTATTGTACTTCAAATGTTAGGACGTCAAAATTGACTCAAGGGATTTGAATACAATTGTTGCTGCATTAGAACATAGGAATAACTTTGGATCCAACATTTTCGTGAAATCAGATTTTGTATAGAAATATACAAAGGATATACCTAACGTATATTTGATTGCGAACTGTACGATGCAATCACTACCAAACTATGTATGACAAAAAATCATTTTTCATCGTTGCACAAAAACCTAATTCAATCAAGGGTACGAAATCAAATCCCCCTCCACAGCATAGTGGGTGTAATATTCCATTTAAGACAACGTTTAAAAGCAAACCCTTTAAAAACCAGTACAAAATCTCCCAAACCACATAAACAATAATCAAACTAATACTACGATATCAATGTAAATCGTCATGTTATTCGCCCATCGGGTCGCAAGTCACGTCTCTCTGTGCCGTCGACACCGCGACACCGCGCGCGCCATACCAACCTCGGCACACGCTCGCGAAATAACGACTGCCGGCCTTTGTCTCACGTAGCAAACTATTGAATACAATAATAATGACATTCCAAATATACTGATATTATTATGTATGAATTATTTGTGTAATAATTTAAAAAAAATAACGTATGGTATGCATAAGTAAGAGCTCACTCAACTTATTGTAACGCAAATTCATTATGAAAAATTAAGATAAGATGCATTCATACAAATCATTTCTAATATAACTCATATTTTAAATACGAAAGTTATATTTACTTAATGTACTTCACCCTTTCATTAAGTGTTAAATTCCTACAAAATCCGCTGTAGCTGCGATAATTTATAAATGAACCCCGTGTGAAAAACTGATATTACATACATACTTATTCAATTTTAAATAACTTTTAACTTACATACAATTCCTACATACGCACATTACTTTACATAATACAATATTAATAACGTATTGTCCTACCTTCATTTATATTCTGTATCAGTGCATGGTTCCCGCAAGAATGTCCCCTAATCACATATTTGTAAAAGGTCACCGATTCAATACCTTATCTTATTCCATTCCATTTATTATTTTAGCAAGTAATTATTATTCTAATACTTTACATTTTATTTGTGAGGTCCTGGATTTTTTAAGTCTAAATTTTCCTTTTTAACCTTCATATAGTGTTGGATGGAATAACAGGTAATTAAGGGTAAATTAAATTAATAATTACTTGCACGGTGACTCGTGAAAAGCACAAATATTTCTGCATCAAGTCGCATGCAACTTGCGCACGACAAGTCGCTCAACGACATAAATACTTAGTGCACTATTAATAACAAGGGCAAGTTGAAAATACGAATATTTGTAACAAAGACGGCGGAAAGCCTGAGGATTTTCTCTTTTAGAACGTCAGAAAATTTTTTGTCCGTTGTCAATTCACTTACGGATTGTGCTGAAATTTGCACGCAGATTATGATGTATGTAGGTAAGTATCCGCGAAAAAAAAACGAGAAAAACGCGAGTAAAACCGCGGGTCACAGCTAGATTTTTTAAAGACATGTGACGATACTGCATCTATTCCATTTAGAATAAAGAGGCGTAGTGATGGTACTACTTCAAAATTCAGCTCCATTTAGTATTTTAGTAAACCCAAGTCAATCCACTAACGCATATTTTACGATCAATAGTGTTATTGCACATAAACATTAGGACCACCGGCGCGTCTAATATTAATAAAACTAACAACAGGCAGGGCCTTATAGGTGACATTAAGATCGTTATTGTGCCACCGGCGAGACCGAAGGTTACACCCATTGTCAATGCTTCAAACGATACGTTGCTACCTTTATTCTTTAATTCTTTTGACTTGAGACCGAATTCTGTAGGGATATTCGTTTGGGAGCAGACTGTTATATTACTGTTTTTTTTTTTGTAAAAGGCTTTGCAATGTAACATTTAAGTAGCAAGGGCTAAATTGCAATTTTATATAATTCTAAAAATTGTAATATCTACGATCTTGTTACTTTTATTTTATTTTTTTTATTTTATTTATTTCCATAATCCAACAGCGATACAAAAAAAGTACAAAATATAATATAGTCTATAACTAAGGCCAATAACAGGATTATATCATATAAGTAACATAATCTAGACAGCTGGATGTTTTTACATTTTGCAGTTTTTGAGAATTTAGAATGGATGAGTCTACTGATAATTCTAGTTTCTTAAGAGACTGGATATCAGGAGTACAAAGTTACAAAAGTAACAAAAATAGAAATACAAAAATAGAAGCGTCCGGAGAGACCAACGTGGAAATTTTACATCTCCATTAGTGCTTAAAGTATTTTCGCTGTTTTTTGTTGAATATTCGGGGGTTGGTGTACTGGGAGGTGCAGCTGGTGGAATCAAATATTTCCACGTGGTAGAGCGAGATAATTGACTTGTTACTTCCACCCCACCTCGGGGGAGGAGGGGGGATGATAAAATGCAACGTCCCTTTGTAAAACGAGATAATTTGCGAATGCGAACAGAGCACGGCTGGTGTTTCTTTTATAAAGGTTTTAACGACGCTTTGTTAATTAAGCACTTATTGTTTTACTTCGGAACATTTTAGTAATAAATGATATAATAATGTTTTAGAACAAAAGAGTCACTCTCGTTTCATCGAGCACGATATAACATGAGTACTCACGTAACACATCGTTGCGTTATACGACACTTATCACCCATATAATATAAAATTTAACTTTTTCCCATAAACCTTATATTGGTATAAGACGTCAACATAACAATAAAACGGTCCCTAGTAGGTAAACAGTGTCGACAAAAACGGCCGCGAGCGCGCATTAAATTATTGAAGTTACAACACAATTAGCAGTTCAAAGTAATCATTAAGAGTTGGAGGAAACTTGCAACTTCTAAGACTATCATATTTCTATTGTTCAAAGTTAGTTCATGTTCAGGAACGTTCATCTTCATTACTTCAGAGTTGTTCAACATTTAATAACTCAAGAGACTGTAATGTTTTCGAAATAATGGACTTTGTAATATCTGTCTATTGATAGCAATATCGACATTTCGCTATTTGATACATCAGTATGGATCAAATGTGATGGATCCATTACTGTTATTCCTTCTATTCCTGGTGCCCTCCACATCGGCTCTGGTGGACTGTCGGGTGGCGTGCCGGAACTGCAGACAGAACAAAGACATGACCTCGTTACTGGAGGTCTACTGCGCCATGTGCGACGAGTGCAAAGAGAGAAGACGAGAGAGACAAAAATTGTTAAGCAAAACAACACCACCGCCGACGAGAGAACGAATCACGCCTCGTCACGTGTATGACGAATTCGGAGCTGACAAGATGAGACAAAGCAACGGTCACAGAGTAGACATATTTCGGCCGCGGCCTTTCATCACAGAGGGAAACGACATCAGAAGCTACACGAACAGCGGACCAGAGAGGTACGACCTGCTGCGCGGGGAGACTTACTACAAGCGCGGCTGGGCAGACTGGAGGAGTGGACAGTCTGATGAGTTCTATCTACCGCAACAGTACAGATACCTCCCCGAACGGCGCAAATTACACGAGGTGATGATAGGTAAGGTTTAACTCCGTTGTGCTTGTGATCAATACTTCACTCCCAATGCTAATACGCCAATTTTGCCTTCCAGATATACCTGACGGTTGTCCGACTCCGCCGACTTGCTCTGAGTCCGAAGAAGTTATACATACGATGTCACTGCCCACGCCCACGACCGACCCCACGACCAGCACCGCGGGCATCAGCAGCACCACTACCACCACTACCACAACCACCACCACTACCACGACCCCACCCCCGAGTAGTACGGGAGCGCCCCAATGTCCCACTATAAAAACTTGTAGAGTTAAGAAGCATTCCCCGGAACCAATGCCGCCAGCACCAAATAATAATTGTAACACGCAGTGCATGATGCCGATGTGTCCGTGTATGCCCATGATGCCGTACCCTTACCCGTTTCCCAGCTTCCCTCCAGGGGCGCCCCCAGCGGCGCCGGCGGCTACAACCCCCCAAGCGCCCGCGCTGTCCACCGCCCCTACTAACGCCGCGTCATCGTCCTCCTCAACCGCCAAAGACTACATGTACATGTTCGTCGGAATCCCCAAGAATGTGTTAAAGGAGTAACATTTAAGGTTTTTTTGTAGTAGTATTAAGTTTTTATAAAGTACTGTGTAAAATAATTGTCTTTGTATAATTTCACAAGCGATACAGAATTAACTTAATACAAAAACAGACGTAAAGTGAATTACTTACCTCAAACCAAAAAAAGTTAAAAATAATAAGGCACTCGATCCAAGAACCTAAACCTGAGACCTTCAGCTTAGCAGGCAGGTGTTTATGCCACTATTTATATAAAAAAATCTACATAACTAGGTCGAAACAAGCCAATTGACAGTATAATCCATTAATACTTGAAAATTTAATGATCAATATGCACGATAACGTTAATATTTGTGTTAATATCGGCGCAGAAACACTAACTCCGACAATAGTACGCGATACGATAACGACTGTTTGGGTTAAGGTAAGTACACACGCGACACACTCAAATACTACAAAAAATAATTTATTACGAAAAGTGAAACTTATTTTTCGAATTCAGGCATCGGCATCACACAGGTGCATTTTCCAAAAATAAATATTCAGAAACCATTTCCTTTTTCCAAACAAAGACTTATTGCGAAGTCGAAGATCATTGAGTAATATAATTTTAGAAATTTATAGAAAGGGATATTTGAATGTATTCATTATTTTATTGATTGATATATTTTTTATCATCCATCCACCCGCTACATCCAAAAACGGTTCAGCAAACCGCGCAGTGTGTACACGGCACATCGCGCTCCAAACTAATATTTGTACTGCGTATGGTGATCGGCAAATAGAAAGATAAAACTCAATAGTGGCGCGCGTTCGAGTGCCCATCGATTTTACTTTATAAATACCCATGGACAATGGAAAAATATGTCAACTTATTGATTACGTTGAAGTACTACTACTACTTTAGGTAGGTAATGAAATAAAGTATCGGCTTGTTAGATCCTGGAAGGAAAAGCTTCTTTTTCTGATGATATATATATTTTTTTTATTTTATTATTTATTACATAGGGATAACAAACAGTTACACAGTAAGAGTACAAAATAAAATGCATAAATATACAACATTAGTGAATGTGTAACCCACCACGTTATCCTCGAATTAATTTAATGATGTGTTAAGATATTAAGTATTAGTAACGCTAGAGGAGGAATAGTCGGTATCACTACGCTTGACTGTTGGTGAATGAACCCAGGCAATGTCTAATAAATAGCAAAGATGGTATTGTTTGGCCCTGTCAGAAAAATCAGCCTCAAGACTACTTAAATTTTTTTCGCTAGAAGAGAACTACAACGTACAATTTAAAAATTGTCCCCATTGTTGTGATTTTGGTATTTGCAGAGTTCAGATGCGACTCCTAACAAACATGTAACTAGGTTAGGTATAAGATTAACAAAAGTAGGAAGTAAAAAGTTGATAGTTACAATTGTATTGAGTGCGAATAGTTTTTACAATTTAGCCAATTAAACAGTCTATATTGTGTAGGAAACGTATTATTTGCTATCGATTGATACCATTATAAAACTACGTACAACAATACAATGGTTACCTTGTTTATATAACTCAATTATATTATTATTCCATTATAACCTTTATTGTAACGATAATAAGACATTATTTTATAATAAAAAATGGTTAAATGAGTCATTTTATATTATTTTTTATATGTATTTTCCTTTGTACAGCTGTCCTTAAGCGATTAAGCTACTACGTCTTTTCTAAATGGCTTACTGAAGAGCTTAACTGGCTTAACAGTTTTGCTTTTTAATATTTAATGATCAGTCAATGTGTGAATGATACACGAGTGTGTTATTGTACTAATTTTAAGTGACCAGTAAAAAATATGTATTTTTCATAATATTTAAACAACTAAGCTACATTGCATTTCCCGCAGAATGGGCTGTTGAAAAGGTTTGACTCTAGATGGTCTTTACGGAAAATCATCTATCCCTACCCTACACACATTATTCCTACATATATTTGAATGCTTTAAATTAACTAACGCTTCTTTGGTAAGCTTTAACATTAATAAAAGTACCTAAATAAAGACTAATGCTGGCCTTTTTAACCCCAAGGCAAGTAGGTAACAAGTCTCTATTTCCTTGAAGTTAAAACTCCGATTGTTATCTGAATCGTCTCCTTGTAGTACAAGTTGCGTCACTGTCTGTCACGCGATCACTTGTTGAGCCCGTTTGGGCCGATCGATGGTAAACCGATTCACAAGTTGGGCCGATTACTGCGGACCCCGCTCTCAGGGAACCAAGTATTGAGTGATTCACTCAATTGAGTTTGTCGAGTTTCCGACACATCGTTGTGTATGTTGTTTATTTTTTAGTAGATGTTTTATTCGGATAAAATCTCAATCACATGGGATAGTCTAAGTATAAATATAAAGGTTAAAGGATTTCAACAACTAAATCTGTAAATATAAAATTAAAATAATAAAAGAATCGTTTGTTGTTGCGAACGCACTTTAGACGACGGATTTATTTGTATTCGAAGCACGCGAGCGATGGCCTTTTTATTATGTTTAACGTAGTGATATTATTATACAAGTATGTTAAGAAGTACTTATATTTAAGAAGTTTTTAAAGTGAAATAAAAATATGTCTTAGTCTATCCCCTAACAATGCGTGTCCTGTCCGAAATGGAATATTATTATTTTTCATAATCATAATGGAACTTTAAGTCATAAAGGTTCCGGGATCGATTCCTAACAGCATATTTGCTACAAGGATGGTGACTACCCATATTTTCTTCATCACTAATACCATCACTGGATGCTTTTGTTAGTACTAGCATCTCACAGGTTATTACTTATAATAAATGTATTAATTCGTAATTAATGCTAAGTCCCCTTTTGTAAGCCTTGAGATTCGTCAGTGGCTCGTCGAGACCCGAACTGCATAAATAATGTTGAATTTAATTTACAAGCCCCATCTTGTCCCGGCGCAGGCCAAAGGTGTATCCTTCAACCTTTGCCTCGTGACTCGTGACAAGTATTTTGGTTGCTTTTGAGGATTAAGAATCAGACCTACATTGGCGTGTGACGTCACTGACCTCATAGGTAGAATATGTCTTATTCTGTCTCACATTCACAGCTGTACACTATATAGTACGAATTATCCCACGGTGTGGGTCATGTGTAGTTTCATGTTTACCAGCTAAGCAGACCTCTCCGACTAACTACTAACATAATCAAACATTCCATCAACTCCATATACCAACTGACCCCTAACTAAATATGTTAATATCCTGTATCTAGGGTATCCGAAACTAAGCACATACATATTCAGACCAAGCTAAAGATTTGTAAAATTCACAAATATTTACCTCGCACGGGAATCGAACCCGGAGCCCTTTATTTGACGGTGAACCTTTCTGCCACTTGGGTCGATAATGTCAATGTTAACAAACAAATATGGACAATATTATCCTTGTTATGAATAAAGTATTTACTTATTAAATACCAATAACACTATAATAAGTAAATGGTCATTAAACATAGAATATTTGTATTCATACAACTAATTACTATTCCATGTAGAAACACATAAATATTCATTACCTAATGTGGATCGCGCTTATAAGGATATGGTCTGACTCTTCCTATAAATTGACGTTGTTAAATTCATGTCTATAATTACTAGGTATATTTTATCTTGCAGTATAATCAGTAAAATCGCTGTATTTTTATCAATCTCATAGATAATTAGGGATAAATAGTAACGTATAGAAGAATTTCGGTTAGAAAAAAAATGTGTGCTACGAAACGAAAATGCTACGAAACCAGAAGGAAAAGACGAAATTTGGACACATGTTTTAATAAAATATAGGACACTTTCTTTCCCAAATTCCCATGGGATTGGAATAAACGCGGGTAAAGCACGACGATGATAGCTTACTAAATTCAAAAATGCTAACCCTCCCTATAGGATACTAACAATGATTGATTAAGTTATATTTTTTGAAGTCACAAAACTGAAAAATGTTTGTGATTGATTAAGTTAATTTTTTTTAAAGTCAAATCTGATCCATTACAATTATTTATTATTTTCTTTTACACAAACTGTTGCTTGTAATACATTATCTGTGTAATGATAACGTAACTGTCTAGATCTAGGTTACACGACTCGCAAATCTATCCAGTATTTATTGAGCTTAGACACGGAACAGGGAAGGAGCTTGTACTGTGTAATAGTTAATACATAGTATAGGTAAGTTTATTCATTCAGTTTACTGTCTAAAGGTGGCCATTGAGTCAGTGTAACTGATCAGTTGAACTGGCGTCCATCCAAAAATGGCTGTCAATCACCAGAGCAATCCAAATTCCAGTGGGGAAATGTACATAGTTGGTAAAACTTTTGGAGTGACGTTCAGTTTTATATCTGGACTGATCAGTTTTATTGGCGCTATTTCTTACAATATTAACCACTTGAACATTTTTCCTGTATACAATATTCAAGGTTTTTAATACATACTATATGCTCACATTCATATAATAAATCTATTCCATAAATTTGCCTTTTTGTATAGACGATTCGCACGTATTAAACGGCCGACTCGTCACAAGATATTTTCATAAGTCGATCCGCACGAAGACCATTCGTGTGCGAATCGACAACTTCAGAAATACTTAGAAGACCATTGCACTTTAATGTAGTAATAGTAACTATGATCCATTTACCATATATTATCCTCCGTGGCGGTCGCCTGCTCTGCGCCCCGTACGCGCCGGGGTCCTGCTCCGCATCAGGCACACAAGTTCCTATGATGATGCCCATCCTCATGCCATCACCCTCATCACTAGCTTAAAATCACAACACTCTCACTCACTACGTCTTTCCATCTATCACTTGTATATCACCTCATAGTGTTTCCATTGTTCTTAAAAGTCAATATAATGCACTTTATAAATTCGTTTAAAAACTGTAAAACAACTGAGAAATGACCGTTAGTTTTCGAATCCAAAAAGCATTTGAATGTTCGAATTGAGTTCGAAATTGGAATAGTAACGTCTTTTTATGACGAAATGAATAATGCGTTCGAATTTTGAACGTTAAAAGAAGAATTACGAAAAGACTAACGAGTTCGTATTTTGAACTTTAAAATAATAACGCGTTCGAATTTCGCACAATAAACTGTTTTTAAGAAGAATTAAAAGTTCGTATTTTAAACAATAACATTCGTAAATAGCAGTTGGCGCGTGTGTCTTTACAATAATATAATCTATGACTGAGTTGCGGTGTGTCAGTGGCCGGTCAGAGTGACGTTTGACGTCACCCACGTACATCTACGTCAGCCAGCCTCTCCCGTACTTGGCTGGGGTCTTTCCGTAACAACTCAAGTATATTATAGTACTTTATACCATTGGAATACTTCAATACAGACCACAGGTGGCCAGCGCTGGCAACCGACAAAACTTACAATAAATTATAAAGTTTTGTGTAACTTTACACAAAGAAAACAACGTTAATAAAATGGACTTTAATTTGAAATGTAACAGGTAAATAATGGCTTTGTATTTAGATTTTAGGCAAGACATTGATATCTTTGCGTTAAGACTTTTGTAATACAAAGATGTGGAACTGTAGTCCAATTCCAATTACTGTTTACTTCGTGGAAGAGTAAAACATATCATAAATAGTTAAGCTTTGTTGTTTATTCGCAATAAAGTTTATGCTCTGACAACCGAGATCAAACATCCTACTAATCATAAGTTGTTAAGATCAATATAGTTAATAATTCTAGGAATTACCTATGGTTTGAATATCTATGAATTTGTACCTGACATAAGGTTTGAAATTAATAGTTATTTGTTATACAAGAGTGCAAAGTTGCTTTTTAACCGGGGCTCCAGTTGAGGACCGAGCCAGCGAAGGATTCTAAAATTGAATCGCGAGCGCAGCGAGGGACTCCAAGGAGCACAAGGTTAAAAATTGTTTGCATTCGAGTGCAACACATTATTTTTCATCCCCCCTCAGCGAGGAAATTACTAAATGGAAACATAAATCAATCACAATATTAAATGAAAAAAAAATATCATGCGCGAAGCAAATTAAAAAATAATTAAGTCCACCAAGAAGGTTCCGAGTTTGAATTTTAAATAAAAAAAAAGTTGTATGATGGTTTGTGAATTCAAAACATCATCACACTTAGTGCACACGATGTTCTTAATTCAAATTTACTTTAACCTCTAGAGCGCAAAAACGACTTTTACTCCCAGTTATCGAAAATGCCTTGGGTCCTGCAGGGGCTGCCTACAGCGACCCCGATACTTTCGACTCTTGAGATTAAAATCGACTTTTACCCCCAGATATTGAGGATTAAAAACATACTTTCCGAGCTAGTGGGATGAAAAAAATATTTCAGTGTTAGATACCTTATTTCTCGAATAAGAAATAGAATAATTGTTTAAACTTTGTTTAAAGAATACTTTCCCAATCAACTTTGCACTATGTGAATTGTTTAGCTATAGGTAACTACAGCTATATAAAACCTTCGAATTCGCAGGTCAACATTTGCCCTCCAACTGCCTATACCTAATGAATGACGCAGGTGACAAGTGTATCCAACTAATAGGATTCATGTTTCCATTCAGAGGAATACCGAATCGATATTCAGTAATTAGATTATTGGGAACGCCTCTTTGGATGTCAATCACATGGACAGGCCTGAACGGTTACCGGTAAATGGGATTTGTGAAGGAATGAATGATACTAGGGCTCTTCGTATGTAGGGTTAATGACTTATAATTTACTAGCGGCGCCCCGCGGTTTCACCCGCGTAGTTCCCGTTCCCGTAGGAATATGGGGATAAAATTATGCTAAAAACCTTCCCACTGAATCACTCTATCTATTAAAATATACCGCATCAAAATCCGTTGCGTAGTTTTAAAGATCTAAGCATACATAGGGAGGGACATAGGGTCATAAGGACATAGGGACAGAGAAAGCGACTTTGTTTTATACTATGTAGTAGTGGTAGCAATATCTGGCGATTTTAACAGAGTAAGGGATAAAGATTATCTCTTAGGATTTTTGGGATAAAAAGTATCCCATGTTTTATTGCTGGTTACATGAACATCGGTACAAAAAATCTTCAAAAACGGTCCAATAGTTGAACCCTATTCAATACAAACAAGCATTCAAATCTTTCCTCTCCATACTCGTAATATTAGTATTAGATAGATATATTTCTAGAAAGAAAAACCTTGATATGTATTCAAGTTTATGTATTGACAATATGTATTAGCAAGCGGTGAATATATTGGTCTATACTACGTATTAGAGGTCACGGCTTTGTAGTATTATTAATATTAACTTATCGCCTGTAGATTTATCTAAATACAAAAATAACTCAAAGGTGACTGACTGACTTAGTGATCTATCAACGCACAGTTCAAACCACTGGACGGATCGGGCTGAAATTTGGCACGCAGGTAGATGTTACGACGTAGGCATCCGCTAAGAAAGGATTTTGATTAATTCTACCCCAAGGGGATAAAATAGGGGATGAAAATTTGTATGAAGGAAGTCATTATATCACTCGGATGAAGTCGCAGGCATAAGCTAGTATATGTATAAAACGGATATATTACAAGTTCCTGTCTCTATAAAAGTCCCGTTCCCATTCACCTTCTAAAACCAATTTTCCGTCCTCTAAATCCAATCTATGTCCTTATCAAATAGAATTTGAAATGTAATCAATGCTTCTTTTTAAAGGAAAGGATTTGAATATCAGTCTAACATAAGGAGAAAAGAAATTGAAAAAATCCTAAATAAGAATGACAAAAACATCCAAATCAGTGATTATTTGTGTTTCTGATACCGTAGATACAAGTTACGAACTTAGTTAGGGATCAGTTACTATAATGAGATGATGTAGTGAATGATTATGTTACGTTATTATAGTATTTGTATAAGCACCTCAACGTTTATTTTAAGTTGAAGTTTGAGCCCCCCAAACATGACACCATTTCACTACCGCCCGTTGATAACCTAACTAGGCCTAATCGTAGTATAATATCTTAACGTACTACTACTAACCTTATTGTATAAATAACTAAAATAAAGTTTAAAAATACCAAATAAGTGTTGCGTGCGTATAATCTGAATTAACAGTTCGGACGGCCACCACTGACCTTGGTTGCAGTATACTGATATTATACATTTAAATCGAGTTTGTAAAACGCGCCTTTTTCTGATTATATAGCAGCTCGAGGTTTCGAGACGACTTCATTTAATACTATAATGCTTAGTTTAAGGTATATTACTTTATGGAGTGATTATTTAACTTCACATTTTCATTAAAGTTTATTATACCCAAGTGTTCATGTTCTTCTTGAATCTCTATTTAATGATGTAACTCGCATTAAAATCAATTGCGTAGTTTAAAAGATCTAAGTGTACATAATATATGTACACACAAAGGGATAGATGGCATAAAGCGAATTTGTTTTATGGTATACAAAGATAATAAGAGTATTATTAGAATACTATATAATTATTTCGTCTTCTTATTATAGCAAAGTAACTGACCCCTAACTAGGTCCATTACCTGTATCTAGGGTATCAGGATCTACGCTACGCATACACAGACCGAGATAAACATTCGGGGATCACAAAAATATTTACTTACTTATCTTTTTGATACTAAAAATAATATTCATAATTAATTAAATAAAATATCGGAGTGACATCCCATTACATCACTTGATTTCTACAAGTACAAACTTATTTGTAAAGCTGAGGAGTTTGTTTATTTGAACACGCTAATCTCAGGTTCGATTTAAAATATTCTTTCAGTTTACGATAGCCGACAGTTCTTTTATCGAGCGAGAAAAGCTATATGCCTTTGTATGTGTATGTGATCGATCTTTAATTTAAAAACATGTTTGGGAAACAACAAACACGCTCTACTCAGGATCCGAACTTTATATCACTAATTATTTCCACATAAATAATTCAAATCACTTCTACCCCTGTACCCTATTAGCGTTAGTGAGAAATAATTGTCAATAATTAGCCGACGATGTAGCGGTTACATTACACGGTACCCCTTGTCACAGGCCGGGAACAATGGATTGATCACGACATCACAAGTACCGACTAACAGGATAAAGGGTACGGAACCCCGTTATGGGGGTGTAATTGAGTATTAATTAACGGGGTTCCCACGGGATCGTAACTGGGATTTAAGCGGATACAATGCCGGGACTAAACTAGCCCATGATACAAAATATATAAGCTGATTGGAGAAAAATGCTGAGAAGAATCGTTTAAAAAACGTGGCTGGTTTCTTTGTCTTTTTAAATTATACAGTGGCATTAAAGTTACATTAATTAAATATTAGGTTATCATATCTTATAGCTTAATTATCCTACAATAATCTTCAATCATCATCGTCAGTGGCCTGTATATCTCAGACGAACATCGAATATACGATATTACACGTTATGAGCTTTTATTAATGCATGTAAAACCGCAAGATTCACCTAGCATCGCATAATAGCTTAACAAGCTAATGTATTAGTGTGAGAGCTAATGCACTGGCTATTAATATGCTGTTTGCGATGCGTCATAGCTTGTCAGGTTGTCATGTTACACCGCTAAGTGCGGCTGCACCCTATTTAATGCAACTAGATAAGGGTTTGGTAATTGTTCTGGCGTTTTTTTTATTATGAAATATTGGACAAACGACCGAGACAGCCGTGTTCAGCTTGAGCTAGGAATTGAATTTAGGACTGGAATTCAAGTGTGACTTGGATAGAGATACCAAAACAATTGACATCAGTTAAGTTATGAATAACAAGGATTAAGTAGTGAATTTGATACACATCGATGTTCATATTTTCCTCGAGGTCATTACATTACTCCAACTAACCACCAGGCTTACCCAGCGTAGCAACCGAGCTCTAATATAAATTACAAAGCGACCCCCACTATAATCAACTTTCCCACTTACACCAGTAATTACAGGGCACAAACTAACCAACCTGTCAATTATGTCATCTTCGCTGTCACGCTGACAAACGTCAATGGATGACAGGCACTTTGGTGACGTCAAACGGCCTAACGAACCTTTTGAGTGTAAAAATATATGTCAAGAGAGAATTATAGAGATATCGGTGATTATAACTATTGAGAGACGGGCCGGTGTTAATGGATTTGGCACAATATGAAGATAATGAAGAGGTATTCAATACGCGCGGTTGGTTTATTCGATGTCTGTAATGTTTGGTCGGAAAAGCTCTATAGCTCGTATTTTTAATAGATACTTACTAATAGCTGAATATACCAAATACATAAAAGGGGATACAGTTTATTAAAGGAATATTAGGAATGATTCAAATTTTAAGCTAAATTTTGTCTCTAATATTTATGATCAATTGCTCATGGCGGAAAACAAATGTAAAATAATTTTAAATGGAACACATATCTTTACAAATATCACTGTCTGGCTTAATTAGATTTAATATTTAATTTAAAAATCCCCAAAGTCGTCTATAAGAGTCAATAATTATCGACTCAAAAAAATTAAAGCCTTAATTATCGACTCTCTTTAAACTTTAAAATAGCTTCTTCAAATAAGTTTTCAAACACGTTCTCTCGACCTCACCCTTGTTAATTATACCCCATTTTTTTTTATTAAAAAACACAAATCAAATTGTCCCTATAGATAGATTAATTAATTCAGCTCGATCGATTGTTCGGTAGTCATAGAGGGGTTGTTAAAAAATCAATGTTCAAACTCAGTGGTCTGTCACGAGGGGTTGCATTGTGGGGGTGAGGTTAGCCGGCGGGGGGTAGGGGGAGGGGGGAGGTCAATCATTACTCTGTTTGAAATTTAACTAACAGCTTAATAGGTCAGCCGGTTGAGGGTTTAATTGAACTAGATGCAGTAAGAGATATTAGGGCGAATGTATAAGTGTAGTGTATTTACAATCTATACTTATATTATACAGATACTAGCGGCGCCCCGCGGTTTCACCCGCGTAGTTCAGTTCCCGTAGGAGTATGGGGATAAAATTATTCTAAAAACCTTCCCATTGAATCACTCTATCTCCTTCCATTACCTCACCCGGGAATCGAATCCACTATCTTTCTTTGCGAATCTAGCATAGACCTTTCGATCATAATATATAATAAAATATAATAAACAGAGAAGAGTATTAAATAATACAATAATGTAGTATTTAATTCACGGCCTAGTTCCACTAATTACGTTATTCCGTGATCGGTATTTATAATGGCTGTCCTTTCTTATTCTACTTTTTATTCCAATTGTTTTCTTTATAAGCCAAGAGTTTCAAAGGGACCGTTACCAACTGTTCGTCTTTAATTATTCTGAGACTCCTGACGAGCTACAGCGTTTGTAATCCCGTAATTGTCATTTTTAGGTCTTAGGAGTTAATAAACTTAAGTACTTGAGAAATATAATTGCTAGATATTTCAGTTTTAGAGATGTTTTAAGGAGTAAAAAATTTACTTTTGACAAAATTTTATGTCAACAAACCGAGAGACACAGTTCAACTCTTCTCTTCTAAAAGTTACTAAAAAAGATTTTATAAAACTTATCAAAAAGCTCGCTAAACAATTTTGAAATTATCACGAAATCATTGGTAGTGAAAATAATAACTTATAATTTAATTAGCAGTCTCCAATCTATTTGTCATTTACTAGCGCCCCGCGGTTTCACCCACGTGGTTCCCGTTCCCGTAGGAAAATGGCGACAAAATTATGCTAAAAACCACTGAATCACTCTATCTATTAAAACAAACCGCATCAAAATCCGTTGCGTAGTTTTAAAGATCTAAGCATACATAGGGACAGAGAAAGCGACTTTGTTTTATACTCGTATACTATGTAGTGATCACACACATACAAACAATAAACTACTTTATAAGGGTATTCATTACTAGTCAGTCAAATTGGTCGCGATAAACCGCGGATCATCGATCCAAGTATATTACTTCAATATTACACGCGGAATATATGACGACAATTACACTAAACCTATCAACGTTTATATTAAAGTTATACAAACGTTGAGTACCTTCAATAATTCATATTAAACCATTAACTTTGTGAGATGACGCACTTGTTTAATCGAAAGTAATTTATACAAGTTTGAGGTAATAACGGCTGATAAAGGTATGTCTATTCAGTCAGGGACGTTCGTAGCTTCAGTCTTGAGAAACAATGTTCTTATACCTATTTCATTACGTTCACAAACATTCATTTATTATGTTTTCTTATATATCAAGTTGTATGCTCATCACGTAAGAGCTACTGGACATATTTTGTTATTTTTAACCCGTACTAGGACCTATCGAAAATCTATGTCTTTATTCAATGAAACATATTAAATACTAGCAGCGCCCCGCGGTTTCATCCACGTAGTTCCCGTTCCGGTGGGAATTTCGAGATAAAAACTATTCTATGTTTTTTCCCGGACCATAAGCTACCCCTGTTCCAAATTTCAAGTCAATCTGTTCAGTAGTTTAGCCGTGAAAAGGTAACAGACAGACAGACAGAGTTACTTTCGCATTGATAATATTAGTTAGGATAGTGATTGTAGTTCTCCCTACGAGCTACGCTAAAATTCGTATCGTTACTATAAATATCAGATCGCGTGTATCGGCTAATATAATAAATTAGAAAATGCAACTACAACTTACTTACTATATACGACCTAATCACGTTAAAAATGACCAACAAAATACCTCCTAAATAACTCCACAACCCAAATAACAGTTCAACGTCCAAACGAAAATGGAAAGTGAGAATAAATACTATAAGCAAAGAATACTATAGTCTGTAAGTATGGTTGTCTTTAGATTATGTACAAGAATGTTCGTCGGGGAAATGTGACGTCCTTTATGTACTGAAGACAATGATTTCGGCGGCTTTGTCGAGGTCCCGGGGCTAATGGCGTATATACAAACGTACATGTGTATATGGACATGTTTGTTATGAGAATACGTACTCGTGTGTACAGATTTGTGATGCGAACGAGATGTTGCGGACCGCGCTAACATATCTATTGGGAATCTGGGGGCACGGCAGTGCCCCCCGCCAAGTCGAGCGCGAAGCAAACACTGCCGTACCATCCTTTACAGGAACCCTTTCGCCGCATTTTCAGGCCCCTATTTGACAACCTCTGGATAAGCCCAGAACCCTGAAATTTTCGTCATCCAGTAAGCTATACAATCACATACTTAAAATAAAATTTCAAGTCTGTAGGTCATTTAGTTCCGAAGTTAAGCGAAAGCAAAGTTTCGCATTTTAGACAGACACTCACTCACTCACTCACTCACTCACTCACTCACTCATGATCATCAAAATAGAACTAGTACTTCCCATAAACCTAGAGAGCTGAAATTTGGTACAGAGTTAGGGTTTAATGGCCACATAAAGGGAAAACTATAAAAACTAGGATAATCGAACGGGAACGGGAATTATACGGGAACGGGAGTGGGAATTGTAACTCAAGAACGGCTGAACTGATTTGGCTGAAAATTGGTGAGGACGTAGCTTAGAACCAGGAAAAGGACATAGGATACCTTTGATCCCGAAATTCCCACGGGATTGGGATCGGGAATTTTAAAATCAAGAACGGCTGAATTGATTTGGCTGAAAATTGGTGGGGAGGTAGCTTAAAACTATTAGAAGAACATAGAATACTTTTAATCCCGAAATTCCCACGGGAATGGGAACGGGAATTTATAACTCAAGAACGACTGAACTGATTTGGCTGAAAATTGGTGAAGAGGTAGCTTAAAACCAGGAAAAGAACATAGAATACTTTTAATCCCGAAATTGCCACGGGATTGGGGACGGGAATTTATAACTCAAGAACGGCTGAATTGATTTGGCTGAAAATTGGTGGAGAGGTAGCTTAGAACCAGGAGAAGCACATAGAATACTTTTCATCCCGAAATTCCCACGGAAACGCGAACGGGAACTACGCGGTTGAAACCGCGGGGCGTTTAATAATAAAATACTACTCCTAAAAAGAAAAAAAATGTGTCAAATAAGAAAATCTAATAAAATAAATCAATATAAACACGTTTCAACAAAAATAAATGAAATCCCACCAAAAACATTCTGTAAAAAACTAGCCAAGTCTCGATGGAGCTGCTTGTTTATCTCTAAAAAGTAATGAAATCTAGACAAACTCGTGCCAAGTCTAAGGTTCCTTACTGCGATTTCTTTATTATTATAGTTAATGTTGTGTGTCTTGGCCGTTGAACATTGTTTAAAACGTTAGTAGTGGGTACAAGTCAATTTTGTTTACACGTAATGTTGTAACATTATTAAAATACGCAGCTTCATCAAGCCTACAATTGACTGGATATTGAATCAACGTTTTTCAAGTGGTAATTTTCTATCGTCAATGGGTAGCGGTTCTGACGACAGATTGGTGCAATAGTGTCATGGAGCACCTAGTTTTGTACCTTTGTATACATGTGTACCCTTCAACGGCCAGGTCACACAACATTAACTATAATAATAAAGAAATCGCAGTAAGGAACCTTAGACTTGGCACGAGTTTGTCTAGATTTCATTACTTTTTAGAGATAAACAAGCAGCTCCATCGAGACTTGGCTAGTTTTTTACAGAATGTTTTTGGTGGGATGGTGTTTTACCTTGATATGCGTACATGTTTAGGTAATATTAAAGGGGTAAGATACGTTAAGGGTCTTAAAATGTCTGTAATCCTTCTTTTATAGATGTGTAAAAAACCTCGAATAACCGTAAGTTCCGGGTTATCTTTACAACTACCCGTAAAGATAACCCGGAACAAAGTTTACAACAAAACATGTATTACTAACTTAAAAACTAAAACCTTTACAATATAGTTGTAAACATCGAAAACAATTCCCAAACAGAGCGTACAATAGAAAAGTAATTCGACTATTAACACCGACGTAAATTAATAAATGAAAATTAATAACCACAATAAGTGTCGCGATAAAGAGCGGAAACGAGGCGCGGGCGGGAACACCGCGCGTCCGGGTCCCGGGTGCCCCCGCCCGCCCCGCGCCGCGCCCCCCGCGCGCCCCCGCCGTCTGGGCGGGCGGGAACAGGAAGCTGAGGCGCCCGCGACACCTACGGACAACGACCTCCATTCCGCACAACAATGCGAGATGCGTTTTAAATGGACGAATAAATACCGAGTGTATTGCACTCGGACTAATATTTCTTTTTTCTAAATTTATTGCAGTCTGAAACATATTCTCTTTTTCTGTATCAATGTTTTCACTGTATGTCAACAAAAGCTACGTATCTTTGAGAGTATAAACTTGTAATTCATGTGAAGGTAAGTATGTAAAACAGGAAAAAAATAAGGATAATACGACAGCTGAAGCGAATAACACGGTATAATAAAAACACTGTAGATTAATATAATTAGTAATTAGTCAAATCTTTTGTGTTCTCTTTGTCTTAACAGGATTTAATGGAAACTGTAACCTTTTATCTTGTTAGAAGATTATAAAATTCAGCAATTTTATAAGTAACATCGTTCTAATACAACTTTAGTACCAAAACACGTTTAATTTATCGTACAAATAAATTAATATTATAAAATAACGCGTAAAACATTTTAGCAACAGATTATTCAAATTCGGATACAAACAGAAGCCGATTCGAATCAAATTAAATATCCGATTAGCTATTCATCGCGGAATATCGAGTAGCGTTACCGACAGAGGTTAGTGTTCTTCGACGGATATTGAATCTGCGACGGCGTGTACCGCGCCCGCCCTCATGACTACTAATACACAATACATTTACATTTAGAGAGGACCGCTTTGTAACAACAATCTATTATAACTTCCAATTCCGAACATCAAAGGAAAATTATAATCCTAACACATTTACACTTTAAGGATTCATCGTAATGAATAACAATATTAATCCATTACACACAGCGAGATGTTCACTATTGTAAAACGATGCGAAAACCGTTTGCGCGATCCAGGACGGTGCGTCGTTCCCGATTGCGTGTTAGTTGTGATATTTACGCGTCACTTGAAGGGAGGCGGGACAAGCGTCCGCGCGCGGCGCCCGCCAGCCGACTACTGCCGGAAAACACGGCCCGAGCGGAAAACCTGAGGAAATACACAGCGCTAACGGGATCGGGATGCCGTCTCAATTGTAACCACCCGATTTCAGATTTTTATATGAAATGTACAATTTTCAGAAACGAGTTAGTGAAGCTAAAATTCGAATTATGAAGTGAACGTAAACATGTTGTTTGTGTGAAATAACGAGCGGTTTTTAAAGTCGAGTGCTGCCCCGACTGGTTACTCTCAGATTGCGAGTAGTTTTTGTGAATTCCGCTGAGCCAGCTAACGTAATTGCTGTATTTTTAACTTCGCAGCGAAATGTAACATTTGCTGCCGCCAACAGTTCTAGCGTACTTCATCGTTAAATATTTTGTAAGTAATCGTTTTCCTTAACAATTAAATGTTTTTTCTCATGGACGAATTTCTTTGCGTTTAACGAAATGGTACCTAAATGATACTCTGGCAAGCTGAAGTAATAAATCAGCGAATCAATTACTGTATTAATGTGCGTGCGTGTGTGAGGATGCACTAAACACTAATAAATCTGTTTGTTTGTGCATACTGTGCGGAGCGTTGATTCACTATGACGTCATGCACAGATGGACCCGGAACGGGAATAGAACAGACACTAACCATATCGGATTTTACCATTGATTCTCAAACTTTTAAATAAAATACTACGATAATACTACTGTAAAACTAATTTGTTGTTTTTAGCAGTACTAAGTTTAGTTAGACCATGGCATATCGAGAATTATTTTTCACTTTACCAGACCAAATCTTCAATAAGTCTTCTACCAAAGTCTATTCAACAACTAAATCCTAAAAACTCCAAAATAACGCCCACCTTCGTGATATATGGTCACAAATTTGCGAACCAGCGGCCGTAGTACTCACTGCAGGGAGGTTGCGCACTGGATTGCAAGACGAATAGCCGGAGTTAATCTACGGTACAAGTATTTATGGTCCCATTCAATATCTACAAAAGGTTCCAACAAAGAAGCCCCTTTCAAGAGAATCTTCAGTCTGATTGTATTACTTACTGTTAGTTGTGAATGTGAAGCGATTATGTATCTTAGCAATTTGGTGATAAGACATTAATTAGATTGGTTGTTTGATGTTTTAGGAAGTTATGTTGATGCTTGACTAAAATAAGTCTTGTCAAAATTCTTACAGTAGTTTAGCTGAAAACCTGAGCCAGAATAACCAAATATAATATTTTTTATTTTTATTTTTCTGGTAATGTCCAAATAATCTGCCCTATTCACGCTTCAATTCCATTTAACCGCATAGATGATCCCGATAACCTGTGACATGTTCCCAAGACAAATGTAACACCGTATCGACGGATGCAATTCGATCCCTAACCGATGTGTGGCTCCGATATTTATATCCCTTCAATTTTCGTCCAAATACCTTCAGAATCACATTTTTTTGGGGGAAAAAAGCCAATTTTTGGCAAACAGACAAATAGGTATTGTATTGTGTATAATTTAGGAGACAAATAGGTGTGTTTGCTTGTTCCCTTAGAATTTATTTGGTTGGCGTTTCCTTATTGGTGAGACTGTATGTGGCAAAAAGTATGTCTGGGTACTAACTGTTGTATTATCTGTGGGATCGTGTATATTGTCTGCAGACCTTTGTCGTAGAGTAGGTAAGCCAATATCAGTTACGTGCCTACTTAACTTGAATTAAAGGTTAGATGTGACGTCAGGAGATTTCTTTTACATTTTGCTTAAGGTATCAGACTGGAAAAGAATACTGAATCTTTTCTAGTCTGATCACTATTCTCTGTATTCTGTGGATCAGTTAGGAAAATAATAACGGATATAAAGCAGATTATGGTAATGAACTGGATTTTCTTTCAAAATTATTTGGTTAAAATTCTTCACTAGCTTAGCTTCACTACAGTTTAATAATGATTTAGAACCGTCAGTATACCGGGTTAAATTATAGGGCATTAACAACAAAACCAGCAAAGCCTACAATTGTTCTTTTAAAACTATTGTTCTGCCAAAAATCAATGACCTACATCCTACATAGTTTGTGTTTATTCGGCAAAATATCGTTATGTTCACACACAGGGTGAGTTTTAAAATATATCTGGGGGCACGGCAGTGCCCCCCGCCAAGTCGAGCGCGAAGCAAACACTGCCGTACCATCCTTTACAGGAACCCTTTCGCCGCATTTTCAGGCCCCTATTTGAGAACCTTTGGATAAACCCAGAGCACTGAAATTTTCGTCATCCAGTAAGGTGTACAATCACATACTTAAAATAAAATTTCAAGTCTGTAGGTCATTTAGTTCAGAAGTTAAGCGAAAGCAAAGAGAGCTGAAATTTGGTACAGAATTAGGGTTTAATGGCCACATAAAGGGAAAACTATAAAAACTAGAATAATCGAACGGGAACGGGAATTATACGGGAACGGGAATTGTAACTCAAGTACAGCTGAACTGATTTGGCTGAAAATTGGTGGGAAGGTAGCTTAGAACCAGGAAAAGGGCATAGGATACCTTTAATCCCGTAATTCCCACGGGATTGGGAACGGGAATTTATAACTCAAGAACGGCTGAACTGATTTGGCTGAAAATTGGTGGAGAGGTAGCTTAGAACCAGGAGAAGAACATAGAATACTTTTAATCCCGAAATTCCCACGGGAATAAGAACGGGAATTTATAACTCAAGAACGGCTCAACTGATTTGGCTGAAAATTGGTAGGGAGGTAGTTTAAAACCAGGAAAAGCACATAGGATACTTTTTATCCCGAAATTCCCACGGAAACGCGAACGGGAACTACGCGGGTGAAACCGCAGGGCGCTTAGTAATCAAATACTACTCCTAAAAAGAAAAACATGTGTCAAATCAGAAAATCTCATCATAAATATTAACACGTTTCAACAAAAATAAATGAAATCCCACCAAAAACATTCTGTAAAAAACTAGCCAAGTCTCGATGGAGCTGCTTGTTTATCTCTAAAAAGTAATGAAATCTAGACAAACTCGTACCAAGTCTAAGGTTCCTTACTGCGATTTCTTTATTATTATAGTTAATGTTGTGTGACTTGGCCGTTGATCATTGTTTAAAACGTTAGTAGTGGGTACAAGTCAATTTTGTTTACAGGTAATGTTATAACATTATTAAAATACGCAGCTTTATCAAGCCTACAATTGACTGGATATTGAATCAACGTTTTTCAAGAGGCAATTTTCTATCGTCAATGGGTAGTGGTTCTGGCGACATATTGGTGCAATAGTGTCTTGGAGCACCTAGTTTTGTACCCTTGTGTACTGTACTGTACCCTTCAACGGCCAAATCACACAACATTAACTATAATAATAAAGAAATCGCAGTAAGGAACCTTAGACTTGGTACGAGTTTGTCTAGATTTCATTACTTTTTAGAGATAAACAAGCAGCTCCATCGAGACTTGGCTAGTTTTTTACAGAATTGACTTTATAATGATACTAAACATACTATAATGGGATTTTGTAACGGAGAAAGAAAGATAAGCTTGGTGTTGATATCAATAATAATGACTTATTTTCATCTAATCCCACGAATTTGGAAGATTCTAATGTTTAAAAAGTTCCCAACTGATCTCAGAAGAAGTTAAATAATTCTAGACGTTTTCTCAGCCTACCACGGGACCCGTTAAAACAAAACTCATAAGTTATCATCAATTATTATTTTATATGATGTCTATGACAGAAAATAATAAGAAAACATACATATTTATGAAAAATAATACCCGTAGTGTGCAATAAATCTGTAATTTTAGTTTCCAAAGCTTAATTCTGAATAGCTTTACATTTTCGCTTTTCTTAGTACTCATTTCTAATTCCGCTTGCTATTATTGTTGTGGAGATTGCGTAAGCATTAGGACGGTTAGCAACAAAGCTCGTTGAACACATTCTAATGTAGTTTCAGATAAAAGTTTGCGAGATTTTAGGAAATAATCTGTACATCTACTGAAACGATTATGAAAAGAATGTTCTTTTACCAATAGGAAGCCACATTATTTGTTAGTCTCCTAGACTAGTTTACTCCAATATTCCCAAAAAAACGGGATCTACGCGAGCAAAGACACGAGACGCTGCTAGTATTTGATAAAAAGAGAGACAATCAAGTGATAGATAATACTTATAATAGAAAATATATATTTGTCCTTTTAAGAAACATAAAAAGCTATGTGTTTATCTGACTTGTGTTGCTGTCCGTACATTGTTTATAATAACGCACGGTATCTAGACGTCTGTATTAATCGCGAATAATAAGCCAAACGGATGTGAATAATATAATATCAGAGATAATAATGTTCTCAAATGAAATACTAGTTCTGTATCCCGCTAATATGCTCCTGGAGAATATTACTGTTTTTTAACACCTTTGGTATAAGTTTCAACGGTAATGTTTATAGATTTTAATGTCAAAAAAGTAAAGCTTTCGCACTTTAGCTACAAATTGATTCATCAACGTAGAGATGGCTCTAGAGACGGAAAAATGCTTTGGTACTGATACCAAATAAACTATAGATGAGCACTAAAGATTTCCAGAAATTCAAACCCTAAAATGGTGAAAAAGCGAATAAATTTATTTTATTATATTATTTATATTAGTAAGACAATCCTTGAAAATAACATTGTAGTAGCTGTAAGTATCTCATTGCAAAAAAAACTAACAGAATAACACCACACACGCAATTACAGTTGTATTAAACAACTTGACAGTCACAGATGTGCAAAGGGTATTTCCATGTAGGAAGTGAAAACAAAAAGTGATACCATGTGTAGACTACCCTTATATGCATTCCCTAAGGGCGAGTACATAGTGCGAGACACATAAGGGTGTGTGCAGACGCGGCGGGTGCACAGCGAGACGCGCGACGCCCGCCCTGGCACACGACGTCGGCTGAATGCCAACGAACGATGCCAGCGTTCGGTGCCCGGCGCGCACACTACGTTATAATTTAAACTTTATTAGATTCTAAATGTTGGTTTGAAAAATAGGTTTTATTGATATTTAATTAGAAATAAAGATGTTTGTTTTTATAAGTTCGTTAGTTACTTGGCTCGTGCTAGTCAAGTTCAGAGCAATGACCTGTCAATAAGATGAATACTATCCAGAAATCAAAATAGCTTTACTTATCATTTGACTGCCGAGAAGTTTTAAGTTTGATAACCTTAATTTATTAAAAAACTATTAAAAGCTGAATACGAGGTCCATAAACCTAGTTCGTATACAGTATACGTTGAAACTTTGTATTTTACTTCCTCCTAAAACTCTACATTGTTATTCTGTATCAAAACGCGAGTAGAACCAGCACTCGATCATAATTCAATTCCGCCATAACAAGGTTTACGAGTAATTAACTTTCGAAGTTACCTTCGTGATGCACCTTCATACTGTGATACTGTTTGTGTCATGATAGTTTTGAGCTTACCTGGAACAAAAAGATATCACATGTAAGTACACTAAAAAAAGCTTGGCAGTATGCACATCAAGATCATTTAACGAGGGCTTATAGGCTACTTCTAATAGCAGATTACTTGCAATTTGTTCAGTTAACGTCCAGAGGCTTGGTGGGAAAACTATTGGGTTATTGGTGGGTAGGCCTCTTTGGCAGGGAGAGCCCCATATTAACATGTTGAGTCACCTGCGAAGACTCCAGGGTATACGATTCAACGCATTTTCCAGCCAAAAAAGGTAACGTCAGGTAGTTTCATAATAGTGATGGTAGACCATGATCATTACGGAAGAGTATTTTAATGTTATATCGTTTTCGTGCTCCGGAATCCACGTATGGGCCATCGTTCCCAGTTGTCATATAAACATTATCGACAATCGTTACTGATAGTGCCCTCAAAAAGGCCAGCACGCACAAAGGTCCGAAATTGTAGATATCTAATGAAAAACGAATCGAAGTGAAATAAATCCTTAGAAAATCCTGATATAAACGTACACGTCAAAACAACATTGAAATTAGTATAACCTGTAATAGCTACACAAACAAAAACTACTATTATCCCAATACCCCATCAACACAAACACGACCAAACCCTGGAACCCCAACTACACATAACGGTGACGTCCAACCACGTCGATGTATATAAATATGATTTGCTACACAATGGAGCTGAGCGTCGGTTTCAGTTATTGAATTATGAGCAGCGTCAGAACTGGGTCCCATGTGATACAGGTTTACTACGCCACACGAACTAGGTTAGGATAGATCTAGGTATATTATATAGCTACTGGGGGTATAGCGACGTCCTTACTTCGCAGTTTTTGGGCAAGAATATTTGTATCTAAAATAAAGGTTGATAACGTCACAGAAACTAATTTAAAGATGGGATATCTGTATATCCACCCCAGTACCTGTGTACTGGGGCTAAATAGTGACATCATTACTTCGCGGTTTTTGAACTAGAATGTTTTTAAACTAAAATTGAAACAATAGTTATTTATGGTACAAGCGAGGTAAGTTGGTGATTACTTCCGAGGCGCTATTGAGGCCCGAGCCGTCAGGCGAGGGTCTGAAGATAGCCGAGGATAGTAATCATCAATACACGCGTGTACCATACAACGTTTTTCAACACATTTGCGAAGAAATTAATAATAAAATATCATTTTTCGCTAATAAATAAACAGGTTTTCTAATCGCGCGCATCCAACACAACAATGGTGATCAGCCAAAGACTAAAAGAATATACTTATTAAAAAAAATCGAATGAATGAATGAATGGAATCGACCATAGACCTACCAAAAGTAAGGCAACAAAGTTGAAGTTTGTTTTTAAAATGTACAGACACGATTTTTTTTGGTATCGAAACTTTTTTAAATCTTAAACAATTTAAAAAAATCTATGACTCACTAGTGAATCAAGCGTGTCATTATTCAACTGTTTTTGTACAAATAAGAGCACCTTTATGAGCAAGTGTGTTGAAAAGTATATTTTTGGTTTAAAACATACATGTAAAAATAAATATAAGAAAAACAAAATAACTACCATAAACAGAAACTCGTTAACTTATAATACAATTGTATGTATATTCCATTATATTTATTATGTCATATGTTATTTAGCAAATGCGAGTAGTAGCCGGCTGTAAGGAAAATAATATTGAATATTATAATCAGGATTATTTTTAAGCATTAAGTACTAGGTACATACTACATAGTATAAAACAAAGTCGCTTTCTCTGTCCCTATGTCCATATCTTTAAAACCACGCAACGGATTTTGATGGTTTTCAGTAATAGATAGAGTAATTTAAGAAGTTTTTTATCATAATTTTATCCCCACATTCCCACGGGATCGGGAACTACGCGGGTAAAACCGAGGGACACAGCTAGTATTATATATAATAAATTAATATTACATAGTTTATAATACATAATTTTCCATAATGACGTTAATTAATTAATGACAGTTTTGTTTTCAATATTAAACTTTGTTTTTGCTTTATTTAAATTACATAATATATCTAACATGTTTTAACATAAAAATAAATCTTAGTATGTAAAAAAGATTAAAATAAATCAATACTACATTATTTTATACAAGGCTAATTATCTTGTACATTTCTGGATCACATAGATAGTTTACCTTGCATGGAAATCAAACCCGCATTTGTTTAATCTATTTATAATTCCAATATTATCAGTCATATTATACATTTTAATTTAGTCAAACTGTAAAAAATGAGTTCAAAATTGAACTTAATATAAAGACGAAAAGGTATAAAATGCATTGTATTCAATTAGGAATTGCAATTCTGACGTGTGCGGCAAGTGGCAACAAATGTATGGGGCTGATGAAGGATGGATTTATGAATGAAGAATAGCGATACAAGAATGAATGATATACCGAAGAGATGTGATATTTCAATTCACTAACATATCGATAAGACAAGTTTTTTTAAGAGTTATAAGATAAGCTTTGCAATTAAGAATTTATCACGTCACCCCTTTTTCCAATAGGTACTTTAAGAATTGATTAGGATAAAGTATCATGTTATATTTCATCACAATCGGTCAGTCTTATCGTTGAAGATTTTGCGTTGAAAGTTTTTACCACAAAATGTAAATCTATATTTATCGCTACAAACAAGAATTCTGGAATAAAATCTGAAATCTTTGGCTCTCAATATTAATCACCATCATCATGCATACGATAAACAGAAAGCATTGAAACTTCCAACAATCAATTTACAAAATACACCAAAATTTTCAATCAAAAATTCACATTTCAACGTCCTTTAAAACATCGATATCGACACTATCCTTTCCCATCACTACACTGTCCGTTTTGTTATCGAGATGAGAACATAATGGCGATCTCTCATAAACCATCAGCACCAAGTGGCGTACGTGAGAGGATCCGAGCTGATTGGACGTGCCAACTGCTGACTGTCAGGTATGAATACGTGGTAATGTTGTATGGGAATTAAGGGGTTTGGAGGTCGTTCACCTATTACCTACAACTATTCTGGATGTAAAGTTATGTCAACAATAATTATGCTCTCGAGCCCGCTATATTTCTTTAAAATCGCACAGGAGAAAAAGGATTTTCAGAAAATCATTATAAGTTTGTAAAACCATACCATTATTAATCCACTATTATGATAAAACAAAAGTAGTAACAAGCAAAACAACACAATTCAAATCATAATCACATTACAAAAACTCTCTTACTTTCGAATTCAAAACACAAAAGTGACTTCCAATCCGTCATTTTCGAGTTACAAATCCCATAAAAGTTTCCAACCGAGCGAGTTCAATAGTTGCGAAACAGCATTGGCTCCAACAAAGCACTTCAAAGATCTTCTGTCAAATTGGTTTCCATAAAAGTTAGTACTCCGCAGTCAGAGGGTAGGAAGCGTCGCGCCGTATCGATCGCGACCGACGCCAGGTGAGGGCGTATAGCTAGCGCATTATGGTGCATTGTACGTGAATCACATTATTGTAGTGATTGTAGTGTCTGCTTGTACGCTTCCGGGGAATTTGGTCGAATATATGTTTGACTTGGGGTTTTAAGACAGGTACGATTCATTTTTTAATATGTACTTACGTAATGATTTGAACAAACTAATGATCTACCTCGGCTTCGGACGGGTCTATTTTTTACCTGGGTTTCCAAAATCGATTGAATCAATCTTGACGTTTTTGAATAGTTATAACCTAATTAAAACGAATAATCATGATTTAAATAATTCAAAGAAATTGAAACACAGAAACTTTCTTATACAGACCAAATTTCTAAATAATTTATAAACTTCAAACTTCAAAAAGCAACTACCAAATTTGAAAAGAATACCAAGTCACGCAAAAAAGTTTCCACGTTTCCACGTCGGCATACCCACAATCAATTGTAGAGCAAGAGCCCACCTCTTCCAGGCGAACAGTTAATAAATAAACCAACAATGTACCATTTGTCTGCGCCCCGAGCGCGCCCGCCTCGTAAACAAACACAACTCTAACCGTTCCACCTGATATACTACCAACTACATACACACGTTATTTACATACTTGTTTTACATATAAAGGATTTCATCTTCAACTTTGAGATACCTATCCTTACTCTATTAGTCTGACTTATAATGTAAGCATTTGCTCTATCTTATTAACGCATCGGAGGTCTGGTGGCTTGTGAGTCTGAGATCTCGTGTTCAATTCCGAATTTGAGTGATGTACGCTTCCCATTTTCGAAACGTGGCCTGGAGTACTTATTTTGTATAGGTAATTAGGCACAATGGTGCTGGCATATCTTTGTACAAAAACTCTAAATAAAAGAAAAAGTTTTACATAGAGCAAAACACTTTAAATTACATACAGAATCCGGTTTATCCACGGTAAAAGCATATTTTATAACCAAAAACTTGTTACTGTTCTGAAATTTCTCCAGCTTCCTAAAATCCTTTGTCTGCACCTTCAATTTCAATGTAAGGTATATAAAGGGTAGTCGAAAGTCCCGAAGGTCAATGCTCTAGACTAGACTGGGAGGGCCGAGGAACAGGTACCACAATCTATTATGAACAACTTAGTACTACTCTGCGTACAGAATCCTTTTTGAATATATTAAAACTTGATTAATCTATTCAAACATTTAAATGTCAGGATAAATGTTACATTTACTTTGTTTCAAATTAGGGAATCAATTATCCAATCACGATCAATAATACAATAGATTAGATACACTCTATATAATACTGTACCCGTCTTAACAAAATTCAGTCCACTGCGTCCAAAATTAACGCGCGCCGTCCGAAAACATAATTTTCAAGAGCAAATTTTGTGAATACCCAATTAACTTTTCAAAATGACCTATTAATCACCGACACTTCGATTATGTTTGTTGATAACACGCACAAAAGCCATTGAAAGGCAATCAATCGGGACCCTTTCAGTGGATGAGCATGAAGGTATGTTATAATACTTATAATATAAAGGTACTGGCTGTGCCTCGCGGTTTATCCCGCGTTAAACGTTGATTGCACCTGTAAATGTGTATTTAAAAAAATGTTTTATGTAAATGCTGTTGGTGTTACTTATTTAATAAAGAAGTTAACATGGTTTTTATTGGTTGTAGCGTAGTGTTTTATAGCCTATGGCCAACCTCGGTAAGTGGACTATCTGACACTGGAAGATTGAATCTGAGAGACGAATCTGACCAGTTGCTGAGATTAGCGCGTTCAAGCAAGCAAGCAAACAAACCAACAAACATACTCTTCAACTTCATAATATTAGTATAGGTAAAGGTATAGCCAAAGTTAATGGAGTCGATGAGGTGTCAAAACGCGTCGAATGCCACCATGTCGAGGGTTGTGACGTTGATGCTAACCACGTCCCGAGTGTGGATTTTGTTTTTAATCAAAATGGAGACAGGCTTTCGGCGTTGACGAGTGTTATCACTGTATTCAGGTTATCGCTGATATTGGACGCGTGGACTGTTCGTATCTCATCAGATTTGTTTCATATTTTCATGTGTAAATTCATAGAGCTTTGTAAAAAAAAAATCTTTTTTTTTTCATAATTTTAAAATGGCTTTTTTGAATTCGTATTCGTACTGCAATCGATTAGAGAGAGAGAGAGAGAGAGAAGACTGCCATGGGGTATAATATTATGTCGAGAATATAACCTGCATTTATGACAATTTTTCTTTTTAGTACTAAATCAATCATGTAAATTTTAAATACCTTTATAAGTATTATGTTATTCAATATTACGAGTATATCCGTAGTCAACATCAAAAGTTGCATTCTACATTTACCTTCCGTATATTTGCTAAAATTAATCTGCTTTTAAAAGTGTACCGAGTGATTTATACCGTCTGCTTAGCATTTATTAAATCGTTCATCATACCGAGCCCATTACTTACGTTACTTTTAATAAATGAATATTACTTGAGTTTTTTATTTACTTAGCGAGTTTTTAATGAAATCCGTGACGTAACAGAAACAAAATGGCGGCCGTGGTCAGCCATATTTTCTTTATTTTCTATCTTGCTATATTCGGTAAGTACATTTATTTCCCCTTATTTAAAATCAGTAAAAACTTTCTAAGCTACGTTCAAAGGGATCATCGAAAGAGATATCAGTAACTAGTGTAACTAAGTACTTACTTATAATTTAATATAATACTCACAAATATTTGAACAAATCGAACGATGAACAATGAAGATTCTTACCTGGAAACAATGAAACAAAACAATTAATTAAATAAATCAATACCGATTATAAAACTTAAGTATTTTTATTACGAAATAGTAATTGGTTATTTTTAAACGTTTCAAAACTAAGTAGGCGTGACGATCTTACTCTGGATTTTAAAAATCTCGCTTTTTCGTAGTAAACACACAACATACAGGGTGGCCCAAATAGAACGGTCAGTGGGGGGAAATCTGAATCTAATAGAGTTACAAAGACCTGTTCTTAGAATCTTTGTATCTCTTATAGTTTTATACTTCCCCCCACTGAGCGTTCTATTTGGGCCACCCTGTATAATATATTTATCGTCCCTACGCTAAGCCATTCCTGACAGGACTAGGGCACCTTAAAACCAATAATAATAATCTAGAAACATAAGTTAGTGATCAAACAATTCCATAGCATCAACAGCACCAATTATCCACCATGATGCAATATCTCGGATATCATCTAGTCATCACACAAGTCATCGTTCGTCATCTAATGTATAGTACATATATTATATTCGTCATCTAATGTACGAGTATATATACTAATATTATAAAGCTGAAGTGTTTGTTTGTTTGAACGCGCTAATATCAGGAACTACAGCCGGGCTAGCATGACTTCGAAAACTAATAGATAAAGCAATTTATCAACATCCAACTGTCAAAATATGATGAAAATACCCGCCATATTTAATTTTACCACGTAATAAATTTTATGACATTTGGTCATGCTCGCGAAATCGATATAGCTATATACCGACATCCAACTGTCAAAATATAATAAATATAGCCGCAATATTTAATTTTATCATATCGTACCACGCCATAATTCATTTGGTCATGCTCGCGTAATCGATATTATTTCGTGGTGTCTATATATTTTATCACACTCAGTCATGCTAGGCAGGCTGGTCCGATTTGAAAGTGTCAGTAAGTCAGTGTTAGCCTTTTTATGGAGGAAGGCTATAGGCTATATAAAATCACTCTACGACAAATAGAAGAAGAGATAACGCAGGTAAAACCGCGGGGCGCCGCTAGTAGTATATAAAACTAGTTATTACATGTAACCTCAGTTACTTCTCTCAGTGTTATGTAACATACTATTCGCTCTTGACTTGGATATATTAGCTAGAGTAGTTTACGATACAAGATCTTTCTAGAAAGGTTGTTGCTACAACGATGGTTTTTTATGTTTATTTCCACTTAGTACCTAATGCAATGTTTACTTCTTAAAAGTACTAACATTACTTTGTTCTGTTTGGAATGAAATAGTACATTAATTTAATTGTTAAATAATTAGTTAGTTTTTAAGAAGTAAAATGTTTATGAATGCACACGAACGAATTCCAAGGTTTATTCACCATCAAAACTTGGAATTACTTTATGTTAACTTATAAGTACATATAAAAGTAATTAAGTATGGGTTGTAATATATTCTATGCATCTTAATAAATAGAATCTCAAAATCAGGTGTTTCACAAAACAAAAATCTTAATAAAAATGGAATGAACGCATTAATTTCAAATGCCATTACGAATCTACTATTCGCGATGTATGTAGGCATTAAATGTGAAAAATGTTCGTAATAAAATACGAATAAAAGTGAAATAAGTCGTATTAATAGTCGACGAGCGGAGGTATAAAAACGATGTAAAGCCTTCTAGATAATTGCATCCCGTGCTGACGGCAAAAACTCCTCGGCGGGAACTGAACCCACTGCGGTGGTAAACACTGCTATTGTGGATAATAATACACACGATCCTGGATGCGGTATTACTAGATTTAACTTTGAGATTGCAGTTTAGTAAACAATGTAACACATAGTAAAATAACAGATATAATAGTACTATAATGACTATTGTTCATTAGTACCTACTAATGTGTTTATTAACATTACTTAATAAATCGACCTTTACAACTATCGTTACATAATAAACGCATTATAATACCCACTCAAAATGTAGTCACCATGTTGAACAGTATAACAAGGGATTTCAGATTCGATTCCCGTGAAAAGTATAACATCCATTAATGTTTATCTCGGTTTGGCCAACGTAAGAAGATCAAGAAGAGATTAGTTATTCTGAACATTTCTTCACAAATACTTTTCCCACGTCTACAATTCCTAGTAAAATATAAAGTAATCACTAAATGCCCCTTCCACATGTTGTAATTCCTAGATCAGTGCAGAGCCTAACGAGCTAGCTCCTAAATGGATTACTTGCGCCGACCCAGACTGAATGCAATCGATGGGGCGCGCAGCGTAATGGCCGCTCTGTGCACCACACATTTAAATACCCTCTTTTTTAATCTCGTTTGTTTAATTAAATTTAGGTTGTTATCTTTAATATCGGCAATATTTTTATTTTAGGTATTTGATTTCAATACTTATTATGATACTTAGTATTTTTTAACTCAATATAATATAATTTTCCTCAAAAACCATAATCAATTAAAATTTTTGATCAATAAAACAGCTTACTCTAGAATCAAAGATATCATTATTATTACCGACCGCTAGACATACACAAGTTCCTAGATTAGGTAAACAAAAGACAATAAACTCACTATCTTTTATATATTACTCTTATATACTTACATATCATCGAACCCACTCAGATACAAAGTCAAACCTCTCGACAATAAGTTAATGATTACGGAGTACGCGTCGTAATAGACATAATTGCCGGTGCTCACAGATAAATAGCTAATGATATCATCGCGGTCCATGGCGATGAGCGCGCGTTCATACACTGTTGCGCAATATGCACTTTGATTAATAACTATTTCTGATAATTAATACGTATTATAACATACGACACTGCATGTATATTTACGTCATTGAACGTCGATCGCCCTATTTTAAGAGTAGGCTCGAATCCCTGGGTTGGGACATAATATATGTTCTGATAATGATGAACGGCTTTCAAATTAGTATGCCTTTCGGTTTCATATATGGGCTAAAATATAGCCCACGATACTCGCTGATATTGTAGAATAAATAGTTTATTGGTGTTTAAGGGCCGATTTTTCCACCGCCAGATAACTTTTATTCGACGAATAAAATTGACATTTGACAGATTTTGTATGTAATAACTGTCAAAATTTCAAAGTTATTCGTCGAATAAAGTTATCTGGCGATGGAAAAATCGGCCCTAAGTGAAAAAAAATTATTCTTTTTAAATCAACTTTTAAGTTCAACCCTGAATCAAACGTAACTAAATTAAAACAAACAGTCCAATCAGTGGTGTTATCCGTCAGACTGGTGATTACCGTCTCGCCGGACTAAAACTGTCCAAACGGAAATGTTTACAATACAACTGACCGGCGAGTGAGTCAAGGGCCAATGACTTGTCTTGTTTATGCTAAATTTGTATTTGGGTGCTCTGGGACCGGACAAAGGCCTTAGTGGAGAAATCATTCATAATATTGATGTTAATGTAATTTATAACATACAGTTTCAACTGAATATTTATTTGGTGAAAGGTGAATGACTTTTGAATGTCCCATATTTGTAACTTTTATCTCAACAAAGACAAATTTTCTAGATAGAATGTTTCATCTCAAGCAACTACGTCAGTCATAAACGTAATAGGTGTTATACATGGAAAAGTATATCTGTTTATTTGTTATCTTTAATACTATTATACCGCTGAATAATTGACCTTAACTGAACTTTATGAAATTTTTCCAGGAAAGAAACTGTATTTAGGCACAATTCTGGAAAAGACGTTGTTACTAAAATATGTATTCATTCATAGAAAGTAGGGTTATCTAGACACGATATATACTCGTATACCAGTTAATACTGCAGTACCAGTAATTGTATTATTAGTAAATCCAGGGTCCGCAACTAAGAGCTCTGTACTGAATCATTGTAATCACCAGGGAGCAGTGAACGACCCGCAATCACCCGAGTTGGGTGATTGATCGTGTTTACAGCATGCTGACAATGTTGCACAACCCTGGACCTTTAAGAGCATATTGATAACGTTATATTGAGTTAGGAGTTCAATCTGAGTCTTTATAAAATTAATCAGGAAATATCAAAAAATGAAACTGCGAAGTATAAACAAAAAGATTTAGCTAATCTCACAAAAGAACCCAAACTGGGAGATGTTGCCTGTAATTGCGGAAACTGCCTGTTCTGGGGGCACGGCAGTGCCCCCCGCCAAGTCGAGCGCGAAGCAAACACTGCCGTACCATCCTTTACAGGAACCATTTCGCCGCATTTTCAGGCCCCTATTTGACAACCTCTGGATAAGACTAGAACGCTGAAATTTTCGTCATCCAGTAAGCTATACAATCACATACTTAAAATAAAATTTCAAGTCTGTGGGTCATTTAGTTCCGAAGTTAAGCGAAAGCAAAGTTTCGTATTTATGACAGACACTCACTCACTCACTCACTCACTCACTCACTCACTCACTCACTCATGATCATCAAAATAGAACTAGTACTTCCCATAAACCTAGAGAGCTGAAATTTGGTACAGAATTAGGGTTTAATGGCCACATAAAGGGAAAACTATAAAAACTAGGATAATCGAACGGGAACGGGAATTATAAGGGAACGGGAACGGGAATTGTAACTCAAGAACGGCTGAACTGATTTGGTTGAAAATTGGTGGTCAGGTAGCTTAGAACCAGGAAAAGGACGTAGGATACTTTTAATCCCGAAATTCCCACGGGATTGGGAACGGGAATTTAAAAATCAAGAACGGCTGAATTGATTTGGCTGAAAATTGGTGGGGAGGTAGATTAGAATCAGGAAAAGAACATAAATACTTTTGATCCCGAAATTCCCACGGGAATGGGAACGGGAATTTATAACTCAAGAACGGCTGAACTGATTTGGATGAAAATTGGTAAGGAGGTAGCTTAGAACCAGGAGAAGTACATAGAATACTTTTAATCCCGAAATTCCCACGGGAATGGGAACGGGAATTTATAACTCAAGAACGGCTGAACTGATTTGGATGAAAATTGGTAAGGAGGTAGCTTAGAACCAGGAGAAGTACATAGAATACTTTTAATCCCGAAATTCCCACGGGATTGGGAACGGGAATTTATAACTCAAGAACGGCTGAATAGATTTGGCTGAAAATTGGTGGGGAGGTAACTTAGAACCAGGAGAAGCACATAGAATACTTTTTATCCCGAAATTCCCACAGAAACGCAAACAGGAACTACGCGGGTGAAACCGCGGGGCGCTAAATAATAAAATACTACTCCTAAAAAGAAAAAAAATGTGTCAAATAAGAAAATCTAATAAAATAAATCAATATAAACACGTTTCAACAAAAATAAATGAAATCCCACCAAAAACATTCTGTAAAAAACTAGCCAAGTCTCGATGGAGCTGCTTGTTTATCTCTAAAAAGTAATGAAATCTAGACAAAGTGGTGCCAAGTGTAAGGTTCCTTACTGCGATTTCTTTATTATTATAGTTAATGTTGTGTGACTTGGCCGTTGAACATTGTTTAAAACGTTAGTAGTGGGTACATGTCAATTTAGTTTACACGTAATGTTTTAACATTATTAAAATACGCAGCTTTATTAAGCCTACAATTGACTGGATATTGAATCAACGTTTTTCAAGTGGCAATTTTCTATCGCTAATGGGTAGCGGTTCTGGCGACAGATTGGTGCAATAGTGTCATGGAGCACCTAGTTTTGTACTCTTGAGTACATGTGTACCCTTCAACGGCCAAATCCCACAACATTTACTATAATAATAAAGAAATCGCAGTAAGGAACCTTACACTTGGCACCACTTTGTCTAGATTTCATTACTTTTTAGAGATAAACAAGCAGCTCCATCGAGACTTGGCTAGTTTTTTACAGAATGTTTTTGGTGGGATTATACGTACTTACAATACAAGTACCGTCTGTGTTAACCATACGCATAAAAAACTAGTGGAAAATGGAGGATATATTCCACAGGAGAAGTTCATCTCACACAAATACTACCTATTTGCTTCCCATGGTCATAAATTATAGCCTAATCTTACGAAACTCTTAATCAAATTTCAGTTGATAATTTTTTGGAAAACCATTTGGAATTTGGTATCTATTCTAATTGGAAATCCCCGCAGAATAATATCTAAGGTGAGTAATGATATTGATGATGAATCAATTGATAAAAATAATAAATAAATCCAACCCAAGTGACACACGATGAGGACTAAGTTTGGCTACTTTCTAAGTTAGTGTGGTCCGAGGGGTGTGAGGAGTTGTGTCGAAACACTTACAAAACATGCATAATTACCTTTCTAACTATTATGGTTATAATGTTACTAGAAAGTTTAACTTGTGCTCTTCCTTATTTTGCTTTAGAATGTTAAAAATATAATTTGTTAGGTATTTTAAGACGTCATTTATAATTAATGTACGAGTAAAGCTAATGGAAAAGGTGGTCATTTCAAAATAGTTACGTAATAGTAAAATTTATAGGTACAACATTTAGTACTAACAACACTGCTGATGATATTATGCTATCATGCCATCATGACATCTACCCAAGAACAAAATTTTATATGGCAATAGCGAATTTAATGCGAAAGTCTACAATTATTTTTCTTCGATAAATCGCTATTCAAATCTAAGAAATTCCAATTCAGACCAGTAGATTACAGATTAGTGTTCAACCAACCAAACAAACAATGTCTTCGGCATCATAATATTAGTGTAGCCGATTATTTCTGTATCTGATAACAAAGCCGCTAAACGACGCATTAGTCTGTGAACCGAGATACGAGACAACATGCCGAATTGACACAAATACATCGTTTTACATGTTTTTTATCGTATTTTCACCAGCTCGGCGTGTCGTCACACTTTTATCTTTTGTTTTTGAATGCGATTGTTTATTTTTACTCACACATTATTTTGATACGATTATAACTTTTTATTTTTCCTTATGATAAGGGAAAAATGTGACTACGTAATCGTTGTATTTTGACGTAATCTTAACTTCTAAGATGATGTGTATCTTGGAAACAGGTGGTCTACTACAAAGTAGACCACCTGTTTCCAAGATACAAGATATTTTTCGTCAAGTACAAACTTGATGAAAAATGGGATCTTACAATAGTATGTAGTTTTATGGAGTAAAGACTTTTTCAAAATCCTGCGATAATGAGAAACTAACATGACGTAGCTATAGCTAATAATCTTGAGTTACCGGTATAGTAAACAATGTAACACCGATAGACTCGTAAACACCTATTCATAAGATAAATGTATAATTTATCATTAAACCCATTAATATGTGCATTATAGTATGATGCAACACTATTAAAAGTCATCTTTATTATTGTAGGAAAGTACCGTGAGCGACAAACAGTTGGAGATAATTATTTATAAAAGCCATTATGGATAGAGACCTACTTACGATATAAAATAATAATATAATAAAGCAATTAACTTATCTGTTAATTAATTGTGAATAATAAAAATCGACCCACTGACAGACAGACAGACAAGGCAGACTCAGCTGAGTTCCTTTTCTAGGCCTAAACGAAATGCTAAATTACTCTTGACGAATACTACTCCACGAGAATATTCTGTGGGTACTTACTCGAACGAGCCAGCCAGTGTTTGGAATTGTGATAAATTACAGTTTAAAACTTACCTATCACATACATAAATAGGGTTTGAAAGATATGTAATATTGCCAACCAATATAAAGTCGTGCCTAGCACACTGAGCAATTGAGCATTTGATAGATTTTTAATATCTAATCTGAATCAACATTGACAATAAAAACACTAATTGAAATACGTGTCACGAACGACAAAAACTGTAGACACGGTAGACATCTCACCAAAAAACATAACAAATTACACCTACACACAACCACAACCAGAACAAACCATCTCAGACAGAACGTAGACGAGTTTTTGTTGGGCAACAAAAAATAGTCTCATTTCAAAGTACAATAAAGTAATACCAATAACAATATTGAATGAACAGATCTAAAAATTTCAAAGGACGAGCTTCAATGTCAGTCAGGTGAAACGTCTAGATCTGTAGACAGGTGACTGCGGCTTGGGAAGGCTTTCGAGAAACCAACTATTAATGAACAACTACATATGACAACTACATATGACATTTTACTCTCCCCTTCCAATTTTATCTCGAAAATGCTGTGAAAATTGGGGCCCCAAACCGGATAAGAAAGGTTCTCCGAGAACCTTACCAAATAAACGTTAATACATAATGCAAACACAGTTTTTTGGGCCAACACTCGGTGGACAGTGACATCTTTATAAATTCATTTCCGTCATCAATTCTGAAAATTGGGAATTGGAGTTATAAAAACAGTATTTTGTTTCTAGGATAGGATTGTTAGACACGATTTTCATACCATAACTATCCGTGCTATCTGGGCTATTCGAAGTTATAAGGAACATCTGAACCAAATGTCACTAAATAGGTCTAATAGTATTTTCGTGTAGGAGTAATTAACATCCATTCTTACGAGCTTACAACTTTAATATCACATATTAATAGGATAAGGCACTTATCAAAGGTACCCTTGAACTTGTATATTGGGCAACACAAGGCTTCAGGTAAAGTCAATGCGAAGGTTCTAGAACCCACGTGCCTTACAACGTTCACGTCAACACTGATAGGATTTCAATTAGCCGAATATTAAATTAGTTACTTAACGAACTTATACTTCGGTTATAAACTTAAAGTAAGTTATAAGTTAGGTGGTAACTATCACTATGGAGAAAGTCAAATTGAGTCTTCGGTACGAGTTACTAACTATTCCGGATCATATTAAGATGATTGTATTCTACCTGATTCTACTAATATTATAAATGAAAAGTTAGTATTTGGTTAATTGCTACATAGCTGTGTTTAATTGAATTAATTACATATTATCTTGTGATTTGGTACAATATATGCACATATTGATCTATTCAAAGAATTATTTTCTGGGTTGGCTAAAAACAGAAATCAAGTGATGAGATAATGTAGTGAATGATTATGTTATGTTAGTAAAAACGCGAGAAAAACTAGTAATTTATAACGAAACAATTGCTTTGCCCCAATAACAAAACAGTTGACAACAACATTGCTCTTTTCGAATATGCACATACAAAATTAATTTAATAAAACACATTAATCATGGTAATTAAAAACAACTAAATATTAATATCGAAAACTTGTTATGTATTATTAATGTAAGGTTATTGGATATAATGTCATCGCATTGTAAACAAGTTGGTGATAAAATAAAAACAGAACACGCACGGATTACGCAAGGGCATCCAAAGGAAAATGCATAGGATGGTGGAACTGCAAAGCTTTTTTATTGTTGACTGGGGAAGATCGAGTATGAAAAGATCTGGAGATATAAGAAAGCTGCCTTAGAAACCATAAGCTCTTAGTGAAAACGATTCGGCATCGTTAGTTTAGTGTGGGATCACTTCTTCTGTATCGAAAAAGTCAGTCAAATTTAATTAAATACAATAGTTATACAAATTATAAGTTATACGCGTGTAAAAAATATTCCACTTAAGTAAATAGTGAAAGTAGCTACTAGTAGTTACGACACTTAAAACAAAGGTTAGTTAAAAATAAATTATTTGATATTCTCGAAAGTTCTTAGCAACAAACAAGTAATTTTAGACTAAGTAAAGATTAACAACATTAACGTAATGATATCATTGGAGCACAAATGACCTTAAGATACATAACAAGTCAATTATCGGTCCGCGTCCTTCTACATCAAATGTTAAATATTAATAGAAATGCCTTATATTTCATAACAGAAGCTGTTTTATAAATATTTATGAAGTGCATTGAGGAAACTTCGGTCTAGGAAACTATAATTACTATTTCTAGGCTAATGTACCAGTGGAGCATGTGCATATTGAGAATGAATTTGATCGAGTGGCATTATTTGAGAAGGTAAAACCTGACTATTGACATGGAAAGAGAAGACTGATTACAACAATGTGTGCAATCAAGCAAACCTTCCTGATAGTCTAATTAGATAATACTAAACTAATAGAAAAAATATCAAGGAAACTGCTTCTTTGCTAGATTCTAAACTTCCCGAAAAGATATCCTAATGATTAAACTGTCCCCAGTTTAATACCTGTGGCCGAAATTATCTAATTGAAATTAGATGTTCTGATAAAATAATGTTATTTATTACCAAATAAAATAGGTGCCGTAAAATAGTATTTAAGATTATCAACAGCTAAGCTCAGTCGTTAAGTTAGAACACCGATATGGTTTGACGCAATCCTAAGGCAAGTCCCAAATGAGGTGAACACTGTACAAAGCACGAATTTAAACCCTAAATATCCTCCAACAACTCTACGTCACTCTTCCAAGAGAATTTGTATTCAACAGATATAATTCAATATAAAAACTGGTTCAAACCAGATCGTTAGTCTAGCTAGGTGAGAAGCAAACCCGGTGGTATCTGGTGTCAACAGCCCGGCACAGGGTCAATGTTGGACTGAATTGATTAAGTAGTTTCGGTGTCAGCCAAATCATGATACTTGAAAGATGGACGTTATAAACGTAACAACTTGTTGAAAATCAAAAAGATATCTCTTATATGAAGATATATACTAAATACATAAATATTTCGAAAAGGTTGAGGGTAAATATATGAATATATCGAAGTCCCTGACATTTGATTTAAATAAAATAAAAAAGAAATAAAATCACTTCAATAATTAAGTGAATACGAAATTCGTTTTAAAAATCTTTAAATCCCAAGTTTTCGCAATTGCACGTATCTGTGCCAAGCAATTTAATATTTTGTATCCTTGAAATTAAAGTGATATTTATTCAACTACGGTTGTTTCGAGATCGAATAAATGGTAGGTAGACGATGGTTTCGACCGAGTGGGTCTCCTTGAAGAGCCGGAGCCGCCACACTTCAGTGCCCACAGATAAAATATAAATAGCTCTCCAACAATTGGTACTGGCTCGCAATTCGATTGGGCTGACACATTAAACTTGGAACGCTAAAATTCAAATTAACAATCAATTAATAATTAAGATACCGTTAAATTATGATTTCGTCATAAATCAAAACGGACTCGTTAAAACGAAAGGGTTATCAACATGATAAATAATTCCCTCATCAAATATTCATTATAAAAATTACTACGGACGCTCAAACGTATCAAAACATTTATTGTGAACAGCTATAACTAAATATTATAAATTGGTTCTGAGACGAGTGCCGTATTCTTTATATTTTCCAACATGTCTTGGGTTTCAGATCACCGACGAATAAAACAAGTGCGGTGGCTACACCATTTTCTCCCCTTGTAGTACTGCTAATAACTTCAGTTATCAGAGGCGCATTTTTAGGGCCTGCTGTAAGATCTTACAGGGATTCAACACTTCAACATAGCTTTTAGTAACGGTCACACCAAACAGTAAACCTACATCATATAGCAACACAATTATCACATACAACCCGTCGGGTGCTAATGAGCATAACCTTGACTGCAAACATTGTAACGGTTAAGATAACTGCGCAGGAGTGGGGCCCGGTGACATATCAGATTCATATGAAAGAGATTGTTATACAGATACAGTACACAACAAAGAACTCGCTTGAATACAACGACTTACGAACTTGACAGCGACGATTTAACACTCAAACACATTTCACACCCGGACATCTTCTCTTGAATTAATCGTTTAGATAACACCACTTGGGTTATTGCAGAGTGCACTTAGAAATATTTACAATTAGCTATGCACATATTTATATAACTTCCTCATGTTATTACAACTACAGTGTAATATTTAATTTAAAATACAATGTTAGTACTTACCATTTTGTAAATGAATTGGAAATTGTAAATGACCAACATTTATATAAAGGAGGTGAATATTAAACGGGTTTACATAGCAAACAGAATAAATAAAATGTATAAAAACATTGTGAATTCATAAACACGGATTCTACCGACATTTGTTTAAACAGATGTTATAGAACAGTCATGAGTTCATTCACGAAATGTATTTATTATTGGTGAAGATATTATTTACAATACCGATAATAGAAAATTAAAAACAAATCAATTTCCTTTGTAAGCAACGTTGAAAAAATAAATTTGTTTCCTACTACATACATTATCTTTGAATACATATTGAAAAACATTAACACAACAAAGGAATTTTCCTTTTGTGTACAATTCAAATAAACAGCACACGAACTGAATATGCAAATAGTTTGACATTGCTAGTTAAAATAAAAACATTAGCAAACGCAGCGGGCGACTGAATTTGAATAGACGACACAATGTAACAAAATAATCCCATTTAATAATTTGTTAACGTCACGAAAAAGCTATTCTATACAAGAGACGAGATGAAATATCCATTTCATAAAGTTAGAAATACATTCAGAGCAAAAGCCATTAGTGTAACAACAGTGGAAATAAAAGACAGAAGTCATTACGCGGCAGGCTGAATGGCGACAGCAAAATAAACAAGTGGTCCTAATATAGCGCCCTGTGGAACCCGTTTGCCGGCGAGAGTCCGCCGCGCCGGACTCGACACCCGTTTGCGATTGCGGACTGATTGTTCTTGCGAAATACAGGGTGTCCGGTCATCGATGTCGGATACTTTAAGGAGGTAAAATATGGTATTTTTTATCGACAAATCACGATTCCAATTTTCTCTAACTACCTCCATTACAAAATGGCAGCCATTTTGTTTTTTTTTTCAAATCAACGCGCGGGTGCTTGTACTGATTTAGTCTATAGCTATCCATGTAAACGTCCTAGGGAGATGAAAGATGTTTCATTTGAAAGTTAATAATGTAAGGTATTATTGAATGTAAGATTTTATTCCATATCTTTATTATAAAATAACAAAAAAACATTACAAAAATAAAAATTAATATTTTTTTTCAGTTTTTTTCTGCGTTTTTTTATTTTTTGTTAAAATTTGACCTATTAACCTACGTTTTTCATCTTGTTATTTGATAGTACAGAATATTTACTAAATAAAAATCGTACATCTTATAGCCTTATGTATGATAGTTCTACAGATACGATGGTTTGAATATGATCCTTAGCCAAGAAAATTGTCTCGTATTGCGAGGAGTGCTCGACGTGCTCGTCCATGGGACTGCGTTGTTGGGATTATCTGACTTGGACTATTATTTAGTCCGTCTATGTGAAGGTAATTGATCAAAAAATGCTACATTTTTTCCATATCTTTATCATAAAATAACAAAAGAGGATGATAAAAACAAAAATCATTATGTGTTTTCGTATATTTTTTTAGATTATTTGTCTTTTTTCTTAAAAACTGACCCATTAGGCTAATTGTTTGTTGTTGTTTATTAATAGTACAGGATATTTACTCAAAAATGAGTCGTACATTTACCATATAAAATATTTTCTAATGGAGGTAGCTAGAGAAAATTGGAATCGTGATTTGTCGATAAAAAATACCATATTTTACCCCCTTAAAGTATCCGACATCGATGACCGGACACCCTGTATATTCAAAGCAACCGGTTAACTGACTTAAAATACAGCTGTAGTGGACGTATCACAAATAAATAATACTGATACGCAATCTAATACTTTGGAGAAATCGCTCTCCTAGGAGAATGGTCGCTTTAATAAAATTAAAGTATAGAAATAGCACGGCAAAGCTAAAAAGTCGGAATAAAAATACTTGAATTTATATTTAGAATTTTAATATTTTTATTGTGACAGATAATGATCGTATTAACATCTAATATGTTATTAAATGCAGATATGCTTGAATAGTCTGTTTATTATTGTGAAATGTCATCGATCTCTTGAAGGTTAAGGCACTTCAACAGGAGTGGAATAGCAAGAAAAACACAAACCAATCTGAAGATAGGCATGAAGTACCAATTGGGTGCTAACAATCAAAACAAATAAGATACTGAAAGCCTTTCATACAGACGTGTTTGTGAGTCATGAAAAAGGCGATAAAAATAGTGTTCATCGTACAAATGTTCATGTAAATTTTCGCTAAATATTTTTGCTATGAGGCGGTTCCGTTTTGAACAATTGACGTATACAAATACTGAAATGGCAACTTTCCCGGAAGCAATGGAATTAGTCATTAGCTAAGTACTGGGTAACAAATTGACTGAGACTAAATCACCAAATGTTTACCCGTAATATTGTTGAGCGTGTCATTCTTCATCCATTATTCTAAGTGGCGTAAAATATTTCAAACCGGCCATTGTTGTACAATATAAAAGACAGAAGTTGTTCAATTTGTCTTTTTCACTTATCTAGTTTCTAAAGACTGCGTAAACAAGGTATTTATAAAAACTGCTTCACACGCCTTAATTACAGTTAAGCATTAAGTTGAGGCAATTTATAATAAAAAAGAACTGGTTCAAGTTTTTGTTGTCAAGAAACTAAGGTTAGTTCTTTGTTCCAATACGTTTACTTACTTCCACTTTATCTAAATAATTTCAACCGAATTTGTGCGAAATTTTCATTTTATATCGTTACTTACAAGCGGGCAGTTTTCCGCAATTAGACCTCTCCAGTTTGGGTCGTTTGTTCCTTGTTACTCAATCAAATTAGGCGTAACAAACTTGGATTAAATAAGGCACACACAATTAACAGATTTAATCATAACAAGATACTTTATCATGATTTTTTACGGAATCAGATATATTGTGAGCAAAACCATGTGGCACAGTTAGTTGAACATAAGCACATCATACGTATTACTTCGAGAACAACAATAATCACACGTCTGGGCAATCACCGTTATCAGAACAACTGATAACAGAATACAATAAAGAAAAACATCCATTATGAAAGCATGACATTCGCGGATAGTGAAATTATTAGTTATTGTTATTGTACTTCATTCGAAACGAGAGACGAGGAAATATGATTCATACCATAATCAAAATCTAATTATCGTAAGAAGATAAATTAGTTTTTGACATTAAGGCGACTAAGTTCCACAACTTTAGGTATTTTAAGCTACCTCAGACCCCGCGCTAGCTGCGTGTAGCGTATTCATTTACGACACAGATAGCGCGCGCAAATACGTAACTCGCGCGGTCCGGTCGACGACCTCGCGACTCAGTAAAGCCACAGTAGAGCCGATCACGCAGTAGGACTACTAATTTTGAAAGATATCAATATGTATTAGAATCGACTTTTTCGTGACCTAAATAAAAAAAACACTACTACCTTATTAAAACCTTTCGTGCACATTAGTATCTACCTACTTATATAGTAAAAACATAAAATATGTACAAATATATTATCTACCTGTATTATTAGTAGGTACTATATTTTATTTATTTATTTAATTTATTTTTCGCTACTTCTATTGACGACCTCGATGGCAGAATGGTCACCGTGCCGGACTGCCATCCGTAAGGTTGCGGGTTCGATTCCCGCGCGGGGTGAATATTTGTGTGAACGTGTGGGTGTGTGTGTGAATGAGTGTATGGGTAGTTTCTGATACCCTAGATACAAGTCACAAACTTAGTTAGGGGTCAGTTAATGTTATGAGATGATGTAGTGAATAATAATGTTGTTATTTATTACTCTGTTTATGTTCTATAGTGAAACTCCTACCTACTTTAGTTACTGCTAAGGCTGGGCCCATTCAGTCGGAAATTCAATATATTAAAATCTTATTCTTATAAGTAAATCTTTAAATCTAAATAATAAATATTATTACCTGCGCCTCACTCACGTAGTTCCCATTCCCATATACGATAATAACATACAACAATAACATTCTGAAAATATTTAATAAAGGAATAAAATAAAACCAATAATGCCAATTAGGTATTTATTTATTTTGCGATAATGTAATGTCCCTTAGAGGCATACCACGAATTTGCCTTGAATCCACAATTTCAGGCAAAATGTGGTTCAAATAAAAGTCTGTTTGATTTCTTAATAATAAAAAAAAAACATATATATAAATAAAATTGGAGTGTCAGTTTGTAATATTGAAATAACCGCTGCTTACTACATGCTTAGGAATATAGTATACTACATGCTTAGGAATATAGTATACGCCCCGTGGTTTTACCCACGTAGTACCCGCTCCCGCGAGGATGCGTAGCTCGTAGTATCAATATCATACAATCTCGGCACAATTCACCATCGTGTGTTAAAAATTAAGTAACAGCGCCATCTATTGGTACGATTTGCGACTACAAAAAGTTACAATAAAACATACGATTACATATACACAATCCCATGAGAATTTTGGGATACAAAGTATCCCATGTGTTATTCCTAGTTGTAAGGAATATTTGTACCAAATTTAATCAAAATCGATACAGTAGTTTTTGCATGAAAGAGTAACAAACATCCAAACTCACAAACTTTCACATTTATAATATTACTAGCAGCGCCCCGCGGCTTCACCCGCGTAGTTCCCGTTCCCGTGGGAATTTTGGGATAAAAAGTATCCTATGTGTTATTCTGATGTATAAGCAAGATTATTGTAAAGTTTCATTAAAATCCATTCAGTAGTTTTTGCGTGAAAGAATAACAAACATCCATACATACAAACTTTCGCCTTTATAATATTAGTAGGATAGTAGGATACGGTAGACACACCAAAATATTTTTTGTCTGTCTGTCTGTTTGTTTGTTTCGGCTAATTTCTGAAATGGCGTGACTGATTTTTACGGGATTTTAAATGAAAAGTTAATGTCAAAGTTATTATTACTTACGCAGCTCAGCTCGATGTAGATTTGTCACCCTTACAATACGGTCTTCACTTGTGTTTATTTTAGCCTGTGGTTCCTCGACAGTTTGTACAGCTTCGCTGTAAAAAGAGATAGTTTTAGTTAGGTGATTGTCAATTGAATTAATTTTGTGTTTATTTGTACAGTTTCGTCTTTTTTTACATTCGTTATGGCTTCCAGGTAGGTCCGTTATCTACGACATACAACTGCACTCAGCAACGGAGATTTGCACTATTTTACACAATTAAATTAAATAAATAATATTGGGGCACATCTGTTTGTCTTGAGCGGGAATCGAACCCGTAACCTTGGGCATAGCAGCCAGGGCCACTACCAACTACACCGCTCGATCAAATAAAAAAATATATACACAGATGATCTAACTGGTGCAACTTTTTTGTCAAAGAGGAAGGATTTTTTGATTGATGGTAATGAATAGGCTTCGAAACTAATGGAACAATTTCGTTTTCCATTATAGACTTAACTTGACATAGGCTACATATTATCCCGGAATTCCTACGGGAACTATTTGTGTGAAACCACAAGGCACTGTTGTATAATAGAAATCACATACATACCTTCCATATGCGTATGTTTTCATATAACGACCATTTTCAGATCTTGGTATTGAAGAACTATAAAAAAATATTTATTAGGTATCGTATCTTTGTATACCTTTCTAGCATAGTTAGTGATAATAAAAAATAAATATCAGGACATATTTAACCACCATTAGTTATCCCCTAAAAGCTTATGGGTACTAACACATACAGATATTGAAATATTGACATAATTATATATATATCAATATATATAGACATTGACATACATAACATATTTTATTTATATACTTACATGTTGTAATACAACGACTACAGCCAACCAATATGCTCATCTCACAAATGTTGACTGTACCGGGAATTGAACCCGGGACCCTCTCATGTGCAGTCCGGCATAGCGACCTTTACGCTACTGCATGATATTAGGTCGTTTTTTACCTACTACACTCATACCTCGCACACGTTATACTGTGGCTCTTTGTCAATTGTCATCTCGACCTAGTCCATTATATATATTATCTATATATATAAATTAAAATTGGAGTGTCAGTTTGTAATATTGAATTCATAATGAAAAATCATAATGGCGGGACCAACTTTATCTTACATTGTTGCTAATATAACAAGAAATAAATAAACTTACCTTATTCTTTTTGTGTTACGTCGAATTTTTAATTTTGATTTCCTTTTCGCTCTATTTGTTTTATTTGCCATGTCCAATAATTATTTTACAACACAATCCACTAATTAAACAATAATATTTACACTGAAAGTACAAACCTAACTAATAAACACGAAACACGCGTATTTTTACGCAGCGAGCCGGCAAAAATCACACAGGTCCTACCTTCTTGACGCCAAACGGCGGACTGCGGAGGAACTCACTCGCCGCGTGGTTATATAAATTGAAATATTGTGTTATTGTTAGATTATATTATTAATTTTAGATATTTTTTCGGTTTTTTTATATTCTAAATGTCATTGTCTATAATTTGACGCAATTTTTACGAATATAAGTTTAATATTATCCAGATGAAATGGAAATTACGATCGCAAAATTTGAAAAATTGGACTATTTCAAAATATTTTATGATCGAGCGAAGTTGTTTAATTCGTGTTTCCAGCCGTTTTATCAAAAAGCTGGATTATTAAACTATAACATATATTTTTATTTATACAAAATTAATAATATTTGATTATTTACTATTGAATCTAAGCGAGGTCGATTCTGAATTTTGCGGAACTTCCTCGGCTTAAGGAGGAAGGAAACTAATAATAATATATTATGTTAGTGGAAAAACACGAACGGTAAAGAAATCAGACATAATATACTAAAATATATTAAACTAATGACATGTGAATAGTATATTTCTCCTGAGAACTGTAATAACTCTCCAGACTAAGTAGATGGAGGTAATCTATTCAGAAAGTTTCGTATAAATGAACAGACAGATTCTCTTTGTGAAGTACACTGTACAGATATCGAAGTTCAGAATAATAACGACCTTCGTGAACATACTATTTATATCCTTCTTTCTGTTTATAAAAACAGTGCCACGCATTTCGTTACGAACCTGATCGAAACTTGGTTAGTACTCGCTAATTTACAGCAAAACAACAGACAGAATACTGAAAACAATCTCATTAACGAAAGGCCCAAAATAGGAGTCAATTAGAGAGAAATATAATTAAGGAAATTCACGGACCACGAAATAATAAAACCCTTCGTTGGAACAACTTGGGCCCAAGGGTATTACTTTGGTAATTTTATGCCAATTTCTCTACGCAATAAATATGAACGCCAGTGAAACTCTTGAGACGCAATAAGCTAGAAATAAAACAGAATGTTACACCTCAAAAAATAACTAAGAAACCATTGTAACAGTACAAATGAAATCTCCAAATATTCCCATGGCTACGTTCGTCCATTGTGCTAATGGCCGCGATACGATTCACAGTCGTACGATTACAATCCGACGATAAGAAAACTTCTCGATCGTTCACCGCGATACCAAATAATATAATCTTTCAAGTAATTAGGAAAACCGAAATTGTATTTGTTTGCTATTTTATTGTCGCAGTATTTTCTCGAGTAGGCTGAAAACAGAGAAAGTGACAAAAGTAAGCTAATTTTTATCCGGATTTTCTGCTTATCGTTACAAAAGTAGATCTCGATTCTAGTTCTCAAGTCGACCTCACACGCCGACCCTGTAAACAGCCAATTCGTACAACCAGTACAACTAAATCCAAGCAATAACATTGGCAAACTCGAAGCACATACTTATTAAAATAACTACCAGTATATACATTTGACTTTGTAATAAAACATTAATGAGTTAATTAAAATGTACTAATTTGTATGTATTTAAACTTTAATTATAATAAATTAAGGACAACCCGATTGTTAAAATTGTAATAAAGTGCGAAATCGCTGCCAAACTTGTACCTCAAATACCTATCTTAAACACAGAAGTCAGGTTAATCTCAATCAAACATCACGTCATTCCGTTGAATCACGCATCCTATGTAATCTTCAGCGAAATTACCGAAAAATAATGGAAAACAAACGCTATTTACTGCGCTTTAAATGTATAATTTGCGAGAGGACCATGACAACACTGGTTACGGGTCGGTGATTGCTTGCATCGGTGACAAGACAACGTCATAATTGCAGTGTTCAAGGGGAGCTGGTAACCATCAGACAGTAAATACAGTCGATACAATAACACTTACCTATCTCCTTCCTGGTATACTGCCTCTCCCCGTTGTGAGAGTTGGTGGTTCCGAACGCTTGGCCCATTTTGTCCCGAATATCACAGCACTTGAGATCACAATTGCAAAATGACAATCAGCTGATTGGTCGCGTTATTGTGTTGTACGCATGCGCGGGCTCATTTCAAGTGGCGACAGGCGCGCCCATTCGCGTCTCGCACTACACTGAGGGTTGGCGCGGAGCCGGAGCGGGCCGCGCGCGGTGACCGACCGATAAGCGGTGACCTACATACAGGAGCGCAGCTCGCGCGGCTTGCTGGCCAGGCCTGCACCCGCTGAATGCTCTGCATCCACACACTTCACGACCCGCACACATCACTAGGTACCTACCTACCCGACATGGTCTGTTTACGACGCGGTGCGGTGCCGCATGCGAGATGCAGTCCACATCTACAATGGACGCTATTGAGAGATGTGGCCAATTGAAACGGTCACATATTCTTTTTGAACAAAAACATGCATTTTATTTATACTCGATTTATAATAAATATTGAAAAGATGTCTTGAAAACAAAGTTATTTTTATTTTCTAAATCGATTGATTGATGTTTTAATACAAACCATTTTAAGAAAAATGTAAACAATTCTTTAAAAAATATGTCATCTCGAGAAGGTTAAAAAATATTTATTAAATAACATCAGACGTTCATTTACATATTGAGTTGTAGTGAGTACTTGAGTGACGTAAAAATACAAAATCTTTCTGAGGATACAATTCATTCGGACGTCCCTTACAAATATTCTATTGAATTATATATTTTTAGAAGAGCATTCATTATCGTAAACTGTTTTGAAATATAACTGTAGTCACTAATGAAATGGCCGTCAATGAAAACAAAATGTGTAATAATGAAGTAACAAAAGCGATACAAACTAAACTTATCCCATTAACGGTTAAGTTCACACAAAGTGGTTCAATCGGTAACCGTGCCGTTATAAATTAAGATAATCCTTAATTAAATACAATTAGAGAGTACAACGTCTAGAATTCAGTTAAAATTTACTGTTTTGGGAAAACTTTGTGGAGAACAATTAGACATTTTGATGGGCAACACGTACTACGAGTACTTGGAGTCTTTAAAGCAATCGATAGTTGTTTTGGCCGGATAGCCGAGATGCGGTAAGAAGCCGGCTCGATCCTGGTCGGATATTTTTATCTTAAGTATTTATAATGTGACAAGTATTATGCTTTGGGAAATTCCTAATTTCGAGATGATTGGCAGAGTGTGTCAGTAGTGTGTACGTACTAGCTGACAAAGTAAGTAGTTTTTCTGTAAAAAGGTAAGAGACATTGATAACTAGCCGCTTAGCGATGCGCTTATATAATATAGCATGTCACAGCTTCGCTTCTCTTCATCTTCGCTATCTGTATGTAAAGTTCTTCAGTGTGTACCGCTTCTCCGTGTACAATATAACGCATGTTATTGTTTTGTTTGGTGGTTGTGTTGTGCCGAGCTGTAGCGGAGTTTGTAAGCCGCCCCAAGGCTCTTCTTGATTGTTACAACAACAATCACAAAGTATGTTATTAATTTTATAATGATAATGTTAACCTAGATGTGCCCTGTAGTTTCACCCGCGTTAAATTTTAATATACATATAAGCTTTCTTTTGAAACACTCTACCGATTGCTGAAAATTGCATTAAAATCCGATGCGTAATTTGAAAAATCTAAATGTAAAAACAGCGAGATATTAAAACTTTGTTTTGTGGTATTGGTATTGAAAAAAGAAGATTACTTTAAGATTCAAATTGTTTATGCATCAAAATAAAATGTTCTGATAAGTTGCTGATAGATAACTTTAAAAAAAAATGGATGTTTGGATTAGAATAAACTGCGCGTTTTTGATAAAAATTGTTTTGAAAATAGATTATGTAAAACGCAGTATGTGGGTTTTATCAAATAAAAATTTCGTGTAATGACGCGAATTGCGTACTGCTTATTTTTTATTGTGTAAAACCAATACAGCCTGACTTTGTCTGGCATAAGTCTACTTACTATACATATTTTCTACAGCAATTTCATTGTCCAAGTTATTTTTGTAGGCAAATATCTATCCCAGCCTTAGCCTTAATTTAGGTATACCATAATGGGAAGCGTCGTTCAGGGAGATATTCCAATACAAGTCCCCGAGCGTCCCAAAAATATACTTGAATAAAAGGCAATAATAATAAAGATATTTTTAAGTTTAAAATATGTAAAATAAAGTTTTTACCAATCTCAATAAATACTTATTATTATAGTGGTACTGAAACATCGTTATTACATTACAGAAGCGACTGAACTGTTTGTAGTTCGAGGCTTTGCGGTCAAGTTTTAGTGGCGCTGCGGTAAATATAAATACTGGTTCAATGGCTTCTTCAACGATACATTTTTACTTATTTACGTTATTTTATTTATAGTGAGACAGTTTATTGGTTAACAGACGTTTGAACAATTGTAATAGAAGAAACCTATGGTAAAAGATGTAAATAGTTTGGAGTAGTAGAATCCTAAATTGTCTTTGAAAGATTCGCATCCCATTATTTAAAGAATTTAAATATTGTAGATTTTCTATGTTCTAAAATAGCCTAAATCTGATCACTCTTACACAAGTGGTTATCTGCTCTTTGTCATTAATCAGAGCTTCTTTAAGCAAATAGACTCATAAACACATTTCAATTTAACTTTCAAGACATCATATCTAATATCTTTACCACTTAAGAGAGATACAATGTAATAAGATTGTAGACCAATCAGCCGATATATTAGCATGTACATATATCGATTGAATTATTAACAATTAGATGTTCGCTAACGGCATTGTTAATTACATAATTATGATCATCAGTGAGTAGCGTGTGCCGCTATTTGCATCCATAATTAGATCTATTAACGACGTGATTACTAATGTTGGAGCTTTTGTTGATGTTTTAATTGTTTATTTGGTTTTCTTGTTTATGTTTACTTTATTATCGTACGATACTTACGAACTTGAAAGGTTGTGAAGACGGATGGTTGTTAGTTTCTCAATGAAAAACTATTGGATCAATTTTGGTATATGGAACAAAGTTTCTTATAACCACGAGTGACATAGGATTTGTCTTAAAAATCTGGTTATCATTATATTTTAATACCAAAATCACAATTTATTAAAGGTCACACCACTTTTAAAAATCCCGCAGCAACATAGAATAAATTATCATATCGCTCATAAAATTCACGTCGACGTAAAACTTTACATAACAAAAGAATAGCAAAGGTTATCGATATAAAACTAAATTATTTACATACGAACTTGCAAAAACCCACAATATTCCAAATACTTCAACAGCATAATCAAAGGAACAAATGAAATGTGACGTCAAGTGACGTAGCTACTTAACCTTTGTGACGTCATTCGTATTTTCTTCATAAGTATTACAAATAGGGACATACCTGGAACAAAAGAAAAAGTTTGTTAAAATGAGTCCTTACCTTAGTCATGTATATAAGATTACATAGCTAAAGTTTGGAGGTATGAAAACTAGTTGGACATGGTTATAGTTTAGACTATTTGAGTCCTGACAAAGGCAATAATGATGAATGATGATATTATCCAATTGAAATACAGAGCGGAGGAATAGGCGTTATCACCACACTTGGCTTCAATCCTACTACTTATAAAGAATCACTAAAAATATATCATGAAATTAAATAACATTAATAACCGCAGTAATTATTTCCTGACATTTAACGTCGACTCGGGTTAATATATTTATTCACCACTTCAAAGTAACTCCGCATCTTGAAAGACTTTTCTCAGTTTTATTTTCAGATTTAAAGCAAATCCCTCTTTAATAAAAATAGACTGAAATATGAACGAAGAACTTATTAAGTGCCTTTGGAAATTGTTATAGCAAATTTTCTTGCGAGTTATTGCTCTGAAGTTTTTTGTAGGCACTTTAAATTTTACTAAGAATATTTTTCTATTGAAAAATAAATATAAGCGTTATATTAAATTTTTGTTTCTCATTCCGACACAAATATGCCTTTGTTATCAAAGAGTGTTGTTTGATGTGAGTTATACAACATTGCATACAAGTTTCGAGTCGACTTTGGGCAGCTACAAAATCCAATAAAGGATATTGGAATAAAACAAAGCCAAAATGCATCCCCGATCCGATATTGCACTAGAGATCCATTCGGGAGACAAGGGAGAGTGGATCGATACATTTATAATCCGGTGACATGGATAATGTTCCCGTTGTCCGTTCATCGACCCAGGATGAGACCCTGGTATTTATTTCAGGGAACAGTTCAGTAGCCAAGCGTGAACCGCGACATTTATCGTTGTTTTCCAAGTAATTTCCCTTCGCAATCTTCAGTGGAACGACGATACAAGGATATTGTTGTTTAATAAAACAGTACATATATCTTTTACAGACATTATGTGCGATAGAATTTCTTTTTGGTAAACAAGATATTTTCAATTTAAAAAAGTCTTCTATTTAAATATCCATGATATTAGGCTATACGCTTCTACGAACCGATTTATATTATCGTTCAATCTAAGTATAGTACCTGCTAAAAGTTCTTTTAGCGTTCTTTAGAAGAGATTATCAGATTGGAAAAACAATAGTAACTTGAGAAGTTGCTCCAGAAAATGCATTAAATAGCACGTGCCAAAGTTTATCTAGAGTCAGCTATCAATATCGCTATACCGCTTACATTATCCTAAGCAAACATGGCGACAATGTAAATATGGCTGAAGACTTCAGACAGTGGGAACAAAGAGGCAGGCGCCGGGCGAAAATAGCATCTCAAGGACAGCATAGCCGTAGGGCCACTGACCACACACTGGGGTGAAGTTAGTGGATTTATGTAAATATTAGGTATAGGAGATATTTCAAATTTAGCAGCTGGAGGACGATGTTAAGTTATCAAATATAAGAACGTTAAGTTGAGTTTCATTACGGTAACATCGAAATTTGTATAAGTCTTGTTTTGTGCGGTTTGATAAATAATAAGAGTGATTGAAGAAGTTAAAGTGAATGAAACCGCTGGACACAGGCTTATTGAATATAATATACATTGTGAAACCCAACAATATTTGTTGAAAAGGGAAATAAAAAAGCATTATGTATTTGTGTAACAAAAGTTAAACTCGGCCAAATCGAACAAAGAAACGAACACTTTAATCGTCCCACGCCAGAGCCGACGTCATCAATGTCACCGCACTCGAACAAATAAAAGTATGATTTATTGAGACATCCGCACGGGATGACGTTCGAAAATATACGGCGAGTAGTAAATGTAAATCAAATGTATCGCGCTGTGGAGAGGAGAATCAGAATTGCAAATTGTTCGGGACACAGCCCCGCTCCACGCGCCTCGCCACGGCACAGACGACAAATCCAGTCTGTTTGCTAACCGCAGATTGTGTTTGCAACAGCTACAACTAAATTTTCAATTAGTTGTGTTTGTGTTGACGCTACTACAGTTTGTGTTTCAAACATTTGACAAACATACTTGGGTTCAGTATTGACTGTTTGGAACAGCTCTTGAAAGGATTGGTAAACTTTTGTAATGGATGGTTTGTAAATAATACAAACAGTTACTCTTTCATCTCATTGTAAAAACTGATCTGTTACGAACATCGTATCTCAAATAACTAACATTATAAACATTTTGGTAACATTATTAATCCTATTATTAATTCAAGATTTACAGCGAGTGGACATCAGTCGACAACAAGCCATCATCTTGTTTACAACCAAACTAATAGAAACGAACCCAACATTTCCGGAAACCATTACGTACACTACATGAAATTAGTTTTAGCAATAAAATGGAAACGTAAAAAAACTAGTTCCAAGTAAAATTGGTAGAACAACATAAACAAACCGCTTCCCTAGACGCAATCTATAAATGTGTTATCGATGGTGACGTCACACAAACAGGAAGACACGGGTGGAAACAGGAGTCTGGTGACGTCAGTGGGTGACACAAATATAAAATGTGGCAAAATATATTTTATGATTGTTTTTTTTCTGTGAGCTCAAATTTATCGTTTATATTTTGAAATTAAAATTTATTATTTTGCGTATGCAAAAAATATGGTAATTGCATGGGTTTGAGTATATTTTGTTTTTTTTAAACCAAAATACATAATAAAATTCAGTTCGTAAATATACAACAGGGCACATAATTATGGTAACTACCATTTCACAGTAAATTACAGTAATACGAAATTCTTTCAACATTATCATCTTTAGCGTTGAATACAAGTTAGCTACTAATACCCGACTACAAATAAATGTTTCACAAATCACGACAATAGCGAGGGAGGCCTTTTACGTAACATTACAAATTAATGAAGTTTCTCATACGAATGAGAAGTAGAAAGAAGCGTAACAAAAGTGTATTGATGTAAAAATAATCGTAGACTTGAAGGTCGCACGTGGCTTCACATTGATACAGAATAGAAACAACTAGTCGCCACACAACTAGCTGTGTTTTATTAAATTTCTATTAAAAAAACTGGTTTTTATCACGAGTATTGCTAAGAAAAAATATCATTCAAGAAAGACTACTGAAAACTTGGTGAAAGTGAAGGTTGTTGATCTGTCTACGTCGAGTCGAGGGTAGCAGGTGTCGGGGAAGACTACTAGAAATAGGGAGAAAAACAATTTCACAGTCAGCAACCTCAGAATTAGCGTGTTGAAGATTCAATTAAAGAAAATCAATAAACAATTATTAGCATACCACACAGAATGTCTAAATCTTGGTGCTTTCCACTTCCAAAATTTGGTATTCAAACACACGCAACGCAATACTTGGCAAATATATATGAATATTTCGGAAAGATAATCTGTGTTTCTCACCTCTAAAAGCTTACAATACATACTCAATAGCACAAAGCACAATTGCGTCTTAAATCTAAGTTAAATATAAACAAGTCGATATCTGGTGTTCGGGATAAATCCAATTTTGTACGGAGCCACACCATTGGTCGGTTGTGCTCGTAAACTGTTGAAATACTCACAATTTCTCTTACTTTGGACAAATGCAACGGACAAAGCCAAATTTATTGCTACAACAGCCACGTTTTTATATATTTTGATAACGAATTTTGAAAGGTTCATTAAATTACATTACAGAGGCAAACGATGTAAGTTCCAGGGAGCAGATGGAGCGAAAGTTGTTTGTTCGACCAAGTTTTAACCGTTATTAATGATTCCTTATCAACATACGTTATGTTCAGTTAAAAATATTATGTATTCTAGTACTTACATCACTTCCACGGGCGTATTATGTAAATTTAATATTGTTAGTTGGTCGTACGGCGTCCATAAATATGTAAATACTTTGTCTTAAATCATGGCACTAACGTCTTCATTTTGAAACTGTTTAAACCTATTCAAGGTTTCTAAATTTGTCGCCATTCAATACCAATTAACATCATATTCAAATTCATTATGATTTGAGTATTCCAATATTTTTGAAAATAGTTTACTCGCTAAGTACTTCACGAACATTTGCGAAATTTTGGTTCATCTTTCACAGCTAAGTCGATTTTAAATAAATGAGGGAATAGGAATGTCGGGGAAAAAATCTGGCGCGTAATATATTCTATCTACACTGCTGTAAAAGGCGGAAAACGCGGGACACACCTCCAATTTTATCGTATACACACCACAATAACTTTAGACGATGTTGTAAACATATAACCACAAGGGTTTTAAGATACCCCAGAATAGCAGCTCCAAGATTAATGGGTCACCGCGGACATGCCCCACTTAACGTCAATGTAGATAAAAATAACTTCAAGAGACACCGCTAACTATGTCAGAGTAAACACAAGTGCGATCATTACGATGATAGATGAACGGACCGATAGAAAAACACAAGTTTGGGAAACTTACAAAACAATATTGCATAAAGAAAAAAAAATTCTTCAGTAAGTGAAATACTTAAGAAGAACTAAGTTTTTTAAATAATTCTTATTTGATAAAACTGAGTAAATTGTGAACTTAACAGTTGATAACAAACGTGAACTAGAGATTAGGATGTGACCCAAAACATGAGAATTAAAAACATTTGAACACAATCACGATAATACAACATTATTCAAATAGAAATGATAAGACTAAAAGATTTGGAAAATGGAACACACAATAGATATTCATAACTTGGAAGGAATGAGAATACATAGCTGGGCAAAAGGTTACAGTAGGAATACATACAACCTCAACCAAGATTAATAGCATGCCATCAACCGTCAACATGTCGCGGTGTTCTCCCCAGCAAATGTCTTGTAAGTTGCAGAGTACGCTAGTTTTCTTGCAATTTTTTCCCAAGTTCCTGGAAACTATTAAAAGTTTCGCAACACAAACGAGATATGATCATGCTAAGTGAAGCATGGAAATGTAGTTAGTGAATTTGTCTATCTAGGAAATCTTCACGATAATAAGTACAAAAATGTATTTTAAAAGTAAACAACAACCTTTTAACCCTTCTTGTTGCGCAATCCGGCAAAAAGCTCCGGAAAATTACCAACGGTTTCTCGACGTTGAAAGGTAGCAAAAATAAAAAATGAAATCTATTATTAAGAGTAAGTGAAAAGGTCCTCCTGCGTATGTAGAGTACATGTATTTATTCAAGGGAGAAAATAATTTCGTTGCGTCCCTAGTCAACGAGATAAGTTTCCATATAAAGCAAGTGATATTTGAGAACATTAAACAAAGAGTTTTCGACTACGTTAACATTAACGCACATAAACTCTCATTTAAATTCAACACGAGCCTGTAACAATTGGTGTTTTGTATTCCACGGCACATACATTAAATTAACTCTGTAAGCATTGAAGTATGAATATCAGTTTAAACTATAAAATACCGTTTGTGGATTCAACGAGCCAAACTCCCGAGGGACGCCTCCCGCTCCCGGGGAACACCGGGGTAATCGGCCGTGGGTTACCAGTCCGAAACACAAACGCACCTACACGAATATTTAACAGTTAACAATTATTTAACCGGCATGTGCATGACATAGTTCGGTTTGAATTTAATTCTTGAATTGTTTCGTCCAGTTAGAATTTAGGTTAAACAAACAACCGCAGACCGGATTGAAACGTTTATCACATGAATACATTAAATATTATTCATTACGCGATCGAATATTTTGGTGTTTATAATAAATCCGTCGTAATCAATCAATTGGCGCATGGAATCTTTTGAGAACCTTCGAAATGAAATGCTCTCTTTTTCAATTGATCAAATATTACGTAGCACTAGACGCGTAGACATAAATCTAGTAGTTTCTATAAGCAGAAAACTAAATATAGAGCACACGAGCAGTGCACCGCTAACAATGCGGTGCATCAAAAATAGCGAGTTAGCCCAATTCCACAAGGCCGACAATTTATTTTAGTTGAAAACTGATATGTTTGTACTACACTTACACTAAACATGTTAATTTGGAAAGCACTTTGGAACAGGAATAAATACCTATATTTACTTAGTTCAAAAATGAAATCAATTCAATAAAGTTGAAGTGAATAAGGTTAAATTGAGTTGTACCTATATTTATTCGATTTCCTCGAACGAAGGTACAATATTCGAGAGTCATTTATTGACGTAAAATCCGTTGGAATTATTTGGCTGTCATCCCGCGTCCCAAGTTCGGAAACCCAGAAAAGGTGCTTAACCCCAATTCACCTCACAAATTAGAGCAGTGACGTGCTTTATCTAAATCGGAATGAATGTAGCGTAAATAAAAGTAGTTACATAGCGGTTCGCACAAGTTCAGGGTCACCAGCGATCAATGAATGTCACGGCCATCGGTACGGAACTGCCGATCACCCAATATGACGAATGAGGGGTGGAATCATTGCGGGTCAATGGGTTCAGATCAAACGTTACATAATTTCGACATACTTTACCAACATAAGCAATCATATCAAACTGAAAATGGATACGGTTTAAAACCTTAAATAATGTTTTTTTGGCGTAAAGCAACAACTCTCCTAAGTTGTATTATTGCGATAAAAATATAAAGAGAGCATCATACCTTAAATGACCGCATGAATTCTTAAAGGGAAAATAAACTTCCATGTTACCCACGTCTTAAGTTAAGGTATAAGTTGGTGGCCGACCGCAGACCACACGAAGCCGACCACACGAAGCCGCGCCACTACTGGTTTGTATGAATCTCTATGAAATAACATTCGAAGTGGGCTTCATGAAGCTAGCTTCGCGTCGCCGAGCAGCAGACGGGAGTGTCGCCCGACCGCGGATCAGTAGTGAAGCTGGCCATAGATATATATATCCGACCATAGATTAAATCAGCGGTCCCACAGTGAGCGATGAACTATCGGCGAGTTTCTCGCCCAAGAAAAGGACAGTGAATGTACATTCCATGTTAACGAAAGATTAAATTAAAATTAATTATGGATAAATTAAATTGAATAGAATAATTGTTAATTGAAGAAACAGTACACTAATTACTCGATATTTTCATTTTCAAGAACATTTAATCCGTAAACGAAACCTTCTTTGAATTGAATTTTGATCGAACGTTGTCTCAGTTGTCTGACAGACTCATGTCATGTCTGACTATTTTATTCGCTCGACGTTATATTTATTTTTTTAATTTCGTACAATTTTAAATAGTAAAAACACGGATACGTAGAAAAGTAGCAATTGTTGATTTTGTACCGTTGCGTTGCGTTTGTACCAACACACAAGACGTCGTGTCGCAACAACTGCCTGAATGTTCGGCTGAATAATCACTACTATTAACAAAGGCGAGTGCGAAACGAACAGATACACCGACCCCCGTGCCAACTGCGCCCTCTTCTGCTACACGTGCCCCTTAGCAGAAGAGTTACGCGCAGGTATCCCGCCAGCCGCTCCGCAAACCAAGCAACCAACAAGCCTCATCTGGTGCGTACTATCCAGGTTAAGAGCGTAGCTGCACCTAAGAAACAGCAAGTAGCAGTAAGTGCAGCAGAGAAAGTCGACGTGGATGGCTTCACCCTGGTAGAGAGGAAACTTCGACCGAATCCGTCCCGTAACCGACGTGGTACCGCCCCTTCTACAGTAACAGAGGTCACTCTACGTGTTGTGGAGATGGAGCCCACCGTATCGGTTACTTCAAGTACCTACGAACGAAGTACAGGGACATGTTACTCATATTATTATATGTGCGCGTGGTTTGGAAGACTGTGTGCTTAAAACAAATAGGTTTACAGAAAGTTAACATTAAAAAATATGCTTTGTTAATAAATTATTTGTGTTAGTTGATTTAAAATTAAAAATATTTGTGTGAAAATCTTTTGCAGTTTTTATTTACTATACTTATATATTAAACACAACGAACGCTATGCTATCTATGCCTTGCTTATTATACCTATAATATTCCTTGAGAATCGATGATTTCAGAAATATCTACATACATTTTTCACCTAGATAGATGTGTATTATAAGATTTACGAGTCAAATTTCACCCGAGCGAAGCCGGGATTTCATCTTGTAATTACATATGTGCATCTCTTTTGTTTACACGGAATGTATGTTCACTGTCTTTTTCTTGGGCGAGAAACTCGCCGATAGTTCATCGCTCACTCAACGTCAGACATCTTATTACACGAAGCACCCATAACTTAGAGTAGAAAGCCAAACGGAGCGAAAACTGGGAGGCCTTCCCCTCTGTCAAAGGTTTAAGAATGCAGAATGCCCATGGGCTTATGGTTTTATAAAAACTAATCGCCTCGCGTTCCGCGCATGTTCCGCGTCATTCAGCAAATGACAGTGCGCGTCGAATGATACCCAACAAAAATGCCAAATTGCTGTGTATTTTTATGTATAAAAAGCGATCAGAATCATCAAGTATACAAAAGGATAATACCACTTATCACTTGTAAGTATTATTTAATATTGTTAAATAATGCACTAAATTACAAAAACAAAAAAAAATGTTCTGTTCGGAATCTAAGTCAGTCCGCTTTTTCATAATAGGTATACGAATATATAGCTTTTTTACTTAATAGTCAAAAATCATTGACAGCAAATTTATCGTTAGTATCAAGCACTAGTGTCGCTTACTTTAAATTGACGTCATCTCTTGCACGTATAGGTACGGCCCTGTGTGAGAATGTACAAGTGTGCGTAAATTGCAACTAGTGTTTGATAATTTTGGTCGTGTGCGTTCGTAGCTACGTCACCCCCAGTTGCATTGGTGTGAAATTGTCTGTGTGTGCGTTACCGCACTCTCCACGCAGAAATTGACAGACTTTTTTATTATCAAATTTGTTCTCTTATTGTCTCCGTTTGGCTTTCTACTCTAAGACTCGGAACGAACGAACTGGATGTCATCATCTGTTGCCATCTGCAGTTGTCGCCTGCAGTCGGGTTCGAAATCAAGACCGCAGCTACGTGAAGCTACGAAGTGTCATGATGACATTAGCCGGCTTCGTGTGGTCGGCTTCGTGTGGTCTGCGGTCGGCCACCAACTTATACCTTTATGAGGTGTTTTGAAATGTATAAATAAAAGACATAGGAAACAGCTTTTGCAAACTTTTAATATCAGGTTGGTATGGTGTTTGCAGTAAACAATCATACTAATATTATAAAGACGAAAGTTTGAAGGGACGACTGTTTGTTACTTTCCACGAAAAATACTAAATCAGTATGAGATTCGGTATAAATATTTCTCAATCATTTTCAAACTCTTGAACCGCAGGTCATTGCTTGTATCTAAATAAAGAAATAGATCACTGGTCACGATTTCCATCAAAGCAGTAAAGAGAATAATAAATCAGCGGCCATCACAATCGGCACAGCAATTTTTATATAAATCTATCCAATGTCTCCCGTCGGCGTTTTGCGTCAAATAATAAATTGCAATTTGGCACCGGCCCAGAACATGGTGTAACCAATGTGTGCACTATTATTGGATTAATATTGAATATTTAACTAAAATATGAACCGTTAAATCAAATCTTGATATTTTATTGGTCGTTAACCGAGAGAAACCTACATCCAAGTTTGATATCGCCTGTATCATCGCCATTTAACTCTTTATCACTGATTAATTCTCTAATTTATAACCCAAACGTGATTTTGGTAACGAACGTGTTTAACAAATAATTATTGTTGTACAACAAACCAAACTAGAGGAAACTTTTAATAATAATTCACTAGCAACATTAAACAAACATTTTAAAAACAAAATTCCCCTCACCGTTGTTGCCTAAACAACAAACGAGGTACATAAATTGGACAGTTAGTTACAGAGCAAAACTGTTCTGTAGCAATTACTGTTTGTGCCCGTTTTTATTGCACCCACACCGCATACATATACGAAGGCAGTTATCTAATAAAACATGGTTGTCTGTGTCTCCGAGGACCGATGTGGAAGATACAATGAATCCGCGTGAGAAGGTGGTGAAGTAGGGTTGATATACGACACCATAAATATCCAGGCTCGGGATGTCTGTCTCGTGATATATTGTCTAGTAATTACTCGAACCACCTTATACTGTAACCGCATGGAAAATACAGAAAATGTTCTTAATTAAATTGCTCGTATTATTTGTCACATTTATATTGCGTGCTTACTTGGTATCAGGTATTTTTATTGTACATTTGGAATTAATGTTTCTTTGACCATTATGTGTTTCTACCTTTCATTCGATGGAATTACTTCGATTGCGATGATATCTAGATCTACATTAAAATATTAAAACTACCTACCCAAAGTCATCACCATGCCGCAGCACTAAATTAAGGGTTGTAGATTCAAATCTCGTGCAAAGTAAACATTTGTGTTATCTACAAATATTAATCTTGGTGAATGTGTGCCCAATTTCTGATACAAAACAGGTAATAAACCTAGATAGATCGCAATATCTATAAAAAAGAAGATGTAATGATTCATTAGCGTTAAATAATATGGATTGTATTTTGACATTTGATTAAATCTTGTCACCAGCTAATCCCAAAATTAATATTATGCTTCTAAAACAAATCTTTACAGTAGAATGTACTCGTATGTACAGTACATCAATACAATGTCGTACAATTCTCTACAAACCTGACCCGATTGAGCTTGCGGGCATTCTGGTACATGCGTTCTGTATCCAGTTGCATCAAATTAAATTTGTAACGGAAATTGATCGAACGCCCACGTTGCGTGTTAAATAATCATTAATACTGATAAATATTGAACGCGTACATGTCGAATTGCTTCTGCAGTTCAAGAACATTGGTTAAGACTTCTTTTAAATTATTAAACTTATTTAATAGTAAACCAACGTTTTGTTGCATGATAATAAAATACCATACAAAAAAAAATTCGCCGAAGATGTCTATTTGAAAATATATTCCATAACAACTTAAGGGCAAGGGCATATTCATAAACCTGCTAGTGATGAAACAGTTAAAACCCCAACAACGAACACTACGAATATCGACCAATTCCTAGACCAACGAAATACACAAATGCCTGTCGATTCGATAGCAATCAATTAGGCTGCAAGTTGAAAGGCTCTTCAGGACCCTCGCTCCGGGAACCGCTAAGAGAGTCACATTTAATAGTGTCACTCGAAACGACCGGTAAATCGGATTTCAACGGAATAGCGGAAAAATTGAAATCCACCATATTGTAAAATGCCATCGGTACATTTATTGATTGCATTTCCTTCGACGCAATTGGTTCTACTCAACATTATACTTGTGTAAGCCTTCATAATTGATTTAAGTGAATTGTTACAATTACTCATTAATTTCTATTGTATACTTTACTATCGTGATATTATTATAGATAAATCGATGCGGATGATAAATTATCCTTTGTTGGAAATTAAAACTGTCTAGTTAAATATTATTTGTAATACTCGTAGCATTCAATTCAATTTATTTACATCGGACCATTAAAGTAAGTTCCATAAATGCCACATAAGATATTAGTCATTTTCTGCCGCTGAAAAGTTTTTTTAAAGATTTCCTTATTGCCCGAAGTCCAGATATAAATAACGCTAAAGGAATCCTTATTAAACTTGATCTTGACAGTCAAACATGTAGATTCAGAAACGCTCCCCGCATCATAGTTATATTTAGGTGGCACATAAAAAAGTGAATTAATTAACAACGCTGACTCGCGTATCGGTTCACTACCAATGTCACTGCCAACGAATATCACTGCTCTTAAATTAATGTTACAATTAAATTATAGTCGAGACACACTCGGTGAAAAATACAATTATTTGCAACATGTTTAGACTGTGCAGCAGAATATGTTGTATTATTAATTTGAAAATATCACGAAACATTCTCACAATGATTAGAAGACGTGTTTTACAATGGTAATCATCTTGAGGAGTCATATAATAAGACGATAGAGGCAGAAACTAAAAAGTCCTTTGTGGAGAAGTGAAGCTAATAAAATTATAATTTATTCCATCTTTTGAATATTAAATGTCTGCGCTCAAGTAGAATAAGGAGCCAAACCTTTGTGAGCAAAGAAAACGAGAAAGCTAAAAATATCACGAACCGCACGGAACCAAATGGCTACTGGCCTTTGCTCACCTCTTTAATGCAGTTTTAATAAGTTTCGTAAAACTTGTACAATCGCACGTCTTTATTCGCAAAGTGTTCTTGTTCAAACCATCAGCACATTTTGATAAGATCAGCATAGCGATAGCACGTAATAAAACGTAAACATTTTTTAATGAGCACGCCGAATTCCGCTTTTGTGGTAGGTTAGTTCAGTCGAGAACCACTTCGGCGAAATTAAAACTGCAGACAAAATAATTCTGGATTGGAAACGTTCACTTCCTGGAACGTCTCCAAATGCGAGCGTGTTTTTAGGGATCCGGAATTCGGATTGGGATGGCGTTTTTTAAAATGACGGGGAGACCGGAAACATTGCAATTGGTCCAATGACCCTAGGCGATCCCGAGCCCACGCCTGCCTCTCGACGAGGAGCTTTTGATTCTTGCCAAGATACGAAACAGTCAATCCGAACAGGGTTGGCACCTACAAATAATTTGCGCAATACCGTCTTATAATCTTCAGTAGATTTCACCAGAAAGACGAGGGATTACTTTTTGTTTACTTTAATAAAAAAATAATAAAATTAGTCAAAGGCCGAAGGCAAATAACGTCGTATTCAGAACAAACCGCAATTACGATAACATCAAACCAATTATAATCCAGTACCCTTATTACAATTTTCCAGAAACACACATGTCAAATTGGAGAGTCTGTTGTTTGTAGATTTGTTCCAGAAAATATTAAATATTTTTATTTTTATATGATATTTTTGTTGTTATATGAAACGTCCGATTGATAAAGGTTGAAAATGTGTCAGAACCTTTACCGAAACCACTCGCCGTACAAAAGCATATTTATTTACAATCGGTTTGTTTTTTTCTGTTCTGTTTCATAAAGACCTCGAGTAGATTGTTTTCTATCAACCTTTCTACGGGTCGCGGTATTTTATCTCGCATTTCAGTTAATCTATGAGTAATAAATCTATGATGGATTTAAGGGGATTCAGAGCAAATCCTTGCTTTACTTATGTTACCCTTAATAATTTAAGCAGAAAATTTATACAGATTTTGCGACAGGGTTTGGATTATATTTTTGTGCCCAAAGGTAAACATACATTAACATTATCATATTTATTGTTACACGAGAGACCTACACCGAATTAGCCTATCTCATTATTTAAATTTGGTACGCAGAACGTTTAGACCCATGGGAAGGACATAGGCTTCATAAAAAATCTATCAGTACGAGTATTACGTCGTACGCGAAGCTGGGGTCAAAAGCAAGTCACGATATTGACGTGTTTTCCTTATGATACAAAATTTGTTTGTTATTTGTCCACGTCGACAACTTAATAAACATACGGAAAACAAAATAATAATACAAATCCCTAATGTAAACAATGACGGTACAAATCCAAATAATTTGGACAACCATACAAACATGGGTTCAGAGAACTGATATACTTTTGATTGCTATGAAATAAACACGAGAACTGGCCGTGCTCCAAACGGGAATCGAACTAGATAGGCTATAGATATACGCTAATTACATATTTAAATACGAATACAATTGATACGAGATACGAATTCTAGGTCTTTAATAGAGGAGGAGAAATTTATATAAATCTTTTAAATGATCAGGTCATTGTATTGATTAGTAAGATCTCAATACAGGACAAAGACCCAGAAGATCTCACTGGTGATATTGGTGAGGAAGAGAAGGCGTAATCGCCACGCTTGTTAAATGCGTGTTGGTGATCTCAAAACAGAGCATCACTCAATCGTACTAAGGGCCTCTGGTTTAACAAATTCCCCTTTAAGTTTATTATAACAAATCAGAATCTTCCCGCAAAGGGCCAATCACACATCACCTCACCACGTTATTCTTCGTTAAAAGGAACATCTATAACAAAATTCAAAAGCAGTGCAGTAGTTTGTATATGAAAGAATAAAAAATATTCATACATCCTAACCTCCCTTGTTACGAATGATCACAAAGGGTGAAAGGTACACAATAACACACGTTCTACAAATCCAACCTAAACCAACATAGGATTTTAATGAAAACGATTTAGTAAAAACAATATGAATATGATTTTCTCTAACAATTCATTAAGAAAAGGTAATTGAAGTATTCGTGAAATTCAATTTCGTGTAAGTAATACAATAGTTCACTGATATCTCAGGTAGAGGGTATGTAAGCCAACGTATCCCTTTCATCTAAAAATTCCTATATAAACCCCTTTTCCGCGTGTAAATTCGCGGGGAACGGCTAGTATATAATAAAATTAGATATCAAATATCAGTGTATCAGAATTGTGTCAGTTCAGTGGTCCAATCGACATCTGCCAATATCGAGTTAGTGTAACCGCTTGATGCGCACACGCACTATTTAAATCTCATGTGGGACAAGACGAGTCAGTGGGTCGGCTACTGTCCGGATTCACGTGCGATGCCAAACATCCACCAGGTGGCAACTGAAAACTATTTTAGGACTTTAACTGTTCAACTTAGAATGTCTGGGTGTGTGTGAATGGGTGCGTGGTTTCTGATACTGTACGTAATAAACCTAGTTAGAGGTCATGCTATAAAAAGGTGATGGAGTGATTGTTTTGTTTGTAAGATTGTCTTCAATTTGAATGTTGGGTAAAAAATATCCAGATCAAGACTAACAGACATATTCATGTTTGTATTGAGAGGGAATCAAACTCGTAACCTTTAACATGAAAGCCATTGACCAACTTTCGACACGGCATGGTCAACACCAACTATGCGACTTAGCTGTCAATATAACCATATATTCAAACGCTAACTTCCCACTTAAGTCATCGTTACGTAAACAGAAGCCGATGTCAAAGTTAGTAAGCTCCAGAAGCCTTTCGACTTTGACGTACTCGACCAAACAGCTATAAACACGAACAGATATTCCAATTACTGTGTTCATGTCACAAGCCGGCTTATCAAGACATTACGTTAACAATTAGCCGGCATTAGACAACTGACGCTCACATGCTAATTGGTATCTTCGCAGTGTAACCTTGAATTTATATTTTAGAACATGTGGGCCACGCGAGTTTTTTCAACTTATCGAAAGCAAGAGCTTGTTTTTATGTTTAGTTTTTTTATGAACTTGGTAGGTATCTTATTAGTATTCTATGGAAGCTATATGTCTGCGCATTAATTCCTATGTTTGAGATTAATTTATTTGTTAAACCAGGTAATTGATAACATTTGTTTATTGGTAGGTATATTTTGAAAAAGCTTTTGAACAGTACGTTTAGGCTAGCTGGGACAAGCTTTGTTGTATCCGCGTATTCTTTCCTCAATAAACAGGGTATCTAATGCAAAAATATCGAATTTTTACTTAACCACACAATAACCACTTCGGAATTTCTTAGATTAAATTATATTCATAAACAAACACAAAAACCAAGTGACTAACTAAAAGAAAACAACATAATATGATTTATTTTCGTAATTCTACAAAGACCTCGTACAAAATCATTTGTCCCAAGTGTCTGTCCAATGTCAAATCCACAATAAAAGTGGAAGAAAGTAACGAAATAACCGTACGAGTGTCCCGAAATAATGTAACGGAGCCCTTGTCGCAACGATTACATATATCAATGGGATTAACTGGGATCTGTTAAACCTATTAATTCAACAGTTAGAATCAGAATTAACGTGTTTATTTGAAAAAAAAAAATAGGTTAAGTATCTTGTTCCTTTTGTGAGGAGTCTGATCTGACGTCATCGTGAAGCGAGTTCAAGGAAAGATGACAAAGTAAGGAAACGTCATCAAAAGTAAACAGAAAAGACAGTCATTGTCTTACAATCCTTACTAATATTATAAATGCGAAAGTAACTCTGTCTGTCTGTTACCTTTTCACGGCTAAACTACTGAACGGATTGACTTGAAATTTGGTACAGGGGTAGCTGATGGTCCGGGAAAGGACATAGGCTATGTTTTATCCCGAAATTCCCACGGGATCGGGAACTACGCGGGTGAAACCGTGGGGCACAGCTAGTTGAAAATAAAAATCAGAGTTGTAGCTTGGATAGCCCTTTATCGAGGAAGGTTATAAGACTACATACTACGCCGCTACTGCGATGCACTACGCACAGTATCTGTCAAAACATGTGATTGTTAGGGTGCTGTAGGTTAGGTAAGTCATTTTAATAGGGATGTTTTTTTTTACTTTTCTTAATAAAAAATACAACAGATGCTAAGTACATTTGACCTTAGTTGAATGAACTAGTCATACCATGTTTTTCAAATCATCAGTATTCTTTCAGACAAATTACCAGTATCATAGGTGCCGACTAGGGTATCGAGAACCGGTATATATAACAGAACCGGGATTTTCGGTACCAGTACTAATCAGAACCGGGATTTCCCGGGATTTTCGGTACTTTCGGGATTTTTTTCTTCTTTTTAGTTTTGGAGGTTAATATAGGCTAAAAATATTATTTATATTAAATAACACATATAGCGCATTCTGGCATGATAAGATAAGCATTGATTGTTTTAACACATTAAAATAGCATCACGACTGAGCCTCTTAAAGCCGGAGGCAGGTCAGTGCTGCGGAAACTGCAAAAGCACCACATCCACATATTAGGGCATAAACCTAAATGGCGAGTACATCTCACACCTCCGGTTTGCAGACGATATCGTACTAATGGTGAAAACGGCGCAAGAGCGACACTGGATGCTGAATGACCTAGCAGATGCCTCTCGTTGGGTCGGCCTCGGCGTGAACTTTGACAAAACCAAGGTCATGGTTAATAGCCTTGTTATGCTGGAGCCAATCCTAGTACACGGTACCCCTCTCGAGATTGTTCAAAAATACATCTACCTCGGGTAAATAATGGCATTATTGGGTAGAAACAATCTGGAGAGTAAGGTTAAGAAGCGAATACAGCTGGGTTGGGCAGCGTTTGGTAAACTTCCACGAGTCTTCTCATCGCAAATTTCACAGTGCCTAAAAACAATAATTTTCAATCAGTGCGTCCTACCAATGATGACCTACGGTGCCAAGACGTGAACACTCACGTGGCTGGTCCACCAATTTAAAGTCGCTCAAAGAGTTCTGAAGAGGGTTATGAGGGCTCGGAGTTTCTCTGAAATATCGCATTCGCAATGAAGTGATTAGACAGAGAACTAAAGTCACCGACATAGACCGATGGTTGTTGGAGCAGAAGAGTTCTCCAGTGGACACCGCGACTCGGCAAAAGTAGTGTTTGACGTCCTGTTTTGCTCCTGATGGAGCGATGATCTGCGCAAGGTAGCCGGGAGAGAGTGGCATCTAAAGTTGCATCACCTAATCGAGATCTAATTTTGTTACAAAAAAGGCCAGCTGAGGAGAAAATTCTTTCTGGCTCCACGCTAGTAGTTGGAATTGTGAGAAGGTGTTCGTAAGCTTTTTAAGTACCACATTTTGTCTTATAATGGAATAATGATCTACTACGTACCTACAGATACAACATTTTAATGAGAATATGGTTTTAGCTTGAATATTTTGTATAAAAAGAATAAATGCTGTTAATAGAAGATTAAAATCAAACAAATGATTATATTGTTAACATGATTCGTTATTTCCCGAAAATACCGAAAATCCCGGTTCTTATTCATTGAGAACCGGTTTTTTGACTACTGTTAAAGAACCGGGAAATCCCGGGATTTTCGGTTCCGGGATTTCCCGGTTCTGAACCCTAGTGCCGACGCAGTTAATATAAAAATAAATAAAATATTGACGCAAGTAATACATTTCCAGTGAGCCGTGATCATAAACTATATCATAAATATCCGTTTGGTTTGAAGCGCAGTGCTGTGAACAATTAAACTAAATATTATCTAACGTTACTAAATAACAACTCAAACAACTAACGTCTCAGTTAATAACCCGTTTCATATCTATTCTAAGTTCGAACATTCGCCGACACGTTGAAGTTAAGAAATTACTAACAAGTGTAATCGTTCGCTATTATTTATTTACCACATAAAATTTAACGTGTTTAATATCAAACGGACCGGATAAAAAGATAAATTTATTTAATTAAATTCTTATAATTCTGTCATTATGTTTTACGTAGACAGTTAATGATGGAAGTCTAAATATAATCGTGATAAAATTATAAATGTAGTCTTGGTTTGTGGGTACGACTCAACACGTAAACTCTTGCGCAGCTGAGTCCATCAATCGTTGGTGATGTACACAGTTTACACTAAAGCCTGTACGACTGACAGGTTTACGACTTACTCCAGTAAACTTAACTGAACTACAGTAATTAATTTAAAATCTATTACAGTTTTTGTTACATGTTAACCTATTAGATTTTTACAAATGAAACGCGGTTTAAATAAACATCTTATTTTAATTATATTCGATAAATAAATAACCATTAGATGTTTGAAATGTTTAATTACAAAGATTATTCTGAAACTATGAAAGTCCTAATAATAAGAGATCGTAAAACAGAAAAACTTAAGTTCTTAACTTCAAAGAGAAATATAAACTAGCAGGTATAGCTTATGTTTTGTACCTAATTTAATTAAAAAAATAACTTACATAAATCCTGGTATTAACAAGCTCAGACGAATCCCTATATTTTGGCACCGAATCGCGGAAAAAACTTAATTACAAAACCCACCTTGCGCAGTGCCTGTGTTTTCATACTTGGACTTCAACTTGGCGGCGGTGGCTCTCGCGTCAGACCTCACTGTGTCAGTCGCCGTCGAAGATGTAGTGGTTCTGAACGACAATGTGGTGGAAAACGTGGACGAGAACGAGGACCCTAGTCCTAGACCGAGGGTGGTTCTGTAGCGGCGACGGTACATGATTAATTTAGGTGTATTTAGAGAGTATTTATTTCAATATCCCGTGTTTAGTACACGTGTGATCCGGGCAACGGTCGGCACACGACTGGGACCGGCGTAGGCGCAACCCGGAAACGGTCCCGGTCGGGATTCACTATCGGGAGCGCTAGACGGGACACGGAGAAAGTTTATTTACGAACGCGAAGCGACATCTGTCGGCCGCACGCGCGGGAGTCGCGGGAACAAATGCATTGTCCAGAAATACTCATATACAAAGTCTTTATTTAAAATTTGCTGGCAAAGCAATAGTTATTTTTAGTCGAGGAGCTGAGCGGAAATGTATTTCTAAAAATATTTTGATTCAATGAAGTTTCAAATCTTTGAATTATTAACCAGTTAACTGTTAGGGTCTCCCCACACTTATGGACGAGAAATCGGCTTAAGCCGGTCAAAAAAAGCCTTTATGTCATCGAAATAAGGGTGTTACTAATTACGCGTCGATCAATGTGGGGAGACCCTTAATCAATAAATCAAATCAGATGTTAATTGTTGTTCAATATTTCAAAATTATTTAGGATGATACCATTAGCAATGAACAAACGCCTATCACAAGACATTCTACTAGAAACTGCAGAAATCAATTCCACTCCATTCAATGTGTAATAAAAACCCACAAGTTCTATCTACTTATAGTTTAATACTAAAGCACTGATATAAAAAGAAATGTTACTTCATATTTTATGTGTTAGGTACTTCGCAGACATTTTTATTTCTACCAACTACAGGTTACAGACAGACGATATTGATCAAACAGACCTTTGTTGAAACATTTTATTTGAAGAGCTCATAGGTACTATTTTAAATAGAACTTAATACCTGTGAATTAACCCCTACAATTCTTAGTTGAGGGTAGTCAACACTCTTTCTTATTAAGTACAGGCTAATTATTGCCCACAGAATTATATTAAAATTGGATTGTCCTAGAATATGTGAAACAGACCAACTCTGTCTCCCTACCTCAATGGTAGAACACAAATTTCTTATCTGACAATTAATCAAATACATAAATAATAATATAATAAATGCAAATACAATACTGCATACTCATTATTATAATTAGGTAATTAATCATTCACTATTGTTAATAGATGATATTGATAATTTGCCTTATCATTGCAGGTATCCTTCTATATGTATTAGGTTTACCTATATATGTATTATTATTTTAATGTCAGTGTTTATTTTTTTGTTATATAAGCATACAAAAACAGTATTGGATAATGTGTGGCACATGTAAATGATTTATAATTAAATGATAAACAAATAGATTTTATATTTAATTCCTAGAAGATCTCATTTTTTGCAAATAAAACGACAGGAAACCGCCATTATTGATTAATAAGGTATGTTATAAGAAAAGGTTTACTTCAACAAAAAACAAACATCAAAATTAAATTAATCAACTCGGACCTAATCCATTTATATCACAAAAAAACAAATCTTATACCATTTAATTACAACATCAATCATCTTATTTGCAACCAGCATTTTGTATTAAATACTTCTTAGTTTTATCAAAAATAATAGTTACTCAAGATGCCTTTGTTTAAGATTTAATTGTTTAAAACTTTATTATAAAAATATTTGAATGGTTTATCTCTGTTTAGGTCATCAGACCCAACCAGCAGAAGCCAGGATACCATGAGATGCTTTGTGAGTACAATAGCTATGTGAGGTAAGTAAATATTTTTCATTTTTAAATGTTTAAGTACTTTGCCTGGGTATGAGTAATTTGAGTTAATTGTGTATGTGCAGTTTCTGATACCCTGAGTACAGGTATTAAGCCTAGTTATTGATCTGATGATCAGATGATATATAGTTATCAAGTATCAAAGTTTGTGGTACAGAATTGAAAAATAGGTATATAGACGGTAACTGCTTCTAAATTTCCATTATAATTAACTCCATAATTCAGTATATATGAATACATACAAGTTTTGTATCACATTATATTAGCCGAGACATCAAAGGCCGTTATCTAATAACAAATCAAATCATACAGGAATGCATCCTCACATGTGATAACATGTTTGATAACAACACATTGATTTACAACATTTCTCTGCTTTGTAATTACATTTAGGTATCAGTTTCAGTATGATGACTTGTCAAAATTAGTTTACAAATGTATGGTTTCTTATTAGATTATAGGCAGCTACTTAGTCGCAACCTTAACAATGAATATTTAAATGTTTTATCAGAGAGATAAGCTAATTAGTGGATGAATTGGTAGTAAAGTATGTATAGACTCACCGTTTATAGACCAGATGTGTGAAGGCAAGGAGTGAGCAGCATAGACCCGTCCGAGGGCGAGCGAGGTGCCCGCGACGGGCCCCGCCTCCTCGTTGGAGCTGGAGTCGGTGTCGGGGCTGGCGGCCGCCGAGGGCTCGTAGCTCGCCGAGTTGGCGGGGATCGCAATCGCCTCGTGCGACGCGTGCAGGTCCGGCACCGAGGAGAGCGAGCGCGCCCGCTGCCTGTCGCTCGTCACCTGGATGCCCGGGATGGCGCGCAGCAGGCTGAACCCCGCCCCGCTCGACACCACCTCCGAACTAGAGCTCGTCGAGAATGTCCTCGTACGAGGACTCTGCCCTCCGTTTGCCGTACTCGGCTTTGCGCCCATATCGTTACGCAAATTCACACCTGTCAGACACTGTAAACAACGATCACGAACACTCGCGGCACTCGCACACTGCGCCCCCGGAACACATCGTACAGTACACGGTTAATTAAACAATTTAGGTTCAAAATACCACCTCGACAACAAACACAAAGTACGTCGCGAAATTGTAAACAGCTTGCATGTGCCCTCTTGCAAAATTTTGACAGCTTGCTTTGCTTTGATTTTGACCGAGGTGAAGTATGCGACAAGTGGGACGAATGATCAGTTTATTGCGCAATATTCGTTCAGAAATACAAACCAAAAATGTATATTTTCATTTTCTTATGATTATTAATAATTTACTTGGAAGTGTACGAAAATAATAGCTAAACCTACGTGTTATCTAGCGAAACTAGTGCTTTGATAACAGAAATATTTTTATGTACTTATAGTTGCAAAGAAATAAAAGTGGTTGTTATTTGCAAAATTCTCAGAAAATTAAATTATTTTATCTATAATAATATTATAAAGAGGAAAGATTTGTTTGTTTGTTTGTAACGAATAGGCTCCGAAACTACTGAACCGATTTCAATAATTCTTTCACCATTAGAAAGCTACATTCACCCTGAATAACATAGGCTATATTCTATCCCCGTATTCCCACGGGAACGGGAACAACGCGGGTGAAACCGCGGGGCACAGCTAGTACCTAATAAAATTACGTTCAAGAACCAAGAAATTGTTACATATTTACCGTCATTGTCAAAATTAATGCTCAATCAAAGTCAAACTTAACTGGACGGGACGTACGTACTTACTGTCAAAACTTGTATTGCGGTGATGTGTTCAGGATTTCTGGATTTACAAAACACGAATAAAAAATATTTATAAATTGAAACAGTAATATTATAGCCAAGTAATCATGAATAATCCAGCTATGGGGTCGGCTACCGTAAGTTGTAACTCTATAGAATTTTTATAGCAGCGTCAAAAGTATTAGCAATATGTTCAGCTATAGTTACAAAGTTTTACCTACTTAATTTCATTTATTTTATCATGTAAAAGCTGTTATTATTTGCAAATTATAATGTAGTTCTGTTTTGAATAACGTTTTACCTCATTAATAACAGGAATGAACATCACCAAGCATGGTGTTAGTAAACAGTACTGATTATTAGTCATATCCTAGTATCCTACCAATGATAATGAAATGAAATCTTTTCAAGAATAGATCTTTGATTGAGCATGTTCATACTTAACTAACTCCATTTGGTACCTGTACCAGTATAACTAATAAATCTTTTCTTTACATTAAAATATTTATTTTTACATTGTATGAGATCTCCATTGAGGTACTTACTTATTGAATGACTGACTACAATACTGGGTTCAATTCCCAGCTGAGGTAAAAATTTGCTTCAATAACTACTAATCAAGAGATACCTACTATGTACTTAGTTTTTTTTAAGTAGCTAGATATAAATTTTGATTTTCAAACATAGTAATGTATTTGCAGAAAACAATATAATTTTCTTATCATTAAGTTTGATATTCATTGTATGTTAGTTGTTAAGTTGTAACCATGTTGAGTATGGCTTTGCTTGGCTTGTGCTGACGTAGACACATTACCACGCTACTTACAGCCAGGTGTGCCGCAGGTGCCGCTGTTGGACGATGACACCATCGCCTTCGGGGAAGAGGATAACGCTAACAAACAGTTTGTGTGAGTTTTTATATTAATACTAAATTACTAATAATATTTCAGTTCAATTATAGGGTAACATGCAAATTATGGTAGCTTGTGAGCTATCTGTTGAGTTGTGCATCTGCCTGTCCAGCCTCAGGTTAAATTCCTGGAGTGAGCAATTAATGTTTGCTATGTTCCAAACATAGCCTAGGTTTAAGATTACCATCATTGATTGGCTAGAGTGATGATTACTGATATACTGTACTGATCACTGTACTCTAATATCATCAATGAGACAGAAGTTCCTGTCCTGCACTGGGATGTTCAAGGCTAACACTTTTATTAAAGTACACACATCAAAAGTGTCTAGGGATCAACATATATTTTTGCAATAACTTTTCTCCTGATTGATATTAATTAAAATTTTCTTTAAGGATTCATCAAATAAAGTGTTTTCGTTTGTCACAGTAACGATAAACCAAGTCACCTTTGCATTAATAAAGAAATTTGCCATTTTCCTAATAAAGGGATTTTTGACATTTGAACCACTAACATTAAAGTTCGAAAAAAAGACTGAAATAACAGTTTTCTTTAAAATTTTATTGGGTAACTTAAACAATTAATAATCCGTGTTTCTACCGCGAACACTAACAACACAAGAACATCGGTTTGGCATACTCAAAATGAGTTCATCCAAATCACGCTGTGGAATGGCCGCCCATGTTCGTTGCAACAACAAAAAAAGGTCTTCTTGCGACTGGATACCCTCCATATTCGGCAGAGCTCTTCTCTGTAGCATATCCCATGCATGCTCAATCGGGTTCAAGTCTGGCGACTGAGCAGGCCAGGGCAGGACATTGATGTTAGCTGCGGCGAGAGTCTGTCTTACAACTCTTGCGGTGTGCGGTCGTGCATTATCATGCATTAACTGAAATAAGGGACCGATTTGCACTTGTAGAGGAACGATGACGTCTGATACAATCGTCTCAGCATAAATTTGAGCGTTGAGGTTGCCTCTGATCCAAATCAACTCAGTTCTTCCGCCGATCCAAATACCCGCCCATACCATGATGCTTCCACCACTATAAGGATGGACTTCCTGGCAGGATTTTAATCGCTGTTGGCGTCCAGGGGTTCTCCAGTGTCGTATACGTCTTGTATCCGGTCTCATACCAAAACGAGACTCATCAGAAAAGCACACGAAACGCCATTGTTCTTCTGCCCAATTTCTGTGTTCAAGAGCCCATTGATATCGAATCCTACGATTGTGCATTGCTATAGGTGGTACCCGTAGCGGTCTTCGGGAATGAAGGTTCACTTCATGCAAGCGGTTTCTGACTGTTTGGTCGCTAATTAAGTTCCCTGAAGAGTGATGAAGCCGCACGGCTAACATCATGGCGGTTATTGTTGGAGCTCTTCGAGTTAAGATTTGAATGTATCGGTCTTGTCTCCGTGTGGTGCAGCGATACCGTCCTCCATGGCGCTCAGCCACGGTACCAGTCCTTCGGTAACGTGTCCAAAGTCGACTGATAACACTCTGACTTGTATTCAGAGCTAAAGCCACAGTACGTTGCCGGGAACCAGCTTCTATCATTCCCACGGCTCTGAGCATTTCTTCCCTGCTTAAATGACGTCGCCGCTCCATAATAACGTTGGTTTTAATCAGTAGTAGGGAAACAGTAGCACTAATAATGTCTTCAATGCGTTGTATGTTTTTATAGGGAAAATATTGACAGCTGATTTTCATCTTTTACTCGAATTTGATTCACAGTTCCTGATTCAAATTATGAAATGCACCAAAAAGGATCCATATAAATTTATAAAATCATAAATTTATTACAAAGCCACATCTCAATCTCAAGAAATCCGCATAAAAATGCTTGATCCCTAGACACTTTTGATGTGTGTACATACCTATGAATGAAGTATGACATCTTCCTCCAATAAGTATAATACATATTATTCTATACCGCACATTCCAGGCACCCGTACATAGTGTTCTTCCACCTGGTGTTCCGGTGCTCGGCCATCGTGGTGTACGTGCTCTGCGGCTGGTTCTCCGACTCGTTCATCGCCAGCTTCGTGCTCGTCATACTGCTGCTCTCTGCCGACTTCTGGACCGTCAAGAATATTAGTGGTAAGTGTTTATACCTAAAAAATTATGACTCATTCTTATTGAATCATTTAGTTCACTAAGTTTATCTTATGCTATGATACAGTCATCGGATAATCGAATATACAGTATACTGTAGGCACGCGCTGGTAAAAACCCTTTGGACTTTGGGTTAAAGTTTGGGGATGGAGTGTGTAACAAGGTGCTGAGTTCCCCATCCCATTGAGTCGGGAGTATCCTCCGACCAGACGGGTGTTGTGTCTGGTGGGAGCTGCCCGACGGTTGTTGTTCATATAAGGTCAATCGCTCGGTAAATTTGACTTGCGCGATACAGGATACGTCAGTTTTAGTTCATATGTGGCGAGGTAGATGTCGCTACAAAAGTATTCCGCCTTCCGTTCTGATGGTGGCAAATAACACACAATCTCCTTAACTTTCGTTTTATGTAGCAATTGTAAAAAATACTTTTAGTTTCTAAAAAAACAATAACTAACAATATCTGTAAACGTTTCCAGGTAGACTGCTGGTGGGCCTCCGGTGGTGGAACTACGTGGACGACGACGGCAAGTCGCACTGGGTCTTCGAGTCCAGACAGGTACACAATGTGTGTTATCCTCAACATCATTTATACACACTTTTACACAAAACTGTGATGCGATATCGAAATCTACGACATCTGGCGCAAAAATTTGCGAAATAATTTGAAAACCCTTTGCTGCACAAAATCGTTCGCAGCAATTTGGTTCGTAGTTTCTTGTGTTGCGAATCCACATCGTAATGCAATAAAGTAAAAACAAGGCCTAAACAAATCCGATAGAAAACGGAAACCGTGAGGCACAGCTAGTTCACTATGTAAATTGTAAAACAGTAAAAATGTATAATGGGGTTACTATACTAGCATATAGTAACCCCATTATACATTTTAATTTATTTAAAGAAACTAGTCAATTTCTTGCCAATTCTCAACTGATTTAATTTCCGAATCGGTGGCGTATTTGGTAATAATAACTGATTCTTTGAGGTCCAAACTGAATAAATGATTTCGAATTATTTGAAATTGCATATTATTACTGTGTTCCAGAACCGCGTGAACCAGAACGAGAGCCGATTGTTCTGGATGGGGCTGGTGCTGTGCCCGCTCGTCTGGTCCACCTTCTTCATCATCTGCCTCTTCGGACTCAAGTTCAAGTGGATGGTCCGTCACTATCTATATTTACGTCATTATCAACCTCCTTCCATACTTGTCCCCTGTGGTTCGATTCCTGGGTCGAGCGATATAAGTGTGTTTGCAATTTTCTAAATACGGCTCGGGTTTACGATTACAAAGACGTACAAAAGGTTTTGGAGATAAGCCAGCCCCCCTAGCATGCCTGGGTGTGATAAAATATATCGCACCACGATATAATATCGATTTCGCGAGCAAGACCAAATGAATTATCACGTGATATGAATGGTCAAATTAAATATGGCGGCTATTTTTATCATATTTTGACAGTTGGATGTCGATAAATCGCTATATCATATCGCGTTTTCGAAGTTATGCTAGCCCGGCACGCCGACTTTTTTTATTCTATCTTTATATCAAATCAAAAAAATTTTTATCTGTTTCAGCTCCTAGTACTAATAGCTCTAACACTGACTGGAGCAAATCTCTACGGGTACATCAAATGCAAGTTCGGTGCCAAAGAGAACCTTAAGTCTGCGACCACAGAGTTCATGAAAAAACAACTGTTACAGAACGCTACGTCATTCATGTTCACACAGCCGACCACGCCCAACGCGGGCAACACGGGCGTCATTTAAAATCAACCTTATCTACATATCTATAGAGTCTAATTTAGTTTAAACACCTGTTTCTGAATTTAATATTTTAATGGTATAGAAAAATACACCTTATTTTTAATGAACTAACAAGTCTTTTTCAATAAAGTTACTACTATACATAATTCGGAAATAGGTATATTTTTATTCTATTCATCATCTGTAATAAGACATTTGTCGATAGTATTTCCAAGGTATAATATAATAAGAAGACTATTACTAATTTTTATTTATTATATTTAAAAAAATGTTCCCAATTAGAGACGGGACAAATGTTCAGAAGATTTAAAAAAATGTCTGAATGGTTTACACTTTTAACTTTTATTTTGAAGGGCTCCTATTATTTATTTATTTCCTTACTGCATAAAAAACCAGACAAAGAATGCCTTAATTCTTATAGACAAACAAACTAAATATTTGCTTATTTTTGTTTCTGCAAATTGTTCTATAAGTTTGTAAGATAATATTGTGTAAATAAAGTGATAAGTTAATTTTATTATTAAAATAATTTATGTTGCCCAATCTGTTGTTTCGTTGTGTTCACTTTTCCATCCCTATCTTTAAGTAAGTATATCAAAAACAGTTATTTTATTTATAAGTACTTACTTACAATTCGTTGTTATAAACTATTTATCCTGCCTGAGTGTTGTCTGATGGTGATAACAATGTCCTGCCAAAATAACAGTTTTTATTAAAAACTTTTTAACATAGAATAAGGATCACGACACAGTTTCTCTCATGGTTTTTAACATTGATCTACTATGTAGAAAGAATTATGCATATTCAAGGATTTTTAATTTCCGAAATATGCAATATGGAATTATTTATTGGATAAATAAAACCTACTTTTAGTAATGTTAATAATTGTAACTTTATAGGAAAGGAGACGTATTATTAGAATTTGGACGTAAAATAAGATTTCTGATACCAATGATAAAGTATAGCGTAAAAGTAGACCTTCTATCTAGTAACTCTAAAAAGTAGGATTATACAAAATGGTAAAACACCCTAGGAACTCAATTTTATTTTCTAAAATCAATAATTTATCAAGAAATACGAAAGTAAAAATATGCTCCAGGTGAGGCTCGAACTCACAACCCCGGCATTACTCACACGTACACTGTCTTATAAGTACCGTGCGCTAACCAATTGCGCCACTGGAGCTGTGAGTAGTGGGTCGAAAATAGGCATGTTTTATTACATTACTATAAAACAGTCAAATGACAGATTTTTTATGATAACAAAATGTCAAATCAAATTCGTAGTTTGCTAACAAATCGCTTACAATTTTAAAAAACAAATAAAATTAGTTTATCGTATAGAAATACTTATTTTTCCATATAGAGTTCACCATAATAATCAGCTCAATTGATAAGTAACAAAATTGCAAGAAAAGAAAAATTCACAACATAAACAAAATGGAAACGTCATCTGTGCAGTGTTGTGGTTGCAATCGTAATAAAAATGCGGAATGTTTCGCGTAATAACTATCGGATAAGTGATTAAATATCGAGTGTCGAACAGTGTTGTGTTACGTGTATTTGTGTGAATGACTGATGGTATATAAACATGAATTGGTTCGATGCTTCAGGGCTGACGAGCCTTGCCAAATCAGCATTGAAAGAAGCTCAAAAGACTATCGACAAGGCTCTAGACATTCAAGACGACAGCAGCGAGGAACAGGAAGAGGAGTCTTCGTCGCAAAGTGAGCCGAAACCCTCACCCAGTAAAGGTACTCCTCAGAAAGATAACTCGGACTTCTTTTCCTCCTGGGGTCTCACGGTTAGTGCGGAATGCGACAAAAATGCGCCAGTTAAGGAACAGCCCGTGGTCACCGAGAGCCCCTCCAAGTCTACGTCTCAGAGCGTATGGGGCTCGTTCGCGGGCTCGTTCTTTGAGCAGCCCAACGCTGACAAGACTATAGTAAAACCTCCAAAAGCGAAATCAATGAATGTCATAGCAGATTCTCAGTTTGGGAGTCAGGATGACTTGTTCTCTAAAAGTCAGCTTGTCATGTCTGATAGCGAGGGTGTGGAATACAAAACAAAGAAGGATGAGACCCCCCAGGTTGAGGAAAGGAGAGGGTCATCGCGATCCAATGTGTTATCATTAGTGTCTAGTAGAAATAGTTCTGATTCTGTGGAAGTGTTGTCTCAGAGTATGAAGACTACACCTGATTCAGAGATCTCAATTCATTCCATATCACAGAGCAGCAGCGTCAGTCAGAAACAAAACTCTGAATCGGTTGAGATTTTACCCGATAGTTTGATTAGTCCTAGTTCTATAGAATGTTTAGGTTTTGACAGCTACTCCAGTGATAGAAACAGTAGCACATCCTCCAATCTGTCCCCGGGGGATATAAGTGATAAGAAATCGACCCCCATCGGTGAGAGAACTGAGAGGGCTGAAACGGCCGACAGTGTCAGTTTAGTGGCCGATGAGGATGAGGACACAATGTCATATAACTCAATATCAGAGTGCACGGCCCCCACAGTATTCGACACAGATGAGAAAGGAAATATAGTACCTAAATTATTGAAAAGTGAGTCACGAAAAGGTATGGAAAGGGAGTTGATACATTTAGAAGCCACCATATTGCCACAGAAACTTCACCTGTGTGAAAATTCATCGAATGATGGGTCATGGTCCGACAGAACCTTGAATGCAGACAATGACAGTATTACTTTAGATAACACAAATGAGGAAGATAAGAAGGATAAGGAGCCAGAGGACACCCTCATAGACAAACTGAGTGACTCGTCATCATTCTACAATGTTAATGTGTCATCAGAGATGCTGCACTCTGACAGCTCAGCGTTTGTCAATGTTGAGAAGCAACAGTGCAGTTCACAGAGCAGCATTTCCTCACAGAAAGACAGTGTGAAGGAGCGCACATCACCCATCAGTTCTGACAGCAAAAGTAGTGACCTTGTCAAAATAGGCTCCGACCGAACATCAGGACACACGTCCGGAGATGAAGTTGAAACAGCCACATCATCTGATATCGAAATCATTCCTAGTCCAAATGGAGGAGATGGCTTCCGGAATAGTCCAGCGAAGTACGGATTTAAGAATGGAAAGTTTGATGGGTCCACTTCCCCTAATCTTGTTGATTTAGTTTTGGGTAAGTCTTTAGCGACTAAGATTCGCGGGCATACGAGAGAGTTGTCGGAGGCGTCGGTGCAGAGTAACACGAGTGATGAGAGTCAGGGGTCCGAGAACGAGAGGCTCATGAGGCGGCTGTGTGAGATGGCTGAAATACTGGACGCTAGAGAGAGTAGACTAATGGAGGTGAGTCGGAGTAACGCTGATCTGGTGGAGTCTAATGCCGACCTGAAAAGCCAGGTGGAGGCACTGATGGCTAAGCACGAGGTCGGGGACATCAATATGATCACTGAGGACTACACACAGAGGATGTCGGCTTTGGAGAAGAAATTTCAACAGGCTATTAGGGAAAAGGTGAGGTCTATTTTTTATTTAATTAAGTATATCCATATTCTGTAGGAAAATTTAGATAACGTAATGAGAAGTATGGTTTTAAGTTCAGTATAATTTTGCTAGTTTTGTTTTTGATTTATGAGAAACTAGCTGTGCCCCGCGGTTTCACCCGCGTGGTTCCCGTTCCCGTGGGAATACGGGGATAAAATATAGCCTATGTTATTCAGGATGAATGTAGCATTCTAATGGTGAAAGAATTATTGAAATCGGTTCAGTAGTTTCGGAGCCTATTCGTTACAAACAAACAAACAAACAAACAAATCTTTCCTCTTTATAATATTAGTATAGACACAACATAAATATCAATTTCTAGTTAAAACAATAATTCTTATTCTAGATTATACAGGGTGTCCCGTTAGTAGTGGACCAACGGGATGTGGGGGATAGGGGAGACCGTTACCTACCAGAATCAACAAAATTTATTGTCCTAGGCCTCATAGTTTTGAAGTTATAACGTTTTTTAGTAAGTAGGTGAAATTATCGTACTATGTGCACATTTTTCTTAATTCTACAAATTCTATTAATTATTTTGATGTTATTTTTATTCAAGGGCGTTAAGAATACATAGGTTTTTCTAATTTAAATATTTTTTTAGTGTAGTTATCATTAACTTTAAAATTAATCAACAAAACAAGTGCAATTGTTAAATTTCAAAATACTCTAAGTGGTATTTGAGCTGAGCTGGTGTAAAAAAAATGTATTGTAGCCTTGTGGCACATTATTTTAAAAACATCTACATATCATAAGGATTACAAAAACGTATAACACTGTGGTTTCAAATGAGTAGTTTTTTATTTTAACTAATATCAACGTAAAAGGGAACTTTTGAGAGAAAACAAAAATTCATTGCTAATTATGGAAATTCGTTTATTACTCAATTTATTTTTACATTAAGGGTTCAAAATGCTTTTCATTAGCTCTTGTGCATTAAAACATCTTCGTATAAAGTCTTTTTGTAAACTGTTTTGGGCTCTTTGATGTTTTTTTATCAATTCAGCAACATGATTGAAATTTTGTGATAATTCTCTTTTTATCAGAAATATTTGTCTCATAAACTGCTTCTTTGAGGAAACCCCATAGAAAATAATCCAAAGGATTCAAGTCGGGAGATCGTAGCCTATTTCATGGCCGATCGCTGGCCAGGAAATAGTACCTTCGCGTCCAAACCATCGATTTGGGAACGTCTCATTCAAAAATTCAGTCACTTACCGTGAATAGTGGGCAGGTTCACCTTCGTACTGCAACCACATTCTCTCCCGCGCAGTTTAAGGCCTTATGCATAACCAACATCTTCGAATAAAGTTAAGAAGTACGCGAGAGTATGTGGTTCCGCGCAGTTTCAGGCCTTGTGCATAACCAACATCTTCGTTAAGTTAAGAAGCACGTACGAATGTTGCAGTACGAAGATGAACCTGCCCACTATTCACGGTAAGTGACTGAATTTTTGAATGATACGTTCCCAAATCGATGGTTTGGACGCGAAGGTACTATTTCCTGGCCAGCGATCGGCCATGAAATAGGCCACGATCTCCCGACTTGAATCCTTTGGATTATTTTCTATGGGGTTTCCTCAAAGAAGCAGTTAATGAGACAAATATTCATGATAAACGAGAGTTATGACAAAAATTCAACCATGTTTCTGAATTGATAAAAAAACATCAAAGAGCCCAAAAAAGTTTACAATAAGACTTTATACGAAGATGTTTTAATGCACAAGAGCTAAAGAAAAGCATTTTGAACCCTTAATGTAAAAATAAATTGAGTAATAAACGAATTTCCATAATTAGCAATGAATTTTTGTTTTCTCTCAAAAGTTCCCTTTTACGTTGATATTAGTTAAAATAAAAAACTACTCATTTGAAACCACAGTGTTATACGTTTTTGTAATCCTTATGATATGTAGATGTTTTTAAAATAATGTGCCACAAGGCTACAATACATTTTTTTTACACCAGCTCAGCTCAAATACCACTTAGAGTATTTTGAAATTTAACAATTGCACTTGTTTTGTTGATTAATTTTAAAGTTAATGATAACTACACTAAAAAAATATTTAAATTAGAAAAACCTATGTATTCTTAACGCCCTTGAATAAAAATAACATCAAAATAAGTAATAGAATTTGTAGAATTAAGAAAAATGTGCACATAGTACGATAATTTCACCTACTTACTAAAAAACGTTATAACTTCAAAACTATGAGGCCTAGGACAATAAATTTTGTTGATTCTGGTAGGTAACGGTCTCCCCTATCCCCCACATCCCGTTGGTCCACTACTTACGGGACACCCTGTATAATAACTATAATTCAAGGTAAGCCTTTTAAACATTTATTGGTTTGTTCAGATTTGAGGTGTAATAATTTCTTTGATAAGATTTCAATCAATGAGTAAGATTCTAATAATATTTTGATGTGTAGTAGATGTGTTTGTATGTAGGTATTTTTGATAAGAACAACATATTTTCTATTTTAATTAACTAGGCCGACATATAGTACATTCATAATTGTTATTTAATATAATATTTATGAGTCTTTGATAAGTTATGAGTGTTAGATTGGATAACATTTCAATCAAATTAATTTTGATATTATAAGTGCCACAGAATGTCTCTATTATGTATAAACTAACTAAAAAACTATCTAACAGAACTGAGTCGATTTTCAATTGCTGCAATAATTTATTACCCTTAAAATTGTTTACATAAGTAACACATTTTACACACAAACAGAAGTCATTTGTTCCAACATTGTTAGGTATATTAAATGTTCTAAACTATGTGCGTAATCTAAATAATTCTATTTACTTATCTGGTAGGTACTTATACATTCGTTTTCAATTAGCCCGCGCTGTTATCTAACATATCAAACGGTCGATGTTATTATTAGTAACGCCGTCAATGGGTTTTTATTATTTTCACATTATGTTTATTATACACGATGCGGAAATGAATAGTAAGAAACTTCATTTATATTGCTTCTTTGTTATTGGTCAATGATATTATGTGCTTCAAAAATCTGAAAATCCTAGACCTGTGATAAAAACATAGTTTCTGCATGTTGCTACCGAATGATGATACTCACGAAAAATGCGATACCGTCGAAAAAGGACGCTTCATAAATAGCGCATAGGGTTAGGATAGGAACACAAAGTAGTTTCTTCGTGATTATGATCAAAGAGAATATACTTAATCACTACGTTATAGTTAGGATCACAGAAAAGTCGCAAGAACATGCGTTCGCAGCGTAGCTAGATCGCGTAACGAAAATAATGATACATTTTGCCTCCTATCTGTTGCCGGGCTAATTAGAAAAAAATCGAACTACCTATAATTTAAATAAATAAAAACATGTTTATTGTTTTAATTTCAGGATATACTACGAAAACAATTAGACAGTTTAAAAGTGGAATGTTCTCGAAAGAACTCGTCGGAGCTGGAGGCGAGCCTCAAGGAGAAGGAGGAGATGGTGGGCCAGCTGCAGGAGGAGGGCGAGAAGCTGGCCAAGCAGCAGTTACAGCAATCCAATATCATCAAGAAGCTGAGGGCCAAGGACAAGGATAATGAGCAAGTTATTAAGGGGCTTAGGTACGATACGAGAGAGCTTGCATATGTATAGAGTGAATTTTTCAAATGGGTGTGCCAGACCAAAATCGAAACTTCCAACATCTTCCCTTAGTTTGCCATATGTTATGTCTTCCCAGAATTTGATCTTTACTATAGTCCATTCATTTGGCCGTGAGACAAAATGTAAACAAAGAAATACTGGTTGTCAAACTTTTAGCTCTTTTAGGCGAAAAATATATTGTTTTTTTAGAGTTATAAATATGAAAGTAAAATAAGACTAAGTAGGCATCTTTGATAAGTCGTCTATAAGTAATTTAGTTTAGTGTAAAAATCAATAAAAAGGTAATAAACAGGATGAGTTGAGTACAAGTAAAAACAATTCATGTAAGCACCTGAATTGTTTTACTACAAAATAAATAAACAACTATTTATTGGTGATCCTCAGAAGAAGAAGAGCTCCAACATGGATTTTCCTTTTTTTTCTTTTACAAATCGGTAAACGGAGGCTCGTGAAGTCGTTATATACAATATATTTTTTGTAGGGATACGAATCTTTGGCCAAGTCTCTTCTACGTATTTAAATATATTAATAACACCTTGGTGTCTGTTTGGATCTTCGATGAAGTAAAAGTGCAAGCGCTGTTTGAACCAGGTTCACTTATTTTCATCAAAATCAACGTTCAGATAACAGAAATTTAACGATAACTGAATATAAAACATAATACAATAATTACTTTAAACAAAAAAATCTCAAAAATTTACAATATACTTTACTATATAATCGGGAAGAAAACACTCACGTCAACAAGTTGATCAAGAGTAAAAATGACGGGTACAATCCGGCTAAATACGAAAACTATTAATTTTACTTTCATTACTTAAAATGACTGTTCACCTTCATTTAGTAGTATTAAAATGTATCCATAGTTTGAGATTCACAGCATTTTTAGGTTTTAGTAATGTCAATTATCATCGTCATTACTATTACTACCTTAGATGAAGAATTGGTTTCGCTGTGTTTGGTAGGTATCGCCGACGTAGTCAAATGCGGCAACAAATACTACACTCGGCGTATCCAAGCCAGTCACACTGCAAGCTGTCTGTGAGGCGTATGTTCCAAATGTTTTATTAAAATTTGAACATAATACGTAGTAAAATGTCAGTTTGCGTGGTGAAACTGTGTAAAAATAATACTTCAAGAAACAAATTTCGTGTAATCATCAAAAACAATATACAAAAAAGTAGCTTTCTATGTCCCTATGTCCTGATGTCCCTATGTATGCTTAGATCTTTATAACTACGCAACGGATTTTGATGCGATTTATTTTAATAGATAGAGTGATTCAGTGGAAAGGTCTTTGGCATATTTTATCCCCATATTCTTACGGGAACGAGAACTACGCGGGTGAAACCGCAGGGCACCGCTAGTCTATATTATATAAAAATGAAACCCGTTTGCCGTTATCACGTCATAACTTGCGAACGGCTAGACCGATTTGGCTTTTTCTTTTGTAGTTTTCTAAGACTCTGTAGAATGTTCTTACGCAAAAAAATTAAGAAAATATCTCAGTTAGATTATAAAAAAATACATTTAATTCTGCATATTTTAAAAAACGCGCAAATGATTGACATACGTTAGTATGTCAATCATTTGATTCGGGCTGTTGTATATGCTTCGACAAAAAATCTCCGAGACGCATTATCGGTATTTCATTAAATTTCCAGGTATTTTATGGCCAAAGTGTCTTATTCCCTACCAATTGCTCAAAGGTAGTGATTTCGAGTTTCCAATATTGCTACGCTGTTGCAAGCGCCATGATCACGGATGAACTGAACTGTTCATCCGTGATTATAATAGTTACTCGCTGGCAGTGTGAACATGCGAGTAACTATTAATAATATATGTATCTCATCAGGTATCGCGGTATCTAACCAATCTTTCATCTATGGTTACTAAATAGTACTTATAAAACAAAGTCGCTGTCGCTGTCTGTCCGTCCCTATGTATGCTTAAATCTTTAAAACTACGCAACGGATTTTGAAGCGGTTTTTTTAATAGAGTGATACCAGAGGAAAGTTTATATGTATAATACATGCATGATATTGTAGAGAAACACCGATAAATCTAGGGATTTCTAATGTGATGTCGTAAAAAACACATTTTTTGCGCTTACATTGCAAAAGTATTTAATCTAAAAGACATTTGCCTTTTACATGATTTGATTTCAATAAGTATCTTAGAATATATCTTAGTTTTAAAATAACATTACAGCAAAATTATGATTAAGGCCACATATTACTAAATAGTTACTACGACAAAGCGACCCGGCTAGTGCACGGCGGCACAGAATAACTATTTTTTCACCTTCTACATAAATGAAGTCGCGTGTTAAAATAATTATTACACGCGAACGAAGTTGAGGGCTAAAGCTAGTATGTTATATATTCTATATTTCAAAGATTAATTAAATATCAAGTAGTCAGTAGGGAGTAGTCTATGTATTATTGATAAAACATGACATACAAAATAACCTTTTTCATGGTTTGTTTACATTTTGTCTCACGGCCAAATGAATACATTATAGCAACACTTTCAGATGGTTGGTGGTAGATTCACATTCAACATGCATTATGTCTCATTGTCTGAGTAAATTATTTGGCCTGATAATACAGGGTGTGACAATTTTTGGCATAATCAACTGGTTTGATTCCTGGCTAGGAGTATCATCAAAAATGTAATGATGCATGATGTTCTGTTTTTCATCAAAATCAGCCTTGAGACTCCTTTCAGACTTTTTTAATTGTATACTTTCGGATTTGGTATACCACTCGAAAAATTCACCCTTTATATCGAGAGTGGCACATCTCCTTACTACCTCGCCATACGGTGTAGGGATAAGATAGCAGAGCTGACTGCGGAGTCGGACCGGCTGAAGCGGTCGGTGGCCGCCAAGGAGGAGCTGGAGGTCAGTCAGATCGAGGCCGTGTACAGACTTACCACGCAGAACAAGAAGATGGAAACTGAACTATTAGAGGTTAGTAACTTAGGGCCATATTTTTTTTAGGGAATTTAGACCTTAAAAGATTTTGTCTGAATATACATAAATACCGCGGCCGCACACAGTAGCTACAAATTCTGGCAGCAAATGTTTCAAAGCAACCAATTGTCCCCTACATTTAATATAGAAGCTCTGTGTGCGTACCACGTAGATAAATGTGTGATAACATTTGTTGTTTCGATATGCGGCTGGGTTAAAAAGAAATAATCGCGATCGTTTCTCATGTTCCAGACAAAAAGCGCTCTGGACGACGCGACCAACAACTTGGAAACCTGTCGCACGTCCCTGGAGGGCGCGCGGCGTGAGTTAGCAACGCGGCGCGACGCCGACGCGCAGCTGGCGCGCGCCGCCGCCCGCGCCGACACGCTGCAACAGGATCTCGCGCGGGCGGAACATGACCTGCAAGTCGCGCAGGAACAACTGGCGCAGTTACGGCATGATCATGCTAATGGTATGGAGAGATTTTTATGGGGAGAAAGTATTTGCACGATATTGAAGTGTAATGCTATCCATGTAAACATTCTAGGTCTCAGGAAGACGAAAGATATCTCATTTGAAAGTAAATAATTAGTGACATTTCCAGAGGAGCGTCGCTGGGTGTCCCGCGCGGAGTCCCTGCGGCTCGAGCTGGACGAGGCGCGCGCGGCGCTGGCGGGCGCGGAGTGGGGCGCCCCCCCGCCGGGCGCTCCGCCCGCCGCCGTGCTCACACAACTGGCGCACTTACAGGAGGCCGCGCTGCACAGGGAGCGGGCACACGCGCGCCAGATTGGTACGGAAGGGGGATAGCTCTTGCTTGCATAGTGATATTGATGTATACCAAGGAAGGTGATTGGAGGATTCATATGATCCAAAATCATTTTTTTATGGACAAAAGTCTGAGGGTACATTTTCTCCAATCCTCTTTGATCCTAAAGGAATAGATTTTCGTTAAAAAGAGGATGATCTATGACGATAAATTATCGTACGACATTCAATAATAACGTATGTTTTTCTTTTCATGTATTTTATTGATCTTCTCGATAGTGTGATTTTATTATGTTTTACTATTTTTCCAGCGGAGTTAGAAAAGTCCCTGGCAGTATGTGCCGAACGTGAGCGCGTGTCCCGCGAGGAGTGTATTACACTACAACAAACTCTCAAGGAAGCGGGGGAGGAGGCCGCCATCAGTGACAAACTGCGGGAGGAGCTGACGAGGGCTCAGAATGAACTGGCGGCTGCACAGGAGAGGATACACGGGTATGGAGATGATATGTGGAGTAGTCGTTAAGGACGTGTGGAGTATTAGAAAGCTGTTTATGTAATACGGCGGTAAATAACGTCATTAGAATGATGTTATTTATCGTGGTTCTTCGGTTGTGGTTGTCTATTTTCTATTTTAATTGTAATTTATCATATGTAAAATAAAAGATCGGAAGGTACGTTGAAGGACCCATGAAAAGGCAGAGCAACAGGCACTCCGGCCGCGGCGCGCCCCCGGGCCCCGCGGCCGGAGTGCGGGGACAGAGGGCTGCGGGTGGGGGGCGGCCCCGGGGGCGGGGGGCTCCGCGCGCCCCCGGGGCCCGCGGCCGGAGTGCGGGGACAGAGGGCTGCGGGTGGGGGGCGGCCCCGGGGGCGGGGGGCTCCGCGCGCCCCCGGGGCCCGCGGCCGGAGTGCGGGGACAGAGGGCTGCGGGTGGGGGGCGGCCCCGGGGGCGGGGGGCTCCGCGCGCCCCCGGGGCCCGCGGCCGGAGTGCGGGGACAGAGGGCTGCGGGTGGGGGGCGGCCCCGGGGGCGGGGGGCTCCGCGCGCCCCCGGGGCCCGCGGCCGGAGTGCGGGGACAGAGGGCTGCGGGTGGGGGGCGGCCCCGGGGGCGGGGGGCTCCGCGCGCCCCCGGGGCCCGCGGCCGGAGTGCGGGGACAGAGGGCTGCGGGTGGGGGGCGGCCCCGGGGGCGGGGGGCTCCGCGCGCCCCCGGGGCCCGCGGCCGGAGTGCGGGGACAGAGGGCTGCGGGTGGGGGGCGGCCCCGGGGGCGGGGGGCTCCGCGCGCCCCCGGGGCCCGCGGCCGGAGTGCGGGGACAGAGGGCTGCGGGTGGGGGGCGGCCCCGGGGGCGGGGGGCTCCGCGCGCCCCCGGGGCCCGCGGCCGGAGTGCGGGGACAGAGGGCTGCGGGTGGGGGGCGGCCCCGGGGGCGGGGGGCTCCGCGCGCCCCCGGGGCCCGCGGCCGGAGTGCGGGGACAGAGGGCTGCGGGTGGGGGGCGGCCCCGGGGGCGGGGGGCTCCGCGCGCCCCCGGGGCCCGCGGCCGGAGTGCGGGGACAGAGGGCTGCGGGTGGGGGGCGGCCCCGGGGGCGGGGGGCTCCGCGCGCCCCCGGGGCCCGCGGCCGGAGTGCGGGGACAGAGGGCTGCGGGTGGGGGGCGGCCCCGGGGGCGGGGGGCTCCGCGCGCCCCCGGGGCCCGCGGCCGGAGTGCGGGGACAGAGGGCTGCGGGTGGGGGGCGGCCCCGGGGGCGGGGGGCTCCGCGCGCCCCCGGGGCCCGCGGCCGGAGTGCGGGGACAGAGGGCTGCGGGTGGGGGGCGGCCCCGGGGGCGGGGGGCTCCGCGCGCCCCCGGGGCCCGCGGCCGGAGTGCGGGGACAGAGGGCTGCGGGTGGGGGGCGGCCCCGGGGGCGGGGGGCTCCGCGCGCCCCCGGGGCCCGCGGCCGGAGTGCGGGGACAGAGGGCTGCGGGTGGGGGGCGGCCCCGGGGGCGGGGGGCTCCGCGCGCCCCCGGGGCCCGCGGCCGGAGTGCGGGGACAGAGGGCTGCGGGTGGGGGGCGGCCCCGGGGGCGGGGGGCTCCGCGCGCCCCCGGGGCCCGCGGCCGGAGTGCGGGGACAGAGGGCTGCGGGTGGGGGGCGGCCCCGGGGGCGGGGGGCTCCGCGCGCCCCCGGGGCCCGCGGCCGGAGTGCGGGGACAGAGGGCTGCGGGTGGGGGGCGGCCCCGGGGGCGGGGGGCTCCGCGCGCCCCCGGGGCCCGCGGCCGGAGTGCGGGGACAGAGGGCTGCGGGTGGGGGGCGGCCCCGGGGGCGGGGGGCTCCGCGCGCCCCCGGGGCCCGCGGCCGGAGTGCGGGGACAGAGGGCTGCGGGTGGGGGGCGGCCCCGGGGGCGGGGGGCTCCGCGCGCCCCCGGGGCCCGCGGCCGGAGTGCGGGGACAGAGGGCTGCGGGTGGGGGGCGGCCCCGGGGGCGGGGGGCTCCGCGCGCCCCCGGGGCCCGCGGCCGGAGTGCGGGGACAGAGGGCTGCGGGTGGGGGGCGGCCCCGGGGGCGGGGGGCTCCGCGCGCCCCCGCCCCCGGGGCCGGAGTGCGGGGACAGAGGGCTGCGGGTGGGGGGCGGCCCCGGGGGCGGGGGGCTCCGCGCGCCCCCGGGGCCCGCGGCCGGAGTGCGGGGACAGAGGGCTGCGGGTGGGGGGCGGCCCCGGGGGCGGGGGGCTCCGCGCGCCCCCGGGGCCCGCGGCCGGAGTGCGGGGACAGAGGGCTGCGGGTGGGGGGCGGCCCCGGGGGCGGGGGGCTCCGCGCGCCCCCGGGGCCCGCGGCCGGAGTGCGGGGACAGAGGGCTGCGGGTGGGGGGCGGCCCCGGGGGCGGGGGGCTCCGCGCGCCCCCGGGGCCCGCGGCCGGAGTGCGGGGACAGAGGGCTGCGGGTGGGGGGCGGCCCCGGGGGCGGGGGGCTCCGCGCGCCCCCGGGGCCCGCGGCCGGAGTGCGGGGACAGAGGGCTGCGGGTGGGGGGCGGCCCCGGGGGCGGGGGGCTCCGCGCGCCCCCGGGGCCCGCGGCCGGAGTGCGGGGACAGAGGGCTGCGGGTGGGGGGCGGCCCCGGGGGCGGGGGGCTCCGCGCGCCCCCGGGGCCCGCGGCCGGAGTGCGGGGACAGAGGGCTGCGGGTGGGGGGCGGCCCCGGGGGCGGGGGGCTCCGCGCGGCCCCGGGGCCCGCGGCCGGAGTGCGGGGACAGAGGGCTGCGGGTGGGGGGCGGCCCCGGGGGCGGGGGGCTCCGCGCGCCCCCGGGGCCCGCGGCCGGAGTGCGGGGACAGAGGGCTGCGGGTGGGGGGCGGCCCCGGGGGCGGGGGGCTCCGCGCGGCCCCGGGGCCCGCGGCCGGAGTGCGGGGACAGAGGGCTGCGGGTGGGGGGCGGCCCCGGGGGCGGGGGGCTCCGCGCGGCCCCGGGGCCCGCGGCCGGAGTGCGGGGACAGAGGGCTGCGGGTGGGGGGCGGCCCCGGGGGCGGGGGGCTCCGCGCGGCCCCGGGGCCCGCGGCCGGAGTGCGGGGACAGAGGGCTGCGGGTGGGGGGCGGCCCCGGGGGCGGGGGGCTCCGCGCGGCCCCGGGGCCCGCGGCCGGAGTGCGGGGACAGAGGGCTGCGGGTGGGGGGCGGCCCCGGGGGCGGGGGGCTCCGCGCGCCCCCGGGGCCCGCGGCCGGAGTGCGGGGACAGAGGGCTGCGGGTGGGGGGCGGCCCCGGGGGCGGGGGGCTCCGCGCGCCCCCGGGGCCCGCGGCCGGAGTGCGGGGACAGAGGGCTGCGGGTGGGGGGCGGCCCCGGGGGCGGGGGGCTCCGCGCGCCCCCGGGGCCCGCGGCCGGAGTGCGGGGACAGAGGGCTGCGGGTGGGGGGCGGCCCCGGGGGCGGGGGGCTCCGCGCGCCCCCGGGGCCCGCGGCCGGAGTGCGGGGACAGAGGGCTGCGGGTGGGGGGCGGCCCCGGGGGCGGGGGGCTCCGCGCGGCCCCGGGGCCCGCGGCCGGAGTGCGGGGACAGAGGGCTGCGGGTGGGGGGCGGCCCCGGGGGCGGGGGGCTCCGCGCGGCCCCGGGGCCCGCGGCCGGAGTGCGGGGACAGAGGGCTGCGGGTGGGGGGCGGCCCCGGGGGCGGGGGGCTCCGCGCGCCCCCGGGGCCCGCGGCCGGAGTGCGGGGACAGAGGGCTGCGGGTGGGGGGCGGCCCCGGGGGCGGGGGGCTCCGCGCGCCCCCGGGGCCCGCGGCCGGAGTGCGGGGACAGAGGGCTGCGGGTGGGGGGCGGCCCCGGGGGCGGGGGGCTCCGCGCGCCCCCGGGGCCCGCGGCCGGAGTGCGGGGACAGAGGGCTGCGGGTGGGGGGCGGCCCCGGGGGCGGGGGGCTCCGCGCGCCCCCGGGGCCCGCGGCCGGAGTGCGGGGACAGAGGGCTGCGGGTGGGGGGCGGCCCCGGGGGCGGGGGGCTCCGCGCGCCCCCGGGGCCCGCGGCCGGAGTGCGGGGACAGAGGGCTGCGGGTGGGGGGCGGCCCCGGGGGCGGGGGGCTCCGCGCGCCCCCGGGGCCCGCGGCCGGAGTGCGGGGACAGAGGGCTGCGGGTGGGGGGCGGCCCCGGGGGCGGGGGGCTCCGCGCGCCCCCGGGGCCCGCGGCCGGAGTGCGGGGACAGAGGGCTGCGGGTGGGGGGCGGCCCCGGGGGCGGGGGGCTCCGCGCGCCCCCGGGGCCCGCGGCCGGAGTGCGGGGACAGAGGGCTGCGGGTGGGGGGCGGCCCCGGGGGCGGGGGGCTCCGCGCGCCCCCGGGGCCCGCGGCCGGAGTGCGGGGACAGAGGGCTGCGGGTGGGGGGCGGCCCCGGGGGCGGGGGGCTCCGCGCGCCCCCGGGGCCCGCGGCCGGAGTGCGGGGACAGAGGGCTGCGGGTGGGGGGCGGCCCCGGGGGCGGGGGGCTCCGCGCGCCCCCGGGGCCCGCGGCCGGAGTGCGGGGACAGAGGGCTGCGGGTGGGGGGCGGCCCCGGGGGCGGGGGGCTCCGCGCGCCCCCGGGGCCCGCGGCCGGAGTGCGGGGACAGAGGGCTGCGGGTGGGGGGCGGCCCCGGGGGCGGGGGGCTCCGCGCGCCCCCGGGGCCCGCGGCCGGAGTGCGGGGACAGAGGGCTGCGGGTGGGGGGCGGCCCCGGGGGCGGGGGGCTCCGCGCGCCCCCGGGGCCCGCGGCCGGAGTGCGGGGACAGAGGGCTGCGGGTGGGGGGCGGCCCCGGGGGCGGGGGGCTCCGCGCGCCCCCGGGGCCCGCGGCCGGAGTGCGGGGACAGAGGGCTGCGGGTGGGGGGCGGCCCCGGGGGCGGGGGGCTCCGCGCGGCCCCGGGGCCCGAGCGCCGCGCGGACATTACATGGTGGCCTGGGATAGCCATCCTACGGACACAGAATTTATGCTCAAAAACTTTGTTCCTAAACATAAAATCGTATTGTAAACAACGGTACATTATTCTGATCTTTGAAACGAAGCGAAATGAATCGGAATAACCGCGTATCTTACATTATTACAACTATACCCTGCTTTAATGTATTAACTATATTTAATCCGTGTTAAATCATTTCTATTAGTTACCATCGTTTTATAACATCGATAAACAAGCTATTATTTTTTTTACCAAGAACTATAGGCGATCACGATCGAATAAATTATCCAATTTTATACGTTATATCTTTTAATATAAACATCAACTCTTTAACAATAATCTCTCTTATTCCAGCCTATCATCAGAGTTAGAAGCTGTCCGCACTTCCAAGGAAACTGAACTACAAGAGTTGAGGACGAAGGTGGATGAATTAGAACGGCAGCTGGACGCGGAGCGAACAGCGCTAGAGGTGGAGAGGAAACGGAATAGTATACTACAGGTACTGGGAAAAGGGATTATAGTTACCATGATTACAATTAAGAAAATATTAAATTATGCTGAATTCAACGACGTCAAATAATTAATTTGACAAACATTACTCTTTCGGCCTCGCGTGAGAGCAGGCGGGACGTAAAGGCGACTACATTGAATAAGTATTATACTAGATTATATTGAACACGCCGCGCGGAGCCCAGATTTAGAACAATTAGTATTGATCAGTGCTCAAAGTACTTATGGCATTATTGAATTTTGGTAATTAAAACTTTGAAAAATTTTATAAACGTTTCCTCGATAAATAATTGAATAGTTAAATTATTTTTATAAACTTTTACTCCCGAGGCGCTATTGAGGCCCGAGCCTCCAGGCGAGGGTCTGAAAATAGCCGAGGATAGTAATCATCAATACACGCGTGTACCATACAACGTTTTTCAACACACTTGCTCATAAAGGGGCTCTTATTTGTGCAAAAACAGTTGAATAATGACACGTTTTATTCACTAGTGAGTTATAGATTGTTTTTTTAAATTGCTTTGTTTTTAAAAAAGTTTCGATACCAAAAAAAATGTGCCCATACATTTTATAAACAAACTTCAACTATGTTGCCTTACTTTTGGCAGGTCGTTTTTTTTAATAAGTATATTCTTTTAGTCTGGCCGATCACCATTGTTGTGTTGGATGCGCGCGAATAGAAAAACTGTTTATTTTTTAGCGAAATATGTTATTTTGTTATGAATTTCTTCGCAAGTGTGTTGAAAAATGTTGTATGGTACACGCGTGTATTGATGATTACTATTCTCGGCTTTTTTCAGACCCTCGCCTAACGGCTCGGGCCTCAATAGCGCCTCGGGAGTATTCTTCAACTTTATTCGCTTGTACCATAAATAACTATTATTTATATTTTCCCAGGAGCAGTTATCATGTCGCGGCGAAGTATCCCCCCCACAATCAGTAGTGTCTGACTCCCTGTCCATGACTTGGCCGTCCGAGGACGTGTTCCCGGGGAACAGTAGCGGCAGTATGGGCGGCGGCGCGGGCGGCGGGGGCTCCGCTCTACTAGTGGACGACGTGGTGTCGGCGCTGTCGCGGCGCGACGGGGAGCTGCGCGCGCTGCGCCGCCAGCGCGACACGCTGCGCCACGAGCGGGACTCGCTCGCCGCGCACGTCGCGCAGCTACACCACCGCCTCGACCACCACCAGGTATACTGACCACACTTACACTGTCACACGCACCACTCCTACTCTCAAATACACCAGTCCACAATCAGATACGCGGCCTCCTTCGTCAAGTAAACCGATCTACTGACTGATAGACATACTAATACCACTGTCAGATATACCACCTCCATCCAGCATCAGATACACTACATCCACCGTCAATTACACATCACACCAATACATATACACCCTTATTTTGAAATTACGATACCTTATCTCACAGCTAATGTAAACGACAGGTGACAATATAATAGTGAAGTTAGTTTTTTTCTTTTGCTTTTATTTAAAAAGTTATGTTAAGTCAAAGTTTTTCAAAATCCCGCCGAATTTTATTGTTATTCTACACCGAACGCTGCGATACACAGCTGAGCGCGGTCATTGACCCGAGCCGTCACAGAATACTTGATAGCTAGTGTGCCGTCTGGTAATACGACATTTATTTGGTATTTTTTAAGATAAGTAATTGACTATCATTTTTGATATTTTTATTGGATATATGGATTCAGTTACTGCTACAGATATTCTGATTTTAATAAGTCCCATATTTTCAAAATAGGGGTGTATATTTATATATGATTGCAGAGCGTCCAAGAGCAGTACGACGCATTACTCCAGATGTACGGCGAGAAGGAGGAGCAGCTGGGCGAGCTGCGGCTGGACCTGCATGACGTCACGCAGCTCTACAAGCAGCAGCTGGACGAGCTGCTCGCGCTCCGGGACAACCAGCGGTAACACGAACAGAGGGGACGGGATGAGAGGGGATACGATTGGAGGTGACACCGTCGATGGTAATATAACTAGTGGAAACACATTCGGATTTGACACTACCGATGATAATACTACCAGAAGTGAAACAATAGGAGGTGATTCAATAACTACTGGAACCACAATCAGTGGAAACACAATAGGTAAAGTCTGGTCGCGGAGTAGGAAGAATTTCGTACATTGCTCTATGATTCCCTATCTCTGTCACTCCTGCGTCATTTATTTCATTATATTACTAAGGCTTTCGCTCTGATGCAAACATGGCAACTAATGTACGAAATTCTTCCTCCTCCGCGACAGACTTTAGTAACATAAAAGTTAGTAACACAACACAACACACAAATAGTTCCCGATCTGTGAGGAAACAGCTGGATCTCCAAATTTTTTTTGAAGTTGCTTACACTTACATACATTAATTAATTCTATTGATAAATATTTTAATACTTATGAAAAATAATAGCATAAAATCTCAATACCTTCCAAGGTATACACATTGACTGCCAAAACAATTTTAAATATATATAATAGATCACCGCGGATAAAAATGGCGTTTTAAATGGTAAAAACATACATACAACAAATCATTTAGAAGCAAACTTAAACGCGAACACTTACCAGTGTATTTTATGTTTAATTTAAAGTATTATTTTTTGTAATTAATTCTGCTCAAAGAGTTATAGGTGTCTATCTAAAGTTAATATTGGTTTGTCAAAAGCAAAGTATCATTGAAATTACTTTTACATTAATTTATATTAAAATTAATACATAAAGACAGAATAACAAAAACATGTAACGACATACATACAATAATTATTTATGTATGCATATGTAATGTCGATATCTGGTGTCAGTAATAAATCAGTGTTATTTTAGTAAACTTACTTTATATTCTTAAAGGATATTTTAGATAGATTTATTAATTATTAAATACTACTTATAGCTATAATGGGGGTTAAATTATTTAATTATTGTTTAATTATCGTTAGCTATATAGATTTGGGAATATTGTTACAAAGAATCTAAGCCATACGATAATGTTAACTAGCTTATCATGTCACCGCCAAAATTATTTTTTCATCACAAAATTTTAAATGAATACTTTTCCTCGGTTAACAAATATATAATATAAATTATAAATCCTTGTAGGTAGATACATTATTATTAAAATCTATTTTAAAGCCCGGTCGCAATTCACAGAAAATTTTGTACGTTGACCTGTAGCTATCTATCTCTGTCGCACCTGCGTAAATTATAATGCGTCTCTGTCGCCTCTACAGGTCAAAATTTTCTGTGAATTACGACCGGAGTTTATCTAATATTAGTATTATCTAAATTGATAGTCTAGATACATATGTAATATAATTAAGTGCCTGAAATGAGTGTTTCACCTTCATGTGTTTGACTAGTCCACTTATGTATTTAATAATATATAAGGTATATGGTAGTTTATCGCGTGCCTGCGGTCTGTGATACTGTACTGCCAAACTGCTTTGAATTCAATTGATATGAAAACGTAAATACCTTCACTACGGATTTACGTAGAAGTCTCTTTCTAAAAATAATCATATTATGGCTGGAAGTACATGGGTATGAAAGTAGAAAGATTTTAGACGTCACTAGTAAATTAAAGGCCTATCCGCACACAACAGAACCAACACGTGAGCGACAGTCCATACCGTACCGTTTCGTGACGTGCTATTCATACATGTCAGTGCGACACGACGCGTGCAGTGTTTTTTAGATCAATACAATCAACTTTTCGTCGTCCATCTTGAAACACTGCGACCGTTTCAGGCAAAATATTGTCCGCTACCAAGCCACATCGGATCACGGCGAATGTCGGCGCAGCACTGACATCACTGAATGTCACTGTCACTGACGAGTACGAATAATCCTACAAAATGTATGGTACAATATCATATTTTATTGACACTGATCGATACGTTACTGATCGTCACGTGTCGGCACTGTTGGATAGGCCTTTAACAGTCTGGCACTCACAGCAAACCATCTAAGTAGAACCACAGACTGGGGACTAACCCGTATAGTATATGACTGCAATATCTGTACTAAATTATTTATATAGAAGTTGCTGTAACGAAGCTATTTGATCTATTTCAAGCCTTATTACTGCTAAAAGTATATTTGTATTTATCGCAGGTTTGCTCATTCTCTACTCTATTTATATGTGCATAGGGTTGTATTCACTTGGATCCCATCTTATAGCATAATAGCACAGGAGCAAAAATTAAAAAACAGTAAATATTTTTAAAGTAATAAAAAAAGACAACTTAAAAAAAAATCCTTAAGAAAAATTAAAAAAGGTGCTATTTGCACAATGCAAAGCTGCAGTAATTGTATATTTATGGGATCCAATTGTACTGACCCGCAATAATGTCTTATTGGCCTTATAATCGTGAAAATTACTAAAATAGGTAAACAATACTTAACTATAGTTGTACGTTTAGGATCGGCTGTGTTAGTGATGATGGTGTTGAGAATGTTCTAGACCGAAGACTAAATAGGCGTTGTTGAAAGTTGTAAGAATGTTACATTGTATTGATTGCGTCGGTTTAGGACTAATTGTTGGCGTCTCCTTGCGGTGGACATGTGATCGTTTATATCATTTTAATATGTACATATTACATAGTGTTATTAATTTGTCAAGTTATAGGTACTATTGCGTGTATTAAAAGCAATAAATATTTAAATTTTAGTATAAATAAGATGTATTCTAATTTGAACAGCTACTGCAAATGAAATCTATCAAGTGTTATGTTCCTTCACATTCTATTGTCACAGATTATGTATGTTTATGTAAATAAATATTGTAAAAATATATACTACTTGTTTTATTTCTGTAGATATTTTAGTTTTGTGTATCTAGTTCACAAGTGGCTCAATGGTTTTTAGTTTATATTTAGCTTTTAAGTGGAATTTGTTAACTGTTTTTCTTAATAAAATAGTACCTATACCAACCCAAGTCCACGCTGAACCGTAGCACTGCTAATCCCAATCATAATATCTTTTTCAATTTACCGCTTTCATTAGCTGAACTTAATAACTTATATAGAAAAGGTGATAATAAATAAAACACACAATGTTACACATAAGCCATTATATTATAATTAATGTAAAAGCGATACAGACATACTAAATGTGAATGCATTTTATAGTTACATCCACCTCACATCCCAACAGATACCTATCTAATTAGTTGTAATGAAACACAATTATAAATTACTATTTCAAGCTGAATGAATAGTAAACAATTCTTTACCATTTATAATAATGTTTTATTCAGGAAAATGAATTCGTCTTCTATTTAATTTGATAAAATGAAAAAGGTCTTCGAAGCAAATGGTATAAAAGTCGAAGTTAGCTGAAACTCTTTAAGCGAGGCCTAAGGATGTGAAAGTTACCTACGAGATATTTAATATAATAGTGAAAATTAAAAAGTAATGGCCCAGATCCGTACTATTATCTTTTTTTTTTTTGTTGTAATCCAGTTTGAGATCACCAACTCGCAAGGACTTACGTGGTGAGTATAATCGAAATAGCCCTTTTTATTGTAGATACTAATATCATCAATGTCTATCAATCAACCTTACAAATCAAACTGATAATTTCGTTTATCATTTTCACCAATAAAAGCACAGCCTTTATACCATAAAGGTGACTCGATACTTGAACATTGTATATAGGTTTGTATGTTATTTATCTTAAATTATTTATTATAAACTGATGAATTATGAGATTAGATATTGTATGGGGATATGAGGTCGATGTTTATTCTATACTGTATTAGTAAAGTTACTGAAGGTATCTTGTCAGTGGTACATTATATGGTTACAATTTCAAGTTGAATAGTTATTAGATTGAGAATTGAGACAATATTTTATTCGAATTTGGAAATACATACATGTAAGTAATTTAAAACTTCAGTGCGGTCTGTTCTTGAGAAGATATTTTTATATACAACATATTTTTGTGTTTTGGAGATTATTTAGTAAGTATATTTTTGTTACTTTAAATATTTGAAGTGACAAAGTTCTTAAATACCACTGTCAACCACTATTTATAGTGGTAGGTTAGGTACTAGGTAGTTTTTACATAATAATTATTATCAAGACATAGTAATAAAACTGCACCTATATTTTAAATTATTTTGGGAACCAGAAACTGATTTAATATAAAGTAGATAGCTACTACTTGATGAACAAATTAAGAAAGAAAATAAGATATTATTAATTACCGGTTGACTAAATTTATAATTATTCAAAATAATATGTGTGGATAATAAACTTGTCTCAAGTTATAGATATTATTGTAATGCATTCACGTAACTACACGAAGACACACCTATTCCCAGATATAGAGTAATGCGATTAGTTAAACTAATTATATCAATATAATATATTATACTATTAACTCATTTTCAGCAAATAAAAGTATTTTGAAAATTAAGTTGAAAATAACCAGACTATTCATCGTAGTCAGTGAAAGTCGTAGTCATAATGTCGCGTAGTCACTGTCAACGTCATAGTAACGATCAATTTCGTAGTCACGTAGTCAAAGTAGTCAAAGTCAACGTTGTAGACATAAATCACTCGTCGTCAAAGTAAACGTCGTAGCTACTATCACATTAAAAGTCAAAATAAATGTTGTAATCACAACCACTTGTATTCAAAAGATATCTTCTTCCTACCAAACCTTTATCCCGTGTCTATTTTGCGAGTTTTCTGTTTAACCAGATTTGGCGGAATGACAGTATTTTACGTGAAGCGACTGCCATCAAACCTTCCCAACCCAGAGGGCTGTATGTCATTCTGGTTAAACCAAACGTTAGACTTTTGTGTGCTTTAACTCCCCGTAACGACTGTCGATGATATTAGTACGACAGCCGGAACCGACGGCTTTACGTGCCCTCCGAAGCACGGAAACGCTCTTGAAATTAAAAGTCATTGTCATGACGGTGCCAGACGTTGCTTAACCGCTCAGATCACAAGTGATCAGCGGTTAGCCAGAGCCCTGAGCGCTTCAGAGCCAAATTTGACACTAGCATTAGCAGTCGCAGTCGTCGTATTCACAATCATTATCATAATCAAAGTCATCAAGTAGTAATCAAATTCATTTGTAGTCAACGTCTTGTCGAGACAGTCATCAACGTCGTAATTGCAGTCGCTATCGTAGTCTAAAACTACGTCGCAGTCAACGCCGTAGTCACAATATCTCATAGTCAATATCAACGTCGTCACAGTCATATTTATAGTCAAAGTCAACATTGCAATCTCGTAGTTCCGTACGTAGGCCAAGTCTACGTCGTAGTCACGAACACTCGTAGTCCTTATAGTCACAGTCAAATTCAATCGTATCTATCGTAGTCAAAAGCTACACCAAAGTTATAATTATTGGAAAATTAAGAATATAAGCAAAACTGACTTCTAAAATTCTTATTTCCTACAATACACTTTCAGATTTACCAAGAGATTTTCAGTAAAATGGTTTTTTTATACTTTTAATAAATTGATGTCGAATTTTCTGTGCGTACGAGCACTTGGAATATTTTCTTAGTTTTGCTTTCTTTATATTTCGCAAATTGTGTGGTCAGTTTTACAGAAAATGAGTTACGTTTAAATATAGCCTTATCATTAGATGACATTACTTCGGAGACAATATGAGTCGGATAATTCGATGGAAACAATCGTAAATAGACGTATTCAGTACTCCGGTCGACCGTCACAATCGTGACGTCGGAAGGGGACGCTCCACGAAGCACGTCGTCGGGGAAGATAACCTATACGATAAAATATATACTAATGCCGATGAACCAAATCCGTGGGGACATATAACAGTCGCAGCAGTGAACTCGCCTACTTCGCACGTATACGTTAACCCTAGTAGACATTTTTTTTTTAATTTTATGTATTTTTTGTTTCGTATATTAAGCCTTAACTTCCGTAATGCCGCCGCTGGTGTGGGCGGCGGGACTCCGCCCCTGGCCCCGGGGCTGTGGTCACGGCGCGGCGCGCGGGCCGGGCGGCGCTGGCGGCGGCCGTGTGCGGGCGGTGGGTGAAGGGCTCCAGTACCGCCCAGCTCTCACACCCACGCCATCCATCCTTCGTACATCATGCACAGGTTGTCCGGGCTTGTTGCCTCCTTTATTATGTAGTCCACCTGAAGATATCGACGGAGCGGTGAACGCGTGAGTGCAGATGTGTGGGGGGGAGTGTAGATGTGGGGGGGAGTGTAGGTGTGGGGGGAGTGTAGGTGTGTGTGTGGGGGGGAGTGAAGGTGTGGGGGGGAGTGTAGGTGTGTGTGGGGGGGAGTGTAGGTGTGTGTGTGTGGGGGGGAGTGTAGGTGTGGGGGGAGTGTAGGTGTGGGGGGGGAGTGTAGGTGTGTGTGGGGGGGAGTGTAGGTGTGTGTGTGGGGGGAGTGTAGGTGTGTGTGTGGGGGGGAGTGTAGGTGGGGGGAGTGTAGGTGTGTGTGTGGGGGGGAGTGTAGGTGTGGGGGGGAGTGTAGGTGCGTGTGGGGGAGATTGTAGGTGTGGGGGGAGTGTAGGTGTGGGGGGGAGTGTAGGTGTGTGTGGGGGGGAGTGTAGGTGTGGGGGGGAGTGTAGGTGGGGGGAGTGTAGGTGTGTGTGGGGGAGAGTGTAGGTGTGTGTGGGGGAGAGTGTAGGTGTGGGGGGAGTGTAGGTGTGGGGGGGAGTGTAGGTGGGGGGGAGTGTAGGTGTTGGGGGGAGTGTAGGTGTGTGTGGGGGGGGGATTGTATGTGTGGGGGGGAGTGTAGGAGTATGGGGGGAGGGTAATGTACTTGTGTATGATTGCAGTACCTGTTCGTGGTGGCGGCGCTCGTGGTCCCGTCCCTCCAGCTTGAGGCGCACGCGGCGCCACACGCCCGCGCCCACCGCGTTACGGGACTCCGACACTGACACAACACATGTACGTTAGGGAGACGTCTCCAGGAGCAAACAGTGAGTTGGACTCTTAATCCTGACTCGAACTATGGATCCTTACCGTGTCTGTTGTTCCTGGGTAGGCCAGTGATGGCCGCTTGTCTGGTCAGCTTTCTCGTCGTATTCTCCGAAGGCCATTCGGTGTGAATTCTGTCGAGAGGGAAGTCGATTATCATCGGCGAGTTACTGCATTGGAGAATTCGCTGTAATCCTACGGTATACTCACGGCGAAGTATCTTACCTGAGTAGTTTAGCGTCTGCGAGCGGCAGTGTCTCGATGAGGTCGCGCGCGGCGTCGGCGGCGCGGCGCACGCGCTCCTCCGCCGGCTCGCCCGCCAGCGCCGCCACCAGCTGCAGCTGGCGCTCCGCCCCGCGCTCCATGCGCGCGTACTCCGCCGCCGGACTCGCGGGCTGCGCAGGGAGGGGGTTAGGGGGGGTCGAGGTAATGATTATCGGTATGTAAGAGAGGTCCTCACGTCGTCGTAGTCCTGTAGCACGCTCAGCGGCGCTAGTGTCGGCTGCAGCACGGCGTCGCGCGCGCGCGCCGGCGCGGTGACGGCGCGGGCCGACTCGGCACAGCGCTCAGCCGCAGCGGTCGCTCGAGCAGCAGCCGCCGAGCGCTCGGTTGTCACCGAGCTGCACATCTCACGAACCAGTCCCGACACGCTGTCCACCTGCACACGGAAACCACATCCGTAAGATCGTCTTCGTCGTGACGTCCGACCACTCGCCGCAAATCTAGGTATAGTCGTCGCGTCCCACTCACCCACTGGTTATCGATGTTCCCCTCGGGGTGCAGCATCTCCATGAGCGACTCCTCGGTGGGCGACACGTCCAGCGAGTACTTCTGCGCCAGCGTGCACGCCTGCGGAGGGAGCAGCGTCACGTTATATCGGGCCGACCGTCCGTGTGGGCGTGCGGTGTGTGCGTACCTTCTCCCAGTGCGCGAGCGCCTGTGTGAGCGCGTGGTGGTTGCGCGCGGGGCGCGGGCGGGCGCGCGCGGCGTGCAGCGCGAGCTGCGCCACGCGCGCCGCGCCGCCCAGCAGGCCCCGCGCGCGCCCGCCCGCGCCCGCCCACGCCGCCTCCAGCGCCGCCAGCGCGCCCGCCAGGCCCGGGTTGGCGCCCACGCCCCACTTCACCCTAAAGGGGGGAAATCGGTTAGTGTGGTCACTCGCTCCCCAGTGGGGGAGGGGGCGGCACACTTACCTCTGATGGGCAGAGTTGAGCAGCGTGCGCGCGCGCAGCTCGGCGGCGGCGAGGCGCTCGCGGGCGGCGGACAGCTCGCGCCCGCGCCGGCCCACCGCCGCGCTCGACTCCTGGCTGTTGCTCATGAGCTGCCGACAGATACCTCAACGTTTGAACAGGAACGACGACGAAAGTTTTACCGACGTCAACTTCCATAGTCGATAACGTTGTTCTGATTGAAAGGGTCTCCGAAAGAAAGAGAGGGAACCGGAACCGCGAAATTTGGATCCTATAGGAATGATCGCACCTCCGCTCATAGTCTTTCGGTTAAGAAACCATACCTCCTGTAATGCCTGTGCGCGGTGAGCGAGATGCGCGGCGTGTAGCGCAGCGCGTGCATGATGTGCGGCAGCTCGCGCCACGCTGGTGAGTCGGGCTCGCGCCGCGCGCACGCCGTCGGCCAGCCGCGCCGCCGTGCCGCCGGCGGCGCCGCCCGCGCCGCACCGCGCCTTCTCGCACAGCGACTCCAGCGACACCGACCACGCCGCACCTACGGACCGCGGGACGACCGATCAACATAGATTAAATCCAAATAGAGGAGCCGTTGCTCAGTTTTTGTACGTATCCGTGGATTATGATTCTCTTCCCCGCCCGATCGACGGAAGCGCTGCGGAAAGCCGGTAACTCATTGTCTCACCGATTTCCTTCTGCTCGACTTCCGTGCGCAGGTCGAGGCTGTGGCGGCGCAGCATGGCGCAGAGCAGCGCGGCGAGGCCGAGCGAGTGCACGCCGAGCAGGCAGCGGCCCACGAACTCGGCGGTGTAGCGGCGCACGAGGCGCGCGCCCTCGCCGCCCGCCGCGCGCTCCAGCGCCTCCGCCACCGCGCGCACGCGCCGCGCCAGGAACGCGTCCTCCAGCACGCGCCGCACCGCCGGCTTCGACAGCGCCGCCTGGCGCACCCACCCACCGACCATCCACATTAGTTTCCGCCCGTCACAACTCATCGACTGGACACGTATCCTCCTCCGATACTCACCGACATGTGCATGGCGTCGCTGATGTGGTCTATCTTCCTCCAGGCCTGTGGTATCGGTATAGCGAGGTGGTCCCCCATCTCCCGGGCCCGCAGTTCCACGGCCGCGAACAGCCCGTTGAAGCCCATCAGCAGCATCCTGCCGGCGGACTGCGCGTCGCCTTCGCTGCTGGACGACAGCAGCGCCTCGTACCGCGTGCGCAGGTCCGCCGCTATAATTTGGGCGTTACTCACCGGGGACTGAGGGGAAAAAATTACATCGACGATAAACAACGATACTACGAAACATATGTATACATACATGTCCTGTAGAGACAGCGACTTACCTCCATGTCCATAATCAAATATCTCAAGTGCATTTCCAACTGAGCGACCAATTCGTTGAGCGGTATCGGTGTGTTCATGATCACTGCGTTCAGTTCGTTTATCATCAACAGGGTCGAGGGGTCTTCTGATAGTATCTTTTTAGTGGCTTCAGGCTGTATTATGGTGCTGTAGTTGTAGTTCAATTGCACCAGATCGGTCAAAAGGAGATTAGCGTTTCTGACGCACTCCACCGCAACCGGCAGTACTGGGTCTTCGGCTGATGCCGACTGTAGCGGGAGGAGCGATAAAAGTTCTACAGCTTGTGCCGACAGAGCGCTCATATCATCTAGGAACCATTCTCCCTCTCTCGACGTGAGGTCCACGAGGCAGTCGCCAGCACTCTGCGCTCCATTCTCCAGCATCAAATAACGTCTGTTCAGGTTGCACAACATACCGATCACGACCGCTTCCAGAGCACCGGCCGCTCCGTCTTCGGTCCTCACCCAGTTGCTAATATTTGCCTTCGCTTCCATGTAGGCTTCCTGTGCGAGAGTTAATGCGTCCGGACCTCCTTCCAATTGCAACCTTTCTACTGCTTTGGTCAAGTTGACGTTAGCTTCGGCACTGAGGGCCTGTAACCTAAACCCGTAAGCAACTAGTTGTTGGTTCGATTCCGCCTTGTTCTTCTCGTCGTTGACGAGGGCGGTCACTTGGCTGGCCATCTCGCGACACACTTCTGGTGATTTGCTGTCCAATGCCGTGGCAAGGAATTTGCGGAACATAACCACGCGGTGGTATTCAGTTTGGCTTTGTGGGTAGTACTGCGACACGGCCACGAACTGTGTCAGCAGTTCGAGACACGATCGGGTGAGGTGAAGGGTCTGCTTGATGCTTTGTTTCAGTTCCACCTCTGCCTGTTCGCATTGCGTTATCATAGAACTCTGTCCGGCGTTTGTCAAAAACTCTTTAATGTGATCAAAAATAGGTTGGTCGTCGTCATCGGGCGCAGAAAACTCTTGAACCCAATTCATAAGTTGAGGTCCGTTCAGTACCTCCATAGTGGTCGTAAAATTTTCAATTTGGGTGTCGAAGTCTTTGAGAATTTTGAGGATGGCTTTCTTAGAATCTTCTACAGCATTCTTAGCTTGTTTGTATGAGGCGTATTTCTGTGAGATCGAGTACAGAGGATGTTTGCTCAGATTCTGACCGTAAGCTTCTATCTCTTTGATCAGCGCCATCTGTTGGTGGCACTCTTGAAGTCTGGTCTCTATAGACTTTAGTTCTTCGTTCTCTTTGAGCCAATTTTCGGCAGCTTGCTTCACTTCAGGCAGAACAGCCAAAAGTTGTTCACTGAAATATTTTTATTAAAGGTTAAGATCTGCAAGAATCTCGTTAGTAAATCAAACTTTTAACCGGATGACGATAATGACAATAAATTTGCTTTTAGTGAGATTTATTTTTGTAACTTTTAAGATTTAATTAGTTTAGGGCTCCGAGAACTTTACTTAAGGCTTATGTATCGTAGATCTAAAAAATAAACTTTATATTTTGTTATAAACCCTATTTTATACAAACATTTTAAGATAAAACAAACAACACAAAGTTATAACATATTTTACGTCATTCAACATGATAGTTACGTGACCTTGTCTCGGTATGTTTTCCACTAACATATTCAAAATAAAGTGATATATTGCCTGATAGGATTTAGAATTCTACTGAAAGGCAAAAGTTTCTCTCACACATCTATACTAATATTATAAAGAGGAAAGATTTGTTTTTTTGTTTGTTTGTTTGTATGTAATGAATAGGCTCCGAAACTACTGGACCGATTTCAAAAATTCTTTCACCATTAGAAAGCTACATTCACCCTGAGTAACATAGGCTACATTTTATCCCCGTATTCCCACGGGAACGGAAACTACGCGGGTAAAACCGCGGGGCGCTGCTAGTTTACAATAAATAGGCAAAATTACTAGGCTTGCATAATACAAGACAGTGATCAGAAAACCGAATCGTATTTAGAAAATATCAAACATATCGGAAAATATCGTTTGACCTTATCAAAAACCGCTCCGGCTTGTGACAAACCGCGTCGGTGTTACATGCAACTATACCCTGCTCTCAGCCTACTTGGTAACCTTCCTGATTTAGAAAAGGATAGAAAACAAAATTCTTTGTTGAGGTGTTTGTTTGACTTTAGAAAGCATAATACGTCTTGTTTTCTCAACAACTCAGTATGGAGTAATAGGTACAAAATTGATTCTATTTTGTGTCTTTATTTCAATTTGACGATCCTCCTGTTGTGCCAAATGTCTTATAGAGTATCGTCCTAAGTCACAGGTGTGAATCACTTGACGCATCCTGTGATGACATCTCACGTAGCTCGCTAACCTAACGTGTATTGTATCGCACGATGTGACGTATAATAAGTAAAGTATAGATACACAAACGTGTGAACGCTGACACTGTTTTTTAGTATAAATAAACGAGCTTTTATATTTTGTACAAGCTTTCAATGTTTATTTACATATGTAAATATATGTGGTAAATTAAAATACGGATAGTGGTTTATAATAAATATTCATTACTAGTTTTATGGGTATTTTGCAAAACAACAAGGAAAATAGATTTGAGTATTTTCTGCCAGTGAATCATTGATAGAGCTTTTCTGCCCAATTTGCAATAGTGATTGGAGCATCATTAATCTCATTCGACTTATAAAGGATTAGGGTACAATATGCATTAGAATCGGTACTCCATGGAATGTCTATAAGTTCCACACTAACTCTGAAGCAGATTACGCAACTCATGTTTATTTACTTGAATAACATTGGAACCTTACTATGACTCCTAAAATAGATTTCATCGAAGTTAATTCTCGGAAGGATCGGTATTACATTCATTTATGGACGAGATCGTTTTAATGTGCCGCCTATTTTTGGGATTCTTAATATGAATTTACTAAATATTTTTGGATTGCGTTCAAGATCAAATATTTATTTATATGCTTTTGTGAATTATGTATGATTTATGTCATAACTCCATGTATACATACATCTAACTTTAGTAAATAAATATGAAACTATAAATAGCTGTCTTTTATTATTATATGCCTCACTGATTTAGCCGCTAGAATTTCCGTTTATTGTGCTATTTCGTAGGAATTTTATAATGAAAAGCATTCTACACTGTTTCGTCATATAACTGCATACCTAATAACATAAAAACACAAACTAACTACTACATAATCGACTCACGTGCACTGCCCGAGATGGTGTCCAAGCTCCTCAGCCCTGACGGCCATCAGATCCCTCGCGGCCCTGATCTCCCGGCGGCCATGTTTCCTCTTGGTGCCGCCGCCGGAGGCCCCGCCCCACTCCACCAGGGGGTCGTACACGAAGGCCTCCAGCAGCGTCAGCAGGGTCTCCCGTCCGCGGCGCATCGTGCGCAGGACGTGCTCGCAAGCCAAACGGAATATGCCCTGGAAAGATTGATGGTATTAGTAACTGAATTTTAGAAATAATGTTTGGGTGGGATGGTGAACGTTTTTATTGATTAGAGTTTACAGTAACCCAGTCATATTAGTGAAAACAGGATAAGTATCCGGGAATTCAACAATAGCAATAAAAAAGAAATGAAATAGTCAGCTATAAAGTTGTATGAATCTTTATTGCAATTAGTATTTCTAGAAAACAACTTTTATGGTCGAGTTTTTTAACTATGATAAAAGAAATTCGATCGTGGGTTTATTACAAACTAATATTGAAAAAATAATATTTGTAAGATAACGAACAAAATTAAGACGTAATGAGCAGGCAACGTAACAACACAATACATAGTATATTATTTCTAAATAACCTTTTTCCTTTTATTAAGTTCAATAAAGGCCATTAGACCCACGCTGATAAGGTCAGCATACCACTAATGGAAAACAAATAATCTATCTCTAAAGGTCACACTGAGAACACCTAATCAACTTCTTGCCAATCACTAAAACAACACATCGAATAATTTATCTAATCACGAAATAAATATTGGGAAAATTACCGACAATATTTCTGTAATAAATACATGTGATCGTTGTAAAGGTCAGTAATTAGTACCTCAGAAATTTATTTATAAATAGATCTTATACGAGTAGTTACTCCTAATACCTAGACTCTCAAGATACTAGAATTATCAATAGAACCCATCCAACACACTTAATTACATTAAATATGTTCCTAGATATGTATGTTTGTGTGTTTGAAATAAATCTTTCTTTCTAAACATAATATTTTATCCTATTTATTGGCCTTATTAACCGACTTCAAAAAAAACAGGAGGAGGTTCTCTATTCGACGTGTATATTTTTTTTTGTCAACTATATTTTCGTAAATTTTTGATCAATAAAGTATCATGATAATAAATAAAAAGTCTCCGCACCACATCGGCTGCCAAACCAGTACACCAGTGTTAATACCTAACCGCTGCAGTGTCCACAACATAATTGTGTCTTTATACGCGGTCCGTGACCCGCGCGATGCATCCCCTTACATTACGATAAACATATTACTGAGACGTGAGTGGGGTAATGCAACATTGTGTGGAGTGCCTGACAGTGGTATGAGATGGGTATTTTGTGAAGATGGGTATTTTGTGAATAGTGTAGTTTGTTCCGGGGTTTTAAGTAATTTTCTTGGGAAACATACGTATATCGCAGATTCTTACAATAAGGAGACTCGAATTTAAAAAAAGTATTTCCCAGTAGATACATAATATGTAGATTAGATACTTGAAAAGTTAAACCTTATCTGTTATCTTCTTATTATACTAAATTTGATCCGAATCTCTATAATCCTAAAAGGTATGTATTTTGACAATAATTGCACGTATAAAATTACTAGCAGCGGCCCGCGGTTTTACTCGCGTAGTTCCCATTCCCGTGGGAATACAGGGATAAACTTATAGCCTATGTCACTCGCTGACAATATAGCTTACCATTAGTGATACAATTTTTGAAATTGGTTCAGTAGATCCCGAGATTACCCCTTACAATTTAACAAATACACAAACTTTACTTCTTTGTAATATTAGTATAGATGAGATATTTAAAAAACTACCCATTCATTAAAAACTGAGTTCAAACAGTTCAAGCCTCAGTAAACTACAGTTAGTAACTACTAAAGCACATATCTAAAGTACGTATACACAGAGCAATGAAAGTGCACCTCGCTTCTGAAACCAATAATAAAATTGAGTTTATTGGAAGTAGGTCGCGAACATCTGATTTGTTCCGCTACCCGTATACTTTAGGCCGGTGGATATTTGCGGATTGACCTCGATAACTATAACCTACATAAACATTACTATAATATTTCGAAGACGACCTCGATAGCGGAGTGGTCACCATGCCGGACTAGAGGTTGCGGGTTCGATTCCTGTGCGGGGGGAATATTTGTGTAAACCACAAATGTTTAGTCTCTACTCAGTACTCGGTCTGGGTGTGTGTGTGAATGAGTGTGTGTGTAGTTTCTGATACCCTGAATACAAGTTTCGAACTTAGTTAGGGGACAGTTATTATAATGAGATGATGTAGTGAATGATTATTATGTTATGTTATTATTTATCTAAATAGATATTTCTACTACTTACTACCTACATATATAAGTATGCCATAAGATTTTATTTACACGTGGGTGTGCCAAATATTATCATAATTATTTTTAGCCGTTTGAAGAAGTAACAAATACATTAACACATATGAATAAGTATACTTTTCGCCATAAATATTAAAAAGTGTTTTTGTTAACATAAAGAAAATAGTGAAATTTTGACTAATTTATAAATAACTCTACCAATCACTTATGAAAATCTTCTGGAGACGCTTATCCTCATGACTCTTACATCGTCACCGAGAACGGCCTTGGCCTTACAATGGAAAGAGACATATCTTCAAGACCATAGATTACAATGAGTTATTAAACAAAACAACAATGTATAATATACCAACAAAATAGAATATGCAAATTAAATATAGTCACAAATAACACACACAACACACATGTGTGTATTGTATGTGTACACGAGCCGTAATCCTGAAACAACAACACATTAGAGCTTTATTAATATTCAAAATTCATCGAAAGTTTACGCATGGATCAGAAATAACTACCCATGTCGTTTGTAAATATGTGAACATGTACAACCGCCGAGGTACAAGCGAAATTGGATAGATTAAACGATGAAAATTGAATTGAATTTATTCCAAAAACAGTAGTTTGTTCATAATGAACATAGTTACTTAAGCTTGCCATATTACATTTTATGTGTAATTTTCCAGAATTGGAACCTTAATGTCAGTCTGGAATCTAGATTATGAAACAAAATAATCTAGACTTAACTTTATTAGTTAAATTAATAGTTGGTGTGATATCGATGATATAAGGCGTGTTTAAAAGATCTACCACGTCAACTTGAAAAAATCACCTTGTATATTTTCATAGTACCTAAATGGTACTAAAGTGTATGAAACACTATAAAAGATTAATCTTAAATATGATAATACAAGCTAACAGTATGAGATATTTTGTTATTTTCGTGCGCCTTAAATCAATTTGTGTATGTTCTACGCAACAAGGGTAACATTTGTGCGGATATCGTGTCATTCCCCGTTTTATTTTCGTCCCTAAATATAGATAGTACGACACAATTTGGGTTGTACGCTTGTTCTGGGTGATATTTTAGTTAGGTTATGTTTGTACATACGAGTAGGTATGTGGTATGAGAGATTATTGGTAATATCTTTTACATATTTACCGTCCGAAAGTTTTTCTTTCACGTAAAAATGCATAAGTAGTCGTAAACAAACACTTTCGTTAAGGATCTTTCGTTATAAAAATGAACTGTGGTTCTTATACTTAATCAACTTTAAAATTACAGCATCTTATTCCCTTCAAACGTCATCACACCTCCAAACCCCGGAGGATGTTCCAAGTTCAATCCCGTTCCAAGTATTGGGTAACACGTCATGTATGCTGTAACAATACTAGTGCCGTCCACCGAATGCGGCCGGTGACGGCCATTTGTCTCCATTCTCCGCGGGTCAAGGGTGAAACGGTTACACCGATCCAGAGTTATTACTTGTTTCATTGTTGTTATAAATACTATTGTTGCTTTCATGTTAGATATGTACTTTAAGTTATAATGGCTAGACTTCTCCAGGTTTGGTCTTTTGTGCGTGTTGTTTGGTTAAGCTAAGCCAAGTGTGACTTAAGTTCGTAACAATGGATGTAGATGAAATCTCAGAAATGGATATTATTCTTGACATAGAATACAAATTGAGTAGGTATATCATTCATTTCTCTTTTGATACTGGATATATGACTAATCCGTGTAACATGGATTACAAAATATTATCTCGTACCTGACAGACCAACTCAACAAACACCTGATATTATATCAGCTTAAGTATTCTTACGCAGTATTTTGTATGCATAAGTAATAAACATCAGACCAAACATATTATAATAAAAATTACTCATTTCTCTCAATTTCCCTCAAGATAAACAACAATCGCAAACCGCGGAAGGCACACAGCGAGCTAATAAAGTTTAGAAGAAGAAAGGATATATTTTATTAATACCTTTCCTCACACAAATTAAATTTTAATTTGTACGTTAAAATGTTTGTTGTAAGACGCGCACAAAGGACGGGGATATTTAAAGGCTTACAAAGAGCTCGTGGTGGGCGCCATCTTCAAATATTTACCCTCACAACTCCAACATACGAGTACATGGCTCTCGGATTATAATATTTGTTAGCTATTCAATTAGGTTTTACACGATTATATGATTACAATATGTATTTTAAATTATTAGTAATGTGTACATTTCTATTAGACAAGAATCACTTATGCTTGGGTGAGTATTTTGATTGGAACAGAATTGCATTTCTTTGCAATTTATTAGCGGTTTTTAGATTACTTAATAGGTAACGTGTAAAGGTAGAGTGAGTTGCGGACAGACAACCGTTACGACCGGAGAGACACATTTATTTATTTATTTATTTATTTAGGACATAAGTGAAAATTACATTTTTGCTTACAATAAGTAACTAAAACTAAAATTAAAAGTAAATGCATTTTCGAATATATGCCATATATATATAATATATACATTGAAAAACATCGTCCTGTTAAGTGATGTCACTACCACGGGAACTTGATGCAAACACGACAGGAAACTATTCAAACACTAAATTAAAATTTGTTATTCCTTAAAAGTATAACGGATACTGTACGTGTATACACCAATGACGTCACCGGCCACATACAGTGTGTGTCACATTATATGTGGTCGATGACGTCATATACATAGGGTTCGCAGTAAAATAGTTTTCAAACACGTTTAGATAGTTTGGGTACTTGTACTATAAAACTGTAGTACATACATAGTAAGTCTCAATTTTCATTATGTTTTATTACTATAATCGAGAATGTATCGCCTACCAGTAGTAACGCGTTACTCCGTGAACCAAGAAACCACCTCTATTCGAGATTGCACTCCAAACGGCACTAATACACGTCTCGAACCGTTCCAAATGCGCTCGCTAATCTCATTACACTCTTACACTAATAATTACAATTCACGCTGAGACAACGGAAATTAGTGTATAGACGAGTTGTTTGGATGAATAGGAGACTAATCTTACGTATTAGTGTTTAGTAATTATATTACATTCGTATATTACTTTAGGTATGCCAAGTGGTTTCACCCACCTTAATATGTATCCTTAGCCCATAATCGGGTATTCTAATACAAGTAAGTTCAATATTATGTTTTTAAATATTTTTTTAAAAACTTTGCAAGAAAGTCCAATATTATTTGTTTTTTTCGCGATAGCATAAAGAACGGAAGAATAAGGAGAGTTGGAAATGTTTGGAAGAGACCTTTACCCAACAGACTTTTTTTTGTCAACTTATATGTATAGTCCCACATATAAGTTGACAAAAAAAGTTTTTTTATTCCTCATATATCCATTACAATTGTTTATTTAATTGATAAAATACAAACACCGCACACGTGCGTTGACCGACATCCCATCCCATCCATGTATATGTATTTATCGATTGCAGTAGTATAAACTTTGTGCGCACCGTTTGACGCGCTCTCTCTGTATGTATTCGGAATCGGTTAACTCACAAAGAGTTCGTTTATTGTTATACTAGTGATGGGAAATACAAGTTGATAGATACACTGTGTTTTTAGTTTTGTGAAGCTTAATTACTGAATCAATTTATGATTTCATACTTTAGATAAACATTATCGAACATCAATATTACAATACACATTGAATTTTAGGATGCTTTCTAGGCTAGGCTACTATGTAGCGCTACTATAGGCTACTACGGGCGGATATCCCAGTTGAAATGAAATAGGTTTTTTTTTTAGAATTAATAAGTGTAACACACTCAAAGAAGAAAAGATTACTGTTTTTATTTTACCGCAATAACAACAACAATACAAAAAATATCGATAAAAAACCTCGTCGTAGAACATCACTAGCGTCCCCGCAACACAAAGAGACGCCGACTCGATAACGCGGGATGAATATTTCATAACTACTCACAAACTGTACTACTAACCGTTATCGTGATTGGTATTTTTATACGAAGATAAGTTTAAAGTTTTGTAAAGATTTTTATTTTTGTAATTAAATATTTTACGGTAAGCTCGAGCCCCTCGGTGAGGACATATGTATTTATATGAACTGAGAATGAAATCCTGTATCGGTAAATATAAAAGGCAAACGTTACTGACTGACTGACATATCTATCAACGTAATAACTAAGTAGATGTATATTTACTAGCCATGGCTAGTAAGTTTACATCTACTTAGTTATTAAATACATAGTCGTTTTGAATTACAAAAAAACATGATTAAAGTAAAATAAAGTATAGTTTATAAGCAAATATTTTTATTCTACTATACATAAGGAGCAATCCCGACTTCTGTTATTACATTAGTCACAATAATATGTAGTTAGAAGACACGTATGATAAAAGACTACGTACGTGCTACGACGTAGCCTCGTAGTCTTTCGCTATATTTTCAATGCTTTCAAAGTCACTTTTTTCTTCGAATTATTTATACTTTACTCCTCTAATCAGCCACACAAATTACAAGAATAAAGATGCAGAATTTGTTTGTTTGATCACGCCAACATACTATGTAATTCAGGAAAGACATTCTATTATAAGATGGAAAATATCCATCAAAATGTAGATCCACACAATCAGTGAAGTTTGATAATATCTGAGTTCATAATAATTACGGGGTAATTAGTCAAAGGGCTGCGAGTCACATGTATTATTCAGGAGCAGCCGTCACTGAAACAGAGGTGTACCTGTCTCTGTCACATTGTAGTAGGACTCCAGTGGGTGAGCGATGCGATAAAAAAGATATGTATTAAAAACTAGCTTATGTTATATTAGATAATATGTATTATGTTGTAGTATTTGATCGGAATATTTTATGACAATCCTGGAATTTGTCTTTATCGACATAAAGTCCGCTGAACTGCATCTAAGTATACGATTACTAGAAAAGAAAGGAACGAGAAAAATCATTTATATTTACTTCAAGTATAACATTTGAAAATATACATAGTAAAAGAGGGTGTCGAGGCTTGCACTTAATTCTATAAATAGGTCAAATAAATATATTGTACTATGTTATACTACGAGTATAACCACAGTGGACCGCCACCCTTACTTCATTCCTCTACCTCCATAACCTTGTTTGAATTTCAAAAAAATATCCGTCCACCCTTTCCGGCGGGATGAAAAGAAATATACTCTCTTGAGATTTGAATACATAACACATATGAGTAAATAAATAATGGCGCGGTGGCGACCTTCATGCCTTATTAGAGTCACTTTGTAATCTAATAACAAATACTTTGAGTGGTTGGATATGGAATGTGTTATTTTAAGTAATATTTACATAAATATATTTTAAGTAAAATTTATTACTGACATTCGTCCCACGTTAGGATTTCCATTAGCTATGTGCCAAACACATTTGGCGACTAATTTGAGTATGACTGCAAAGAAACTAAAAGCCTTGTTAAACTTAATTTAAAACCGCGACAAAATCCTTTAAAGCAGTTTTATTTCCTTTTAAAACCTACATCCCTAGCATCACTTCACACAAATCTCTTCGAAGTTCGATAGCTATATTAAAATGGCGGTGTATCCGCGCCGAAGATCCTCGATCGTCCGAGTTAACAAACAATGATCAAATAGCACAGCCCCGACGGTGGCGGCCGACGGTTTTTAACTCCGTGTAGGCGACACTTCATTAAAACTTCCACCCGACGGGGCACACTACCTTCACCCCCGACTTCGATCTCAGCTTCGAGAATTCTTTGCACTTTTAATGGAGTTCCGAAATTGGGTCAACAAGTAAATGCACTACTTAAAACTACGTTAATGTTTTAGTTCCTTTTTTGATGCAAAGTTTTCACTTTCTGCTGTTTTATTGGCTTCCAATACGTTTTGCTAATATGTGGGTAATATTATGAAAGTCTTGGTGTAAACAACACAGAGATATAAATAGAAGCTAACGCTTTGTCGTATCGTAATACTTCAAGAAGTGTAATTTAGTTCCAGAGTAACGTTGGTAACACATCAATTGTGGAGCGATCGTGGGCGAGCACAATGAGGTCCTTCGCAGCGGAGAGTTCGCTTGAAATAGTAATGAGAGACAACTCGCAGACGGAACTGAGAGGGGGCTCGGGAGGGGGCACTGGGCGAGGAGGGGGGGAGAGAACTACGTGAGATTTGATGCAATATTCATACTTTCCAAGCTCGTCCATCCAATCCAAGTCCCCTTAAATCTTCACTATTCCAAAATTAAATTGCAGCGCGATCGATCGACCGTAACTATAACGGCATAGAGTTAATTTTAGCTTGTTTAGTGCATTGTGTAAAAGTGGCCGAAACGGCTCCGTGGAGACGCCGTAAATCGTGTGTTGTCGGCGACACGCACTCGTCCTCTGCGGACCTCCCAGATTTATACCCAGAGTCGATACTCGATATTGAACGCTGCAAATAACACTTTGTTCTCTTCAACTAGATATAAGACACAAATGATACGTACATACTTACCTACATAAAATTGTGCGCTTTACTATAAAAAAACGTGTGGCACTCGGGGACTCCCGCGGTAAAGCTATTGCATAGCAATTTTATCAACTAATTGTTTTTTTTATTTTTGTATTGCAATCCTAACCTTAGAAATTTTTATGTCGTTCTTGGGACTTCATACATATAAAAACTTTGTCCTCAGTTCACTATAAAAACTTTTTGGAAAATTTACAAAAAAAGTTTTCAATAAAAAAATAATAAAAACGTCAGGTTTTTTTTCGTTACGGAATTTCTGGATTCGGTCCCCGCGCTCAAGGCCCTCGATAGAAGCTATGCAATAGCTTAATAATTATAATAAAAAGGCTTTGCGATAAAAGGCAATTAAACGTTTTCTTAATTAAAATTTATAGAAGAAAAGCAAACAAACTAAGAACACAACCTGTTATTATTAGTACAAGATCACAGGCTTCCTAGATTTTATTGTAAAGGTAGTGTCTATAGCGACGAATTCCAAAACTTAATTTTTTTTATAATGACATTCAATAAAATTTTCTTAGTAAACTGTTTGTTTTAATCCTACAAGACGTGTGGTAACAAACTCGCCAGATTTCAAATGTGAGTCTAGAAATTATGTAACATACTAAATGTTAAATAACTATATTAATTATTATTAATTTTTAAGTGCATTTAATTTTAATTGTATTACATCTTTTATTTGTAAATGTTGTGCACAACTATTATTGGGATACATATTAGAACTGTATTTTTTTCTGTAATTCTGTAAATGTTAAATATGTTATCCTGTTTATGTACCTTAATAAATAAATAAATATTACATAACATGTTTTATTAAATAGTCTAGACTTACCTTCATAATATAGAAACGTGTCTCTCTTGCACCTCACAACTAAATTGAAAAGAAATGTTTTCTCTGCAAAACATTCCAAGCAGTCGTCGCTGTTGCTCACAACTTCGTTACAGCGCTGCGGATTACGGAATCTAGTCGGTTTCTTACTCCTTTTTTATTTAGATACACAGGTTCCAGAAAAATATTTTCTACACTAATATTATAAAGAGAAAAGATTTGATTGTTTGTTAGTAATGAATAGGCTCCGAAACTACTGAACCGATTTCAAAAATACTTTCACTGTTGGAAAGCTAACTTATCAGTGCGTGACAATGGCTTTTATACACATTTTATCCATGTATTCCCGCGGGAATGGGAACTACGCGAATGAAACCGCGGGGCGCTTCTAGTTCTGTTATAAAAAGCAAGTCGGTTCATGAGCACAATCTGACTAGACTAGAACGTATAACATTTATTAAACCTTGGTGGTTGTGGTAAATAGTTCATTAAAACACTGGTTTTACTCGCGTTTAAATACATCAACGTCACGTCACGTAGTAGGAGTAGCATTTGTGTACAGTCTGAGTGAACTTTTTTAAAGGGATTATATATTTATTTTTCCATTATAAATAATAAACAGATTGATTGAGAATTAATTGAAAGTCAAAAGATTGGATGAATATTAATGAATATTAATTAATGTATAACAGACTTGAGAGTTTATACAGATAAAAAAAATTCTAATATACAGTAAAATAACTCATAATAATGTAATAAAAGTTAAAGTAAATCTGGTGATTTGAATCTCGCAATTCCTATAGCATCCAAAATTACACGGACTTAACCACGCACACAACTAATTCTAAATAACTACCAATTACAAAGAGTACACTACAAAGAAAAAAGAACGCCAAAAACGCTTTACTTTTTGAGATGTCTGTAAGCAGAAAGCTCAAACTACGCGTTCGTCACACAAAGAGACACATTAAAAATGTACCAACTAACATAGAACAAATAAAACGAATAAAGAAGCGTTGTCAGTGTGTCGAGACATGTACCGACATGTACGTACATACATGCTAGTGTTATTGGATGTGGGGACGTGAACAGATGAACAGTAAACAGGAGGCTGTATACCTACAGTGGCACTGTGACGTCACTGATCATATTGAATGCATTTTTATATTACATTAGTGCGATTGAGGTAATAGAAAACAAAGACATACATAGGAAAATAATGCACATTACAAGGTTTAATTGTTAATGTGAGAGTGCCAGCGTTGTTGTCTAAGCCACGTACCTAATCACCCTAGTTCAGGGTAAGCTCGAGCCCCTCGGTGGGGACATTATATGGGCTGATGATGATGTGACCAGTATATCTACAGATCTGTATATTTCAAAGGCAACCGTCACTGACTGTCTTATCTATCAACGTGTAGCTGAACCACTTATGAAGATATTTGGACGTAAGCATCCACTACCAAAGAAAAATTCGTGGGACACAGATAGTAAAATAAACTAAGCCTAACTTAAGCCATCGATCTACACATCCTCCTAAAACAAACACATTTTCTGAACAAATAATCCAATCCCTTGATGACACACCAAAGTACGGTGTTAGTTACTAAATATGTAAATTCTGCCGCTTTATTCGTATGTATTTGGGCGATTAAATTTCATATGAAAACGAATTCAATGTACACATATCTCTGTATATGAATTTCTTGAAGAAGCTTTATACAGCAACGTTTATTGTTCTCTGTGACGTCACGTTATGTAAGAGTACATAATGTAGTATTGTCTGAGAGTGATACAATTCAAGTAAAAGACTATTTTACTTACAAATAAAATAAATGTTGTTCCTATTTCTATAAATTGAAGACAACTTTTCACATCAAATCCAACTGACTACGAATTGCTACAACGCTACGCCGTAGCTAATTACTACGAAATTTTTACACTTCAATAATTATCAAAATAAATTCTAAAAATAATCACACAAATCTCAATTCTACATAAATAGAAATAAAATTGAATTTGGTTTGCTATCAAATCCCATTAACAATGTGCCAGGTACAATGGGAGATAGTCGTAGATATGGTACAAAGCGTTCAGTCTGTCTGTCTGTTGATCAATCCTTTAGGTTCCCGTTATCTGTAATGAAAGTTCCCTTTGAGCTCTAAAGCGGTGCCTGATGGGTATCGCAAAGTAATATATTATGGGACTGTTTAATCATACTATGTACTGCTGAATTATGTGAAGTGGGTCTCAAAGGTACTGATTATACATTTATTTATAGATGGCGGTAAATATAAAATAAAATAAATAAATAAAAACATTTATTGCCAAACCAAGAACTGATATAACTAATATAATGTAAACATCGCTAGTTATAGATAAATAATAAATTATAAAAGTTTATAAAAGGATAAGTGATTTATACTAAGCCGTTTTCCAATGTTTCGACAACTTTCGCCAAAACAGTTTAAAGTTTAATATTAAACGTCTTCTCAGGGACTCTTACGACCATTCATACTAATTGTATAAGTTCTGAAAACAACTAAGCGACTGAACGTAGCACAATAAAAATTATCAAGAAAATAGACTCCTAACCCAGAAAAGGATAATAGTTATTACTCATCCCGAAAATAGTTTCAGAAAACTCGTTACAATTATATCCCAGACAAGCGAAACCTTACATGTTATTAACATTTAAAGTATGTTGTATAAAACATTGTATTAATTACCATCAAACTAATACGTAACCCGTAATCTCTGTGCGGTGTGTTACTATAAAGTTTGGGAAACGCTCCCTAAAAGGATAATACCGTGTGGTACGTAACCGAGGTACGACGATTGAGATAAAATCTGTCTTATTATTAGGGTTAGGATTCAAAATGAGGTTTTAGAATAAACCAATTTTTTTTTTCGTTTTATTTTATCGTTTAAATTTAATCTAATGATAAGGGGTATACATGATTGATCTACATAAAGTACAATACAATATGAAATATTTGCCATGAACAGTACCATATTTGTACATGATACTATTAATTTATGTCCATTTTCAAATATTTCAGTCCACAATAATCTTGACAATTATACTCCAAAAACTATGAAGAATTAAAAAAACATTTTAATAGAAAAAAAAATCCTTTTATAAATTACTAAAACCTAAAACTATAACAGTATCGAGTAACAAAGAACTTTAATCGTCATAAAAACCCACGGCACCAGACAGAAGACGAATATAAAGAGTAAATTAATGTTCCAAAATTAATATGAAATACATCCCGACTGAGGATATTATTAAATAATGTAAACAGTCGAAGAGGAACATAAAAGGAAACCGGGGGTAGTGGGGGTAGAAGGGGGGAGGGGATGATTATTCAAAGAAGAATTCTGTTTTATAATGTTTTATACAAAGGCTAACGCCTCCGGTCGTTATTTTAATATCTACACTAGTATTGGAACCCGGTTGTATCTTCTTGATAAAGAAATCAATTGCTTTGTGGGAGTCGCTAAAACTTTAAAATGGCTCGACTTATGACTATTTATTTTTTCCTGATTTTTTTTAATAACCGTCAAAGGCAAAAAGAAAATTGGGAAAATCTTACAGAAAAGCTAATTATGTAAGAAAGCCACGATAGTTTATATAACAGTTTTATTCGTACTTAATGATGTTGATGAATGAATTTTGATGTTCTATGTTTTTTCTTTTGTATTTTCTCAACTTTACATTCAGGTTCACTAACCCAAAGTAAATTCCAACTAATAAAACACATACACCAATCGCGCTGACACATGTGTGTAAAGATCTCATTTATACGTTAATTGCGGTTCTTCAATTAGCATCCAAATTGGTATTTATTATATGTGCGGTAGATCGTGCTGTGCAATTACTGTAGTGTAGTGTTGTTACTTTCAATATGGCGACTCATCGTTTATTAACTGTGTGGGGTAAAGGAGAAACAGAACAGTAATCTGTGAGATACTAATTGTTGTGGAGAGAGAGAGAATTTCGAAGTTACATTAAATGAAACTAAAATTAAATAAATCAAACTAATAATGTATATGCATAATTATATGGTTTTATTTCTGCCCTTTTAGTTACGCTATTAAGGAATGGAAGCGAACTTTGGAATTTAAATTGTGCATACCATACCATCGCCTTAATAGACAAGCTTAATTAATTCCGTGCAATCTATTTTTGTTACAAAAGTATTTATCTACCATCTTAACTGTTGATCAAAAATTTGGATCTCTTCAAGTTGCAAAAGAATTGGTTTCTTCTAGGCAAGCGTAGGCTGTATTACCGCTTACCACCAAGCAAGTTACAATCAAACATAACCTTGAAACAAAAAACCTCATAAAACCTAAACTTGACCAGCCAAACTCAATCACCAGTGCACAGACCATATCAAATCAAAGTGTAGTAAAGTAACTAGGGCCTGTGGACAAACAAGTTCCATTAGTTCAGTTTAGTTAATTGGTCCACGGTCCCCGTCCAGCGACGTCACTCAGCCACCGATCTGCTCAGTATTGATACAGCCACGTAATTAAAACTTTCCATCCACTATTAATATTTATATTGAGTTAACTTTTGTCATCAGCTCTCCGCGCGGACGTTCTATTTGAGGTAGTTTTATTGGATACTAGTTGGGTGACGCGGTTTTTCATGGGTTAATTTGGATCGAGTATTATATCAGGGTTAAAGTATTTTACACATAAAATATGTAAATCTCAACCCAAAGTCTTCTGAATGTAATGTCTGTGTTAATCTGTATTATAAACAAGCTGTGAAATAAAAAAATATCGTAACAATTGAAAATACGCCTTTTGAAAAAAGCATGAAAGAGAAGAAGGAAGGAAGGCCTTTAGGAAGGCCCAGCAGTGGGGCATTATAGGCTGTTATACTAATTAAACCAAGACGGTTAGATAAATGCCTTATGATAAACTTGTAGTTCAAACTAAATCGTAATGTATGTAATTACATGTAGTACTTGCAGTCATGTGCATAAGAGCACCTTGAACAGAGAGTTAGGACTTCCCAACTGCCCAACTCGTGACTTAACTCTAACTGAATTAATTACCTACCACCAACTATAAATGTACGTACATCTTAATGTCCTTCTAAACATTACTAGCTTTGTCCCAAGATTTTACCTGCGTAATGATGCCGTGGCATTTAGTCCAAATTTGTAAGAGTAACATATGAAAATTAAAATGTCTACATCGTACGCTTCGTAATAACATTTTCTAAAATAATCACTTTTCTTATCCACAAATGTTTATCTCGGTCTGGGTGTGTGTGTGAATGAGTGTGTGCGTAGTTTCTGATACCATAGATACATGTTTCAAACTTAGTTAGGGGTTAGTTACTATAATGAGATGATGGAGTGAATGATTATGTTATGTCTCAACCAACTTTTAACCCAATAAAGTTTGAGAACAGCTATATTTATAACCCTTTATACAATTACCGTTTATATTGGATCGTGTCCACCTACTACATATTCCCTTGTGCTCCTCGCAGTACGGTACTGAAAACAATAGCGGCGACAACTTATACGAATAAAAACAGAAGCAATTTAACCAGAACATTCCACGTACAAAATGTACAGTCACGCACACAATTATTTAAAATATACATTTATTATTATTTTGGTGACTTAATACATTCATTCTTCTATTAACTAAATGCATAAGAAAGCGAAATTTGATAGAAACAAATGGATGCTTCCTCTTTTACGGACAAACGTTATGTTAATTGGTTGTAATATAGCAAGCAACACTCGCGCATTGACATTAAGTACTTATGTACGTATATAAGCACACAAATATGTTTGTCGAGCGAGAATCAAACACATAGACTTTTGCATAGCTTAGCATAGAGTTCCTTTCCATTACACAACTTGGTCCTCAATTTCTATGTGGAAAAATCATGATATGCATGGAAAGTCAGAAAATCATTATATCTCCGACTGTACAAAGGGAGAATAACCCACATAGGTGCGCTCATGTGAACAAATTCCCTACAAACTACATTCCGAACATATTCCGTGACCTTACTTCGTTACGTAACTGGCTTACGGCAGACACCTTATGACGGAATTCAGACGCGCTTCTACCAAAATATTATGCTATTACACACCGTTTAGGCCAAAAATATCTTGGAAAGCTTATTGAATACTTATGTAGTCTGTATGCGTGTGTAAAATTAAATGCCTAAGTCACGCACGCCATTATAGGCTGAATCAAATTAAATATGTTTTGTGTTCATTATTGTCAAAATAATACTTATGTGGAAAATTCTGGAAATTAAATTCGCGCGAAGCCGAAGCAAGTTGCTGTTTAGATAAAAAACAAACACATTTTACACAAATATGTACTGATCCGATATCAGATATACTTTATGTATTTTCCCCATTTACATCATCTCCGTCGCTAATGATGTGAGTTTTCCCCTTTTATTTCCTCCGAGGAAATCCCCAAATATGGATATTAAATCTAGCAGGTTGTCATGGTGATAGATATCTCGTGTTCTGTGAAATCTCGTGTATTTGCTTCGCTGTAAATGTATTTACAATGTCAACGGATGTCGGGACACATATTGTGATGTATCTACTCGTGCAAACAACCATGGAGTCGAGTAAGGAACGAAGAAATGTGTATTCAATTATTTTAAATGTTTTTAGAACGGTCTAGCAACTTGCCAATCCGAAGATGCCGGGTTAGGTCTGTGCGAACGTTTGAGCACCGTCATAATAGTGACGACTATATTCTTATGAACGGTAACTTTTTGGTGCTTAAATCATCTTCTATAACTGCTTTCTAACCTTTCAATTAATTTGTCTTAATTAATTTGAATCAATAACCAGCCATTTTCCTTATTAATGTCCAGCCCACGTAACACAAAGCCATCACTTTAATAAGTAGTGTAAAGTCGATTGTCCATACGTTGGTGGTGATCGATGCTTGTAACACAACACACCGTTAATGCAGTCGGCTAACATGCCATCATCGCATTGACATGTCTGACAATAACTGACGGATTCGGGTCGTGTTCCATGATGTAGGTCATTTAGCGGTTACAGGCGGTCGACTGGTCGCACCACTAAGTTTAGAAGTTTATAATAAAATAAAATAATAGTTCGTAATAGGTTCGCCATTTTAGTGGCTTGTGCACCTGCCGGGCAGGCAGCAATTCTAGGTTCGATTCCTAAGTAAAGTGATGCGCGTTCTTTTTCAAATGTTGGTCGGATCTGAGATACGAGGGACCGGGAGTAGCCTTAATTGCCGGCGGTACGATGTGGGGACGTCTCCTACTTCCGGGGGTTGTCTCTTGGGAGAGACGCCACTTCTAGTGCGGGCTCCCGTCGGGGCGCCTTGGTAGATATTCCCCGTTAGGATCCTACGGCGCCACAATATTTTAGTGGGTGGGTAAGGTCCTTCAGGCAGATCTCTAACGCACGTTTAGCCTTGCGTGGTAGTTTTGCCTATTCCTCTCCGTGTATGGTTCAAATAAAGAGTCCAAATATAACCCAATTTTCCCCAGGGACAGCAAAGCAATTTATTATAACTAAAAGTAGCAATAAAATCAAATAAAATCTCCCATTATTTCAGGTGTTAGATTGGTAAAAACCGTTTTCCCAATCGCAGTGTGGCGATGGCGGCGCCAAATTCGGTTTACCGTTAATTATTTGCGGGTTTAAGTTAATCCGGCGAGCGATCCCGACGGAATTATTATTCTCATCATAGCTTTAGAGGATTTTTATTAATTTTATTCCCAATTCGTACTTGCTTACAATGTGAACTTATGTAGTGATTTCTCAGATTTAGGGGTAAACTATGCGACAGATTTTTATAAACTCCTAATTATATGTGGCAAATAAACAATACTATTCTATGGATAGATCTTTTAGTGATTTCAGTCTTGATCATTGATCTCTCGTTTGGGAAGACAATAATTACGATAGCAAACTGAAAATATGTGAAAACCTTTAAAACCATATAAACATTTCAAGGTTTCCTGTATCAATTTTATAGAAAAAAAGATTCACTCTTAAATTACATAAACATTGCCTAGTATAAAAAAAACTAACAAGAACATATCAAAAAGGAGCAATTATTGTAGCGTATGAAAGAGTAACAAAGCGATCGTTACAGATACAGTAAGAAACATTTCGTGTGAAGACAACACGTACTACTCAAATATTTCTATATTATTTCTGCGTACAAGACGATTGAGACAAATTGTATCGCATTTTATGAGAACAAAGTTACAATAAATATTTTTATATTACGTCACTATCACTTACACAGATATATTGTTGAATTAATATTGTTTTTAAACATAAATATGATTAACGATCTTTTAGCGATATAGGTCGACACTTGAAATATCTTCACAACCATTTACATATTGCCTTCGAACCCGTACCATAAAAGCATAAGTACGTAAAAGTACCAATAATAAGTCAATAAGCGGTGCCCGTCGAACCGTTAGGCAACACGAGTGCCATTACGCTCATAGTTAATCCCCCCACTCCCACTTCCAACACGTTTTGACACTTTAAAACACCAAAATGTGTTCTTTCCTCAGCGACGCCATTATATCGCTGTAATTTCTATTCATTAAAATGTAATTCCGTGCACAATGTCACCTGCCTTTGTGGAGCAAAACATTTTTATTCAATGTTTTTGTACGAGAGCAAAACTCACAAAGAGTATAATGAGAGAAATTAAAAAATTCAGAATGTGACGCTTTGGTAGTGTTTATACAGTTTTTAGTTTGAGAATCTAGCAATTATAGTTGTTTTAAAACAAAGATTACATAAATCTTTTCAAGTTACGAGGTATCTTCTAGGCAAGCACGCTCCATCTTAGTTTGTATTATCGCTATGGTATGTCATCATCATACATAGACGATAAAAGCGACGCTCTACGTATAATAACTGACCTACATCATCACAATTGCATACACATTGAACTACTATGAGCTTTAGTATTACTAGTAGTTCATTATGACGAGTTATGCAACTGTGTAGGTAGACAATCGTCTCGCAGTCCGACCTCCGCCGCTCCGGTCCCAATCACGTCGGGGCGGACGCGGTTGCAATTCAAATCCCGCGAGAGGGCGCCACGCGAACCTTTCAAAATATTTAATTACGAGCCGTGTACCGGCTTAAGCACGGTGCTTTGCAAACTTTCGTAATCACGATCAAAGGAAATACTTTTTTATTAAGCCTCTTTTAGGAGTGTTACGTGCGGAAATATATTTTTTATGTTGCAATAAATATTTAATTCACATTGTTATTCACAGTTCTATTGAGTCGCAATTATTTTATTGTTGAACTTGTCGGCTTCGTTTACAATATTGAAGTCACATAAATTCTTTAGAAATATTGGTCACTTGGTCTTCTGTAAACATAATAATTGTTATCCTTATGTATTACTTGCTTATACATTAGACTTATGTCCAGAATATGACCATAATATATTTAAAGGAACAGGACATTAATAACGGGTGTTTATTCTGTTTATCCTTCCAATTCCCACACGGGCGGCCGGCGGACACTTTCAAAGTCACGGGTAAAGATGGCGGAAGCCTTGGACTTAATGCGATCCGTCTGGACCCGCGAGACAGTGGTCGAGTAATTTAGAAGATTATTGTGAGGCTATTTATAATACTTTGTTTTGAACCTGTACTGCGTGGTATGTAATTTAAGGGTGGTTATGAAACTGGACCATTTAAAATCCGTCCTAACTATAATTCTGGCATGGAATTGACATATTGTTCTAGGGTTTCATGAACTAGAATACCAAAAACGAATACAAATGTAAACGTAGCGTTGAAGTTTTTTTTAGAAAGAAATAAGATATTTTCCCTTAAAATCACTAGAGGATAAGTTAAATGAGAGTAATAAATGAGAAAACCTATAGGTATAAGTTACTTTAATATGAAAATATGTAACAGACGAGAAAGGACTTAGCTCTAAAGTAACTAATTCATATCAATTTGATATACCTGCGCCAACGGCCATCAATAAGCCCTATAAAGTCCCGCTTTACAATATAAATTACACTATTAATCTCAATAAAAGTCTGTTTCCATCCCAAACTACTGTAAGTTCCTAATCCTTAAGCTCCTTACAAGCTCTGACACTGCTTAGCAACGGCACAAAAGGAAACACGCGTACAATATAATAAATAAGAGCTTGTTACAAATCCACTCGACTACCCGCACAATGCGCGACTACAGAGTCCGCCATGTTGTTTACAAAACTACCCAAAGAAGGCATGTCGCCAGTGCGAGCGGCGACTGTAAACACTTTCGTTTCCTCATGAATTATTCAATGTTACGTTTATATGCAACGAGATACAAATGCCCTTTCAGAATTACAAACGAATCACTAACGTGGACGTGTTCTCTTCATAATTTGGTCGTGATAAAAAACGTTTCAAGTTCATGCTTATACCAATATAGAAACTTTTGTGGATGTGGATTTTACATTTAAAGAAGTCTGGAGAACATATTTGTCTTAATACAAAAGTATGCAATCGTCTTCGGGTTTCGAATCCATGTGGAAGTATTTTTTTTAAGTTGTAAACATTAAAAATACACCCTAATAATATTATCAACCTGTAAAATATATCCACTTCTCTAAGAGGTGACGCGAGGACCTTTACAAGATCACTGATAGTGTCATATCGGTGGCCGAGTTTTGGTCCTCAAAAACGCTAAGAAGAAGAAGCAAAGGTGACATAGGTGGTGAAAATATTCAACATTCTCTAAATTGATCTGTTAATTAATTACATCATATAGTTATAGTTAGTTAATTAACACTGCATCAAGTAATAACCATACCAAAGACCGGAGCATACAAATAGTGGTATCACAGTTCACACTCCAGTGCCCGTTCGCCGACACCTTTATAACTTACATTTGTGAAACAACCGCTCTCAACTCGGTGTTTTAGCTTACCTGCAAATAAAAGAAACAAATGTTTAGATATTTTTGTTCAAGGACAGAACGTTATTAAATGAAATTCTAAAAATGTTACGTTACGTAACAATGTTACATAAGTTCTACGAAAAAATATCGTTTAGTATACAAGCCGAGGATACTACATATCTTATCTTTAATTATATTAAAGAATCTTCAAGATCCCACTGCAGGCAGGCTCCCTCATTGACATTACATTGAAAAGAAATAGTGTGAGTATGATGACCACGCCTGATAAACGCGTGTTGAGATCATAAGACATAATAACAAACATGCGTTGCTTGACCCAAGAATCGAACCCCGGCTTGCCAAGCAAGGCCAGTCACTAGACCACCAATGCCTCTTTAATCTTTAGAAAACCCTTAATAATAATTTCTGGGTCACGAATAATAATAAAAGTCAACAATATCAACGTAACTCTAAAAGCTAATCTTCAAAGCGAAACAGATTTAATTGCGAAACTAAAAAGACAATGTCCACAAGCGTAAGCAAACTCCGTCAAGCTTGAACATTAATTCAAAGAGTTGTCTAAAAACTGTGATCTTTTGAGGGTCAAGGCTGATGAAATTCTGTGTCCCAAAAACTTTAATATACGAGTACGCCTTGAGGCACTCGCTCTGGTAGCAAAAACGTTTAATATATCTTACATTATTACAAATAATGTTATTGCACGCACAATATGTTTAGTAGCTGTGACCTGCTGTTTTAGTCGCCTAAAACCCGGTCCCATTGTAATTTAGAGATAAAAAATATCATAAGGCCCTTTATTCAATCTCCATACATACAAAATCGGCAGACGTGAAAAACCTAAACGAAAAGTTACCTTTAAAATAATAAAAAATGGAATGGATTGAATTATACATTGGTATCTAATACGTTTGTATTATGCCATATTTTCCAACAGAAAGTTCCAGAACAAAGTCGTTGAAGACAAACGTAATCTTAAATCAATCTAAAGAGCGTATTCAAATTTGAATGATCCCGTTAGAGCTCGGTTTGGTATTCAAGTCGCGGACGTAGGTGCAATAGTACCCAACTTCGGGAAACTTCTACTGAAGATGTCGCACCTTCTGCGCGCTCAGCTTGTTGTTATTCAGGTCCTCACCCTGCGCCTGGTTAAAAGCTCATTACCATGTCCAGATGTCAGCAATAAACTGTAGCGCAACTTCGACGTCCGAGCAACACTTTTTAAAAACACATTTGGCTTTTCGATGTTTTTTGATTTGAAGTTGATATTGCTTGACCATAAATTTCAACATGCACAATTTGAAAGTTTTATGCGAAATGTGGACTTTTATAATGGTTTATGTGTTCCGAATGCTGCACTCATATCTGTTCGGTATTATATTCGAGTTGATATAAGGAATCCGTACCTTTATTGATATATTTTATCTGAATGCAGGAAACCTATAAAATTTTAACTATGTAGTAAATCATGCATTTGAATTTGTTATTGAAATAGTATTTAGATTAAAAAGCCTTTTCCAGTTCAATCAAGTGATAGTAACAGGACCGCTTGGTACGAGCGCACTTGACGTATTCCCGCCGCGTCCACTTTATTGTCCACCTTGCCCACGGGGAGTTATAATTCAAATAAACTTAAGTGCCGCCGGTATCCTACGAGAAATAGAAAATTCTAGAGAACCAACCCCCCAGGGTCTAATGTATAGAATGTAAGACTGATAGCGATATCGGAAAACAAACTAGCAATTTCTAAATTGGTTACTTGCGCGGCGCATAACGCGTGCCCGCAAACATTCCCTGCTATTTGTGGTTGAAAAATATGGTTTTTTGCGTCAGTTTTGCTGAGTAATAATAAAATATGTTTCGCTGAGTTTCACGAATGGAGCGGACCGGTGGCTCGTTTGCCTCCAGAGTAATAAAACTGTATAACCTAATATAAGGTTGTAGTCCCATCGCCGCCATTCGGCGTATTTAAAATAGAACATCGTTTTACGGTTGGCGTTACTATCTGGCGAGTATTGCCAGTTGCCATCTGGCGGAGCCTTGAACCTATCGATCCCGAGCGCCGACATAACTCAGGTCATCAACTTTTTATTTGGTGACATTGAAACAAATATCGAGTAGGTCGGAGCATGCGAAGCAATAACAATTTGTTTGGCGCCCAACGCGGTGCCGCAAATGAAACGTGTCAAAACCCTTGTGTGTAATTGTTATTTACATGTAGGTTGGACGTTATGTAAATGCCGACATGACTGCGTACAGTTTTAGCGGAGCGATGGACACCTCGCTTTTGTTTTAGACAGGTCCGACATATTTCGGTGACGGAAATCCGCATTGGGCTGATTATTCGGTTGTCCGTCGCTATTGGAATTTAGGTCATTATTGTATGACATTGTGCGGATACGAGCGCTCCGCTTCAATAATACACATATCTTAATCTATTGCTCGCATTTATTATGAACGTATTATATTTGTATTATTTTAACAGACATTCGGTTTATTTGCGGCCGATATGAAACAGTAGATAAATTAAATTCTCGACATCTGTTTGTGTGTACAATTCGGATAGCGGCTTGTGGTTAGTGTTCATTTTAGAAGTAACATTTGGAACCTAAATTATGTGTCTAATGGAAACTTTGAATGTTAGAAAATTTTATATGAGAACCGACCTTGGGGCGGGCGTCAACTGTAACACTCGACTCTTTAATGAAACCAAAACGTTTAGCAAAATTGAAATTTAATTATTGTGCAAAACTGTTATTAATATAAACAAGTCCAATAAATAAAATATTGCGACGGTAATCCCGTAACTCCAATAACTTCGGCTCACGGTTTACAAGAGAAAGGACGATTCTAATAAAATTTTATTAAGAAACATAAAAAGTTAAGGGTTCCTTTTTAGGGATTATTTTTATCTGGAGTTTATTGTGTATCTAGTTAGTTAGCGCGGCGTTGTGTGTGAGTTATGACAGCAGGATAATGGCGTCTTGTTTCACGGGACATTACCTCTCACACGCGCGCGCCAGCTCTACAAACTTTGGGAATTGCTAAATTATTATCAAGTCAACAATTTATTTTACAATTTATAACAAAATACTGTCAAGACGAGTATGGCTTTTAGTAAAATACTTTGGATTTCTTAAACATATTTTGAAAACAAACAAATTGAGTATGTTGCGTTTCAATACAATAATTATTTAGCATTATTTTCGGATGCGATAAAATCATGACTCGTATACTCTATAATCTTAATATGAAATTATAATCACCAAATAATCTTATCACACCAATCGAAAATTCACTAGGTCATCCTACTACTCGTTTAGTATTACTCATTCACGCAAAAACGGTAGCCGAATTTTTATAAAGTTTAGCCCACTAATCAATACGAGTACATACATATGTAGGTATTACCTGAATTACTCATTTGATAAATTTTTATCCCGAAGATCAGAATTGCGGTAAAACTCGACACAACAATCACCTATAGCTACGTAGGTAGTAATAGTGGTCGGTGTAATGGGCAAAACTCGGCCAAAGTTAATTAAATTTTCATTGTTTTTGAGGTTTTTTTCTCAAAAAGTACCTCTATTACGTCAATTGCGTAAAGTGTTTTGACATTTTCAGTATGATACAATTACAACACGTAAATAAGTTTTAGCATTCTACACTTCTTTTCCCTAAAAGCTTGTAACTATATTACATCCTACACGACTCCGTGAGCACTATATTTAAAAATAGGCATCTGAAATATTCATTTCACGTATTACAACAAAGATATATTGTAAGTATGTATGTATGTACTCGCATCGCAAGTGGGAGGTTTTTCCGCAATTAGTCCTTACTAATGTGGGTCCTTTGTGTGGATATTTTTTGTTAAAGAAACTTTTTATTTTTTTATAACGCGCCAGTGTAACTGTACTCTGTAGTTAACATACTCTATAGATCGCACTGTAAATAATAAGTATTTAGAGCTGGACATAGTTTTAGATCTAGTAACAAAGACTACACATACATATTCCAAACAACAGCCAATTAAACACAAACGGTGGTATTTTTATGTGCGAGTTATATTGTCCAAATAATGAAGACATGGGAGAGCTCATCTAATGATTGGGGTCCCGTTTACGATACGTAACGTGACCATTAGTCAGTGTTGTCACTTGAGTAGATACACCGTACAGAGGGAAAGCTTCGTAAGAACGTGCAAAATTGTTACCTATTTTGGCAGGGTTGTCAAATAATAAAAGTACTCTATGACAATCTGTCAAACCAATACTGGTTATCATTAGACCCTGACTTTGTCCACCTGCTGTGTCGGCGTCAACTGGTTGTTTCCAGTGTCACCGCGTACGCTACAGGCGGCCAGTGTTCACGCACACATGTCCCACGAGTGTGTAGTAGTGCAACCGTGCCGTTGTGTGAAGCTTCGCCTCTGTTCGGTTTATCTACTCATGTAGTGTCTGCAAGATTCGTCAGAACGACCTCTAGAACACGAGAAGGAATGTTTATGTGCGTCGTTTGAGGATATCACACGTCACGGACGCCATGATTGAAGGATTAGATGGGTCCTAAAACATGAGCGCTATTTACATGGTTTATTTCGGTTGTGGTTTGGACATGTATTTGATTAGGTGATGTGGAATATTTGATGTGAGATGAGACAGAAGAAAAACTTTGTATTATAAGGAATACCTTTTTTTTACGCGGAAAAAAATGCATAGAACTGCATACCACCGTGAGTCGAGATTGGAAGGACCCCCGGGGCATGTAGGGCTCTCCCAGCCGAAAGGGCTGGGCCTACCCACTAAAAACACAGCGACTTCCGTCCGCGTTACATTGGGGTGCCGTAGGATTCCGAGGAGGATTTCTACCACGGCACTCCAACACGCCGGGCCGCACTAAAGGCGGCGCCCCCCTCCTTGAGAGGACCTCTCCGGAAGTGAAGACGTCCCCGACTACTGGTACCGAGGGCGAAACTTTTTACCAGGGCTCAGGAGAATCCCAGCCCCCCCCCCCCCCCCCACACATTAACGGGCACAGCCAACTGCACCCGAAATCTGGGGGCTAACGAAAAAATGGGGAGTAAAGTAAGCAATGAACGGTAAGACCCGCTGCAGGGCAAAAGACTCTCTCACACTGATGGTACAGTGCAGTTCTCTCTTTACTGTAAATAATCGTATAAACCCCAACCATTCAAACCCGAGCATACAAAACCGCATTATCTTCAGTAACCATTTGACATGACACCATTAAAGATCTAAGTTATGATCACATTGTATGAAGTGTGTACGAGTACATAAAATACATAAAACCAGTATATAATGAGCCGTGACGTGTAGTCAGCGTGGTGAACAAACAATCGCAATCATACGGAGCCCCTTTGTTCAGTAACACAATAAGGAGTCACTGGATACCGTTGTGTACTCGTAGTTATGAAATAGTCATGTATGTATGTATGTATATACTATTTTTGTATGTAGGGATGTTTCTGTACTGAATATATGCAATACATGTTATTATGACAATAGGTATCAAAGATTGGCTTTCTTGTATAATCGGAACCTACTATAATTAAATCCATAAAATAATCTTTATTTGCAGTTAATGACCTATCAAATCACACTTTTCAGTTCAAATCCATATAAAAAATATCAAATTATCACATATCATCGAATGGAATAATTATAATACCATTTTAATGACTCTAATGCAGCATTACGCAGTCACGCCAGCTCTGCTCGTACCATCGTTAAGCCAAACTAGAGCTGTTCCACCGGCTTACAAACTGTAACACCCGGCTTACTATAACCGCACCAAAATCAAAACAAACAAACAATAGTTTGTACAATTTGAACCAACTTTTGCTATTGGAGGAACTTCAGACAAGTTGAAATATAAATAGAGTGAAGCGGCATTTGATAAAATCAAGAAATAAAAGTTCAAGATGGATGAATGGAAAACGTTTGGCAAAAACTTTAGCCCAGCACTGAGACGATATTAGCAAATATTATTTAATTTATCCTCTATAATTTATTACAATACATGATTTTAGATATATTCTGGCTGAGGCAGCTTTATTGAAGAGACAACGGCTTCATTAAAATAATATCATTTTAAATAAATATTCGTTAATTCGTTCAAACGACAGACTAAGATTTTTTTAAAAGCCCCCATCCCTGTAATTAGATAAATAATTAGATAAGAGAAAGAGACTCATGTTACAGTTGCCCAGAAAACAAGTGCAACATCAACAAACAACCCCTTACTTTGTTCCGGACCCTTTAGCTATATATTTTATGTTCAGATATACAAGGAGTACCAAAAATATATTTCCCTAACCTTGCCGTTTCGTGAATTCCGCTATTGAAACATTTAAGCTGTTTCCCTCCTGGTGATCGGACTAGGAAGTCGCCCAAATGACTTGTTTGTTATCAGTTTTTGGAATTTGTATTTATTGTTTCTTTGTTTTGTGTAAAAAAGTGGGTGTTTCAATACTTTTCCTTGTTATTTTTTTGTTAGTTTCGTTATTTAATCTATTTCGAATCGCTAAGCTACTATATTTTCCATTTATTTTTAATCAACCGTTGTTATTTTTCACTTATTGCGAAATAGTACCATGATAATATTGAAAACTAATCTTCCCACAACGTACTACACACCACACACGGACAACGGACATTGTTACGTGAAAATGTTATTCAAAGTTTAATTACGGGCCGACATTCCGACCCTGGCTTAAACTGTCCAAAGGAAATCTTCCTCCACATATTAAACTTAACATTAAATCTTATGTTAAGGTGGCCATTGACGTCAGTTTAACTGATTAGTCGAACTGGCGTCCATCCAAAAATGGTCGTCAATCACCGGAACGATTCCAGTGACGAAATCTAGTTGACCTAAAACTTTTGGAGTGACGCACAGTTTTGTCTGGACTGATCAGTTCGACTGTCTCGTCAATGGCCTCGGTGAGAGTTTAGAACAAATCGAGGGGGTGAAGAGGAAAATGGGGGGTTGAGGGATGCAATTTGTCAATGTAACACGTACACCCCACGGCCGATACAGTTGATTGCATCACTAATTGTCGAGCTCGCGTCATTTTTCAACGCAGGTTTATCTATTTCCATATTGTTTGTTTGGACATTGTTTTGATTTCAAATTTCATATACGAAAACGACAATATGATGAATTGATGATATATAGAAGTGCTTTATCGAAATAGCTTTAGCTTTATTTGAAAGCATAAAGTACTTTAACCAACTTTCACTTCCAGCAACATTCGTTTATTGTTTAATATTGATAATTATAATATGTAAATACATATCTGATAAAAAAAACATTTGAATGAGTAGCTTCTATATGTAATACTTGTAAATAAGAACAAGATAGATAGTAAGTAGAGTAAATAGTTGTTTTAATTTTGTTGTGTGTTATAATGATCCAAAATGAGTGAAAACAGACATTGTTCTCGTTTTATTTTCCTTTTTTTTCCTCTTAAGACTTTATAGGTTTTAACATTCACGGAATTCATTATGGGAGCCTGATTACATGTACTCTTTAATTTGATAGTAAGTACAGGACATCAATTTTCATAAACGTGGCTCCACTTTAAGCTACAGGTAACAAAACAAACAAATCTGATAAACATATGAATTTACGTGTTCCAGTCAAACGAATAAGTTTGTGTAATAAAAATTGTAATAAATATGGATATTCCACGTTCCACTCTCTCGACTCGTAAAAGTTTTAAATTATTGTTCAAGTTTTTAGAAAATAGACAAAACGAATATTTTAGTCGATTCTTTCACACTAAATCAAAGTTTTGCGAACACATAATACTTTCAGTTTATTTTCGTTGTACACGAGCACCTACAGCTTGTTTGGGAACGTATAATCACCATTATGGGTGAAACATTTTTATAAAGACGTAACATAGGTAAATAATGTTAAACTATACAACTTTATTTCAATTAGAAATCAAATCTTCAATTTTACAGGAACATCATAATATGTGTAGAATACCACGCAGGTAACTTGAAGGAAAGTGTAAGATACTAAAGACCTCAAACGGAACTGGCTTAGCACGTTGAAATCCCGACAATGGGCGAGACTACAACTACGTAGATTGATTGATTGAAATCATGTGACAATATAACTGATATCATTCCAATCGTCAATATTTGCCGTCAATCGGATTCCGTCCGTTACGTAGACACCCTAACGTTCACGTACGATGAACCCTTCAGATGTTCATAAAGTGGGACCCTTCACTCAATTTGTACAAATATTCGGGAGTATACACCCTTTATTGGCATAAAATGACAGACGAAATATACCTGATTTCGTTATGTTGGTATTCTTGATAAATGTAATCGTTTACGGTAGACTTTCGAAGCAAGCGTCTATAGCTTCTAAGTCTAAGGTTCAAGAACTCTGGTATTGTTAAGTAGTGTACACGTTTTTGCGAGATCTAGAAACGCCTCAAGTGCAACCTGCCCTAAGCTTGTCTAAAAACTCATAATTCTAATTTGAATTAGATTAATTCTGCTGAAGATACACCTTCGCTTTTAATCAAAACAAATATAAAATACAATTTTAATATAATAAAATAAAGTAATTAGAAAAGTTGAAAAACTGAAAAGTTCAAAGAACTAACTTTGTAGATATGAAAACACGAGTTTGAAAGTTTTAAAAATTAAAGATCAAACAATAACCCGACTTGAATGTTTATACAACGTGTTTTATAGTTGAACAATTCTTTGGTCGAGGCCAACACACTCGAAACATTAAGAAAAACTTGCTCAAACTAATATAACTTACAATAAGAAATTAACAATCAACATTTTAAAAAACGCGAAATATACTACTTAGAATAAGTCTTCTCTCACAATGATGGGAACTACTACAATACAAGTATATCTACAATTCTACATATTCATCACGTAATTTCACACAAAATTATATTTGAAAATAAAAACCTAATTTCAAATAGAAAATCCTATCAAATTGATAACGTTCAAGCCTTCTTATCTGAAAGCGAAATGAAAAGAAAACTAATTGAATTCCGTAATTCAATTAATCTAAACAAATAGACTTAACTGAGAATGATCACTAATCAATTCTGTTAAATAACAACCATTACTTATTTATACAAAATACCTCTTCAGTGGATTCATCGAATAATGGGAATAGGAAAGATGATATCGGTCAGAAAATAGACCTTGTTTTGCCTTCTCTTTCGTTTCACAAGGACCATAAGTTGAAATACATTTCCACAAATTAAACTAACCTCCATCTCCTGAGATCGAAAGCTAATCAAAGTTGGTTCAAGGCCGCGTCCCTCCGAGGAGTCATTCGCAACATTCCGATAAAATTGCAATCATTTCTTTGCTATACAAGTGTTGGTATTTTGCTAAAGCTGCCAACAACTACGATCATATGTGGAAGAATTAACGTATCTAATAACAAGGAGATTAGAGTTGAAAATCGTGTGATATCAAGAATATGGATGGCAAATGGTATGTTATGAGATGTGATTTAAATTGGAACGCATTGACCCGGGTAAGTCGTGCGCCGCGCGCCGGTGTGGCCAGATGAACCGTTTACTCAATACGGAGGTTCAATCAAGCGTCGCGAACGCCTCATGTCACATCAAGAAGCCAGCTTCCATCACAATGCACCCCCGCTTACCCTTTAAATACCAAATCATTTTTAATAAAATTAGACTTAATTTATTTCCCGTGACATTTATTTCTAATCAATTTGATTAATGGATCAATAACGCTTCTTTGGACATTCTAATAGTCTCGTCTGATGGCAAATAATTTCATTACAAGCGCTCTTGAAAAATGTAAAACTAATTTATAGTTTCGTTCTTTGAAGCGAACGAAGTCACGACCTTTTGACGAATACATAATGTTAGCATGTAGTGAATGGTTATAAAGACCATTAAATGGCAGGTTCGGAGTTAATAAAATATTTCCACATTTATGCGGGGTGGAGTTGTCGTGAGCGGTGACGGCGGCGCGGCGGGCGGCTCTCAGCACATGTGCATAATTTACAACATCCAGACTTTATGAATAAGCGTGTGCCGTCTCTTGAAGCCGCCGAACCACAGCGCGGGTGTTTCAAGAATAAATAATGAGAATTTTTAACTCGCTTGCCCTATTTATGGGGAAACTTGTGAAGATTTACGTACTCTCGTTTTATATGCGGAGGTTTCGCTTGTTTGATAAGTAAAATGAGCTCGGATTTTACTTTTAAGAGAAAATATTTGTTTCGTAGTTCAAATAATGATGTTTGTTATTTCCTATTTATTGTGGTCAGGTCGTTGAGAACTTGGAAGTTTCATTCGTTTTATTTGGTACTTCTGTGGTGGAATTACTTTTAGTTAATGTTTATTTATAAAACAATAATTCAAAGGTACACTTCATAAAGGCAACACAATCATATGAACATTATATGAACCTGTTTTCAGTTAAATGATAACTGTCGCCTTTTCATACTAAACTTCCTCTTTAGAATACTCACGTCATTTACCCTTCTTTCATTTACCTTTTCAACACCATACAAATAATCGTAGGCGGGAGTATGTACTAATATAACACTCTATATGAAACTACGTATACGTTGAAACAGAAACTACCTATCACAGTTCCATTTACCAATACCGATGGATAGAAACCTGCAACACACAGACCTAATCCTCTAAACGTTAATATCGGAGAGAGAATGATACAAATAAAACCACAAGCCCCGACCGCAAATGGTAAACAAGAATCAATTCAAAACAAAAGAGGTCAAACTAATGTATCGTGCAAAAACTAAGTCTATCCCACATTGGCCCATAAAATATTTATTTGACGGAGCAACGGTTCAATCAAAACTGATTTCAATATCAATTGGAATAAGTCATTAGGTTGTTTGACGTGTTTATATCCGTCCATTAAGCGTTGGTGGCAAGGAATTAATATGCAAATCGAGGGGACAGTGGAGTGGTGCATCGCGCCGCGCCGCGCCGCCTCATTCCGAATTATTTATGCTCTTATAAACTGCAAACGGACCATTTCACGGCACAGATCGCCGAAAATGACATTAAAACTGGACCGGTTAGTCATATCAGGTGGACACGTTGTGCAAAGTAAATTCATTTTAAAAAAAAGAGGGGGGATTGACGGCGACTCCCTTCTGTGGAACTGAGATCTCACAGAAGGGAACTGCTGGATTCTACGCAGGGAATCTCAATTGGGAATACCTGGCGGTGGGAATAGGGTCGGGTGGAGCTATTGGGCATACCCCGATCCGAGGTCCCGTACTGGCCGGTATAGGGCGGTGATAACCGTCCCTAACCCGCCAGTTCAGGACCTAAAGGGAGGCGGTGATCCTCATTGGCGAATCAGCCGAGGGGGGTCATCGCGCCCGTCTGCGCGCGTCCGCCGGACGGCCCGGGGTCCCGGGACTCTGGATCGTCCCGTTGGCGCGCGCGGCCCCCCACATTTCGGACGCAGTTGGCTGTGCCCGTTAATGTGAGGGGGTCAGTGAGGGGGGGGGCTGGGATTTTCCTGAGCTCTGGTAAAAAGGGCGAGCGTCGGGGAGGACGCTTGCCCTCGGTACCAGTAGTCGGGGACGTCTTCACTTCCGGAGAGGTCCTCTCAAGGAGGGGGGCGCCGCCTTTAGTGTGGGCCCGGCGTTGGAGTGCCGTAGTAGAAATCCCCCTCGGGATCCTACGGCACCCCAATGTAACGCGGACGGAAGTCGCTGTGTTTTTAGTGGGTAGGCCCAGCCCTTCTGGCTGGGAGAGCCCTACATGCCCCGTGGGTCCTCCCAATATCGGCTCACGGCGGTATGCAGTTCTATGCATTTTCACTGCGTTAAAAAAAAAAAAAAAAAAAAAAAAAGGTGGACACGTTGAGTCATCTTTACTATACCTACAATTAACATCAACTAGACATATAATTGGCGAACTTTGTCCGTGTCTTTTGGCTAAATACATAATCTCATATTTAAATGCTCTGTAGATATTTCAGAATTTAATACAAACTTTAATACCTTTTGTCACCAACCTACGAGTAAGTTTAATAAAACCGCAAGCAAATTTTCGCTCCTATCCCTTTTTAGTTGTAGGTACATTGATATATCTCTCAATAAATCGTCCTTTTATTTAGTTCAGAATAGGTAATTATATTATTATTTATTTGTCTTCATTATGTCCTTTTCTAATTTTAAATATAACACAGATGGCATTGTGACCTAAGGGAAAACATAATAAAAACGACCAAAAAGTCACGGCCATTATATGCAGACTCATATAGCTACTAAACATTTAAATATATTCAGAATACAAAAAAGACCTAGCAGAGATTGAACCGATCTAAGTTGGCTTGTTAAATTCACATTCCATAGACACAGCTGTTGCATTATGGTAATGTTGTCATAACTGGCATGTATGTAGAAAACGAACCTGACTCCGCTGTAATACTGGCTTATTTTATACAGCAATTAGAGATTTAATGTAAGATTTAAATACACTGGAAATAACAGCATAATATACAAATCTGGGTCCAATTAAGTTATTTTGCTCAAGGAAATCATTATAACTACTTAGTAAACTTCCAGTTTCAACCAGAGGTAATAAAACTATTAGTAAATTTCCGGATTTAAAACGAGAGGCATCGTTTTTTAATTTAGAGCAATAATGTGCAGCAACAAATCTGTGTAACGAGTAGAGTCTGTGATATTGTCTGCGGGACCTTGGCCAGTTGGCCGGCTGCCAGCCATCGTCCTTCGCCACCCTTCACCACTTTCGCCCACTATCGATCCCCAGCCTCAACCGATAAGCTGCCTTCGGATAACCGGAGCTTACCAAACTGTTGCTGTTCAACTTCACCGGTATCATATTTGGACGTTCTCCAATTGTACTACAAAACCCTTTCATTGTTTCCATCTAAACTTATACTAAAGGCTCGTCAAATTCGCCCGATCCTCAATCCCGAGACGTTTTGTTGCTAAGCGTGTTTTTTCATTTGTTTAGTAACAAACTTTTCGGTACAGCGATACATTTTCGGGACGTACTGAAGGACTCTATTGATTTTCCTTAAAAGCAAAGACCTCGTTATTTCAGGATACTCATTACTTTATATTAACTGCTCGGGAAAATGTTATATTCATGGTTACGTTCTCAATTATCCAGCTCTAGATCTACCTATCTACTTGAGGTCTATGATTATTCATGAGCGTTCACTGTGGCAAACTAACAATATTCCGATCTCTAGTTTGTTGACGATCTGATTGCATATTTTCACATCTTTTCAAAGTAACAATACTGACTGAACCTCATATCATCTTATTAGAGGTGAAGAGTAATGAGCACAACTGCTAATTTGAAGATTTTTGCTCAGTTCGTGATACTAAATAGAGAGCCAGTTGTACATTAGGCAATGCGTACACGAAAATACCCCAGCACCTAATGGATACGCGCAAGTTACTACATTTCACGAAGCACCCTTTGTACTCATTCGGTTAGCTTCAAATTACGACTTTTGTATAACAAAACAAGTTTTATGTGTTACCGCCAAATTTGATTATAACCTTTAGGTAGCAACTTCTGAATGGGCTAATACAATAAAAACATGTATATGTGTAGCGGATTTTGTAACCACAATGAAAGTTATAAAACATAAAGTAAATTCTTGTTAATAAAAAGCAGGTGATATGTTTTACTTCTGCCAAATAGGGCCAACTTTAGAATATACATTATCAAGCAAAAAAGAAACAACTTCGAAATTAAATAAAATCCAGCGAAAATGTACGAACACAATAAAGTACAGAGATTATCTCATACAAAATCTGTTAAAAATGAACCAAAAATGCACCCAAATCGCATACCTAAGTCGTCCCCTCTATAAATCCCTCCACACTAACTCCCACCTCCGTATTAAATAACTTTAAAACGCGAGCGCCGCTGTAACCTGGACGACACCACTTAGACAAATTGACATTCTGTTGTGACTACTCGACGAATGTATTCTTTATTACTCTATTTTTACTCTCAGTATCGGGGGTTTGTGGAGAACATTTTCAAGTTTATTATAAATAAAACTATGATAAAAGTGTACTCGTTGTAAAGTTCTAATGACGTTAGCGGTTTCAAAACCCTTTCACTTCGCGACGTCCACTGTTTGTTGCGGTTTTATGACGAGTTTCTTCTTTTATGTTTTGTTTATTTATTTTATGTATTATTTTATATTTTGGTTATATTTATTTTGATGATTTCTTAATTGCATGAAGAAATTGTGGTAAAAAATAACAATATTACGTTTATGATCAAATTAATAGCCTATTTACACCATTATGGCATAGTGTAGCATACAACATTGAAAGATTTCTAGATCGTTTCATTCGTTCCTGAGATTATCCTCTACATTACAACTTCGAAACTGTCTGAATGCATAAACAATTTATAAAAATTTGATAAAGATATTGAAAGGTCAAAAACAATTTGATTTCACAGATTGTCAGAATATCTTTATCTTCCATGCCTCTGTCCCATGCCTAATAGGGGTTGAATGATTGTTACTTTTGCCAAGATAATTCTGAACCCAAAGTCTGAAAATAGACATATCTGCTGATCATTTTCTAGAAATTTCGATAGGTATAAACACGTTATATTTAACAGTGACAACAAATACAATATCAAACATTTATTTACGGCAATTAGCCATCAAAACAAATCAACTAACGATCGCATTGGTTATCCGCCAATCAGAGGGAAAATATAACACATTGTTATTTAACCAATTTTGTTAATTATATCTATCGTAATTACCTTTACAGAGGCAGGTTTTGTTTATTTTAACACTGTACTAATATAAATAAGTAATAGGGATATAATCTCATTGATAGGTCTGTACTTTGCCCCGCAGTACATCTCACAAGCTTTACCATAAGTCCATAACTTTTTAGTTTAAACTTAATTTTCAAAGGTTCTTTTAATTCGCCATAACAGCCAAACTTTTATAAAAACTAAAGACACAGCTACGTTTAATTAAAACGTTATTTATTTAATATTGTTAAACAACGAATCGAAACACGGTTACCGATCAAATTGAGTTTTATATCTTTAATGTAATTAATGGTGGATAATTTTTTTTTGTGGAAAGTCAATTTAACGGTCCCGGACACATTCCGGACCATTCAACTTGGTACTTTTGAATTAATCGCATCAGAACATCGACGACAACCGACTTGGAACGATATTTAATATCGATACACGATCATTTGTAATCGAGCTACTACGTTTACCTATCCTACTAATATTATAAAGCCGAATGTTTGTGAGTGTAGATGTTTGTTCCTCTTTCACGCAAAAGCTACTAAATGGATTTTAATGAAATTTGGTACAGATGTTCCTCATACCTAGGAATAACACATAGAGTTTTTATCCAAAATTCCCACGGGATAAGGTTCCACGCGGGTAAAACCGCTAGCACACACTGGGGCACAGGTATATAATTTGGTAAAGTAACAGTTATTATTGGTTTTACTTACATTTATTATACGATTTTATTAGTATGTAATGTGTAATACGTATGAAAGTGAAGATTTTACTTATATGGTCGTGAACGTGAAATAAAAAACTTTATGTACTGTGTTTATGATTACACATTCGTACACACATATTTTTGTCTGGAGAGGAAATAGAACCCGAACACTTGGTCAAAGCAAGTACGGTCAACTAAGTCACGAGAATATTGCAATATTATGATTCCAAAAGACTTAACCTCAAATAAAAAATGACTAGAATAACATCTTAATATATTTCTATCTTTACAAAAAAATATATACAATATTTATTATTTTCCCTAAATAAAAAAAGGTATATATTTTCTAAATAAATATGATATACAATCGAGAAGCCATTACCAGTATTGTCTGTATTATTCAGCGCCACGCGGTGCCCACGTCACCACCCAGACGGTACATAATTGTAAAAATTTGCATTTTAACTGCCTTCACCGCTCCTCGTTAAATACATATAAAACACTGATTTAAATTCATGCATTGGACACTTAATGCAAATAAATATGAAATAAAATTATTTTACTAACACATCAATCATAAAGTTCGATTTTATTATCTAAACTACGAGTAAATCTAATAAAAGATCAAAATATTTTTTATCTTTATTTCAATAAAACATTAAAATCGAGGATCATGATATAAACAACTAGTTTATAATAAACAATTCACTTCATTCACTTAGTTCTTCGACCATAATTGTAGGCAGAATGGATAATGAAAGGAAACTAAAAATGTTCATAACCATACGAGAATTAATGTGAAACTATAATCGTTAAATTTTATATGTCTGAGAATTAGTGGTAATTCGCTTTTAAAAAACTATTTAACCATTATATTTAAAGAGCGTTATTACAAAACTTTTAAATGTTAATCTAAAGTTTAATATAACATAGACCTTAAGTCATACACTTAGCTCGTTCGGGTCGGTTTCACATTATACCCCAAACTCAACGAATGAGAAAACAACTTTGAAACTTTCCAACAAAATCAAAGTAATTGAATTAACCGTCTTGGAATGGTTACAATAATATGTTTCACTTGTTTATGAAAGGTACGTGAGGCCATAACGCGGGTACTACAATAATATACGTATATCTGGGGGCACGGCAGTGCCCCCCGCCAAGTCGAGCGCGAAGCAAACACTGCCGTACCATCCTTTACAGGAACCATTTCGCCGCATTTTCAGGCCCCTATTTGAGAACCTCTGGATAAGACTAGAACGCTGAAATTTTCGTCATCCAGTAATCTATACAATCACATACTTAAAATAAAATTTCAAGTCTGTAGGTCATTTAGTTCCCAAGTTAAGCGAAAGCAAAGTTTCGCATTTTAGACACTCACTCACTCACTCACTCACTCACTCACTCACTCACTCACTCACTCATGATCATCAAAATAGAACTAGTACTTCCCATAAACCTAGAGAGCTGAAATTTGGTACAGAGTTAGGGTTTAATGGCCACATAAAGGGAAAACTATAAAAACTAGGATAATCGAACGGGAACGGGAATTATACGGGAATGGGAACGGGAATTGTAACTCAAGAACGGCTGAACTGATTTGGCTGAAAATTGGTGGGGAGGTAGCTTAGAACCAGGAAAAGGACATAGGATACTTTTAATCCCGAAATTCCCACGGGATTTGGAACGGGAATTTAAAAATCAAGAACGGCTGAACTGATTTGGCTGAAAATTGGTGGGGAGGTAGCTTAGAACCAGGAAAAGGACATAGGATACTTTTAATCCCGAAATTCCCACGGGATTGGGAACGGGAATTTAAAAATCAAGAACGGCTGAATTGATTTGGCTGAAAATTGGTGGGGAGGTAGCTTAGAACCAGGAAAAGGACATACGATACTTTTAATCCCGAAATTCCCACGGGATTGGGAACGGGAATTTAAAAATCAAGAACGGCTGAATTGATTTGGCTGAAAATTGGTGGGGAGGTAGCTTAGAACCAGGAAAAGGACATAGGATACTTTTAATCCCGAAATTCCCACGGGATTGGGAACGGGAATTTAAAAATCAAGAACGGCTGAATTGATTTGGCTGAAAATTGGTGGGGAGGTAGCTTAGAACCAGGAAAAGGACATACGATACTTTTAATCCCGAAATTCCCACGGGATTGGGAACGGGAATTTAAAAATCAAGAACGGCTGAATTGATTTGGCTGAAAATTGGTGGGGAGGTAGCTTAGAACCAGGACAAGAACATAGAACACTTTAATTCCGAAAATCCCACGGGATTGGGAACGGGAATTTATTACTCAAGAACGGCTGAATTGATTTGGCTGAAAATTGGTGGGGAGGTAGCTTAGAACCAGGAGTAGCACATAGAAAACTTTTAATCCCGAAATTCCCACGGGAATGGGAACGGGAATTATAATTCTAGAACAGCTGAACTGATTTGGCTGACAATTTGTGGGGAGGTAGCTTAAAAACTATTTATGTATAGATACTTTTTATCCCGAAATTCCCACGGAAACGCGAACGGGAACTACGCGGGTGAAACCGCGGGGCGCTTAATAATATAATACTACTCCTAAAAAATAAGTGTGTCAAATAAGAAAATCTAATAAAATAAATCAATATAAACAAGTTTTAACAAAAAGAAATGAAATCCCACCAAAAACATTCTGTAAAAAACTAGCCAAGTCTCGATGGAGCTGCTTGTTTAACTCTAAAAAGTAATGAAATCTAGACAGACTCGTGCCAAGTCTAAGGTTCCTTACTGCGATTTCTTTATTATTATAGTTAATGTTGTGTGACTTGGCCGTTGAAGGGTACACATGTATGTACACAAGGGTACAAAACTAGGTGCTCCATGACGCTATTGCACCAATCTTAAAAAATCCAGAACCTATCCATTGACGATAGAAAATTTGCTTAATTATAGCCACTTGAAAAATGTTGATTCAATATCCAGTCAATTGTAGGCTTGATAAAGCTGCGTATTTTAATAATGTTATAACATTACGTGTAAACAAAATTGACTTGTACCCACTACTAACCTTTTAAACAATGTTCAACGGCTAAGTCACACAACATTAACTATAATAATAAAGAAATCGCAGTAAGGAACCTTAGACTTGGCACGAGTCTGTCTAGATTTCATTACTTTTTAGAGTTAAACAAGCAGCTCCATCGAGACTTGGCTAGTTTTTTACAGAATGTTTTTGGTGGGATTATACTTACGGGTAACTTAGAGATCGCGAGTTTATGTGAAGTTTTGAACAGAAACTCAGCATATAAGTAAGTACTATTAAAAAAATAACTAGAGAGTTATTTTCAGCCATTCAGCCAACTGTATTTGTTATTGAATGGAAGTTGCAACTATTAACTACTACGAGAATATCGACATAGAAAGCCACAATTTATCATCCTCATTTTTACCCAAAACTCGTCCTAAACCAAGGCCTGTGCTATCGATTCTGCCAGCAACCAGCACTCAACGATTGGAAAGTACTTCAGTTAATAAATAAAACTAACGAAACGCGCCACTTTCCCATTTCTGTTTTAATGAGAACAGTTGTAAAACATACGTGTGTATAAAACTGCTAAGTAGACGTTGAAACATATGTATATGAGGTACATTATGTAGTACATACTTACTATTTTATTCTATTAGAGAGCGTAGCTTGTAGTCAGCGCGAGCGTCTCCCGACTCCCCGGGGGCTATAATTTTTAGTCATCTGTTACAAACTTTAAACTTCCCACGCCCCGCGTAAAGTTGTATCCACACACGGATTCCAGTGAAACTTGTGTGAATTTGAACATGTTTAATGCAGTTGTCGTGGATTAAAAGATATATTTAAGGTCTTCAAAAATAGTTTGATGGGATGTAATGCCGAATCAAAACTAGGGCTTAATAAATATATCAACCTGTACCTATACGATGAAAATTAATTGGTATCACGTTTGTTTTTCATAACATAATCTATCATACCATTATCTACACATAGTGATTGACCCCTCACAAGGCTTATGACCTTTTTCTAGAGTATCACAAACTGCGCATCGGCATAATGAATTGACCACTTAGGCATTGGACTCGTAATACTATAAACTTTTGGAACAAAACACACTCTGCCAATGAGCGCGATATGAAATTGCGACGCAGAAATCTGCAGTAAGCTTTTTTTTCATACACAAAAAAGGCATTCATATTTCTTTTCGTTCCTTTTGAAGTAATATCGCAGGTTTGCGCAACGCAAATCAATTCGTTCTTACGTCAGCGACCGAGCCAATCTTAAAATACGTTGCAGTTTCGTCTTATGAAACATTTGCAATTGAAAGCATTGAAATGGCTCTAAATACGTCAGGTGTGTACCCAGCTTAACGCCAAGGAAATGAAGGTATACGCTTACGTGAAACGGTTCCAGACAGACCGATCGCTGCTCCTTTCAAACAGTGTCGTATTACGATCACTGGATTGTCTCATACAATTGGATTGTTCCAAGATCGCGGTAATCTGTTTAAATAAAAAGGCGAGTTTATTTTACGTTCATTTCTTGATATACTTATGTCGCTTTTATTACGATCGTGTATCGTTTTATTTTATTTATTTCCTTATCTGTAGGACACTGCTAGTTTATAATAAAGTCTGTATGTAGTAATTATTGTAAACAAATAAACTCGCATTTTACATTGTGTGATATAACCAAATACTACTGAACCAATTATGGAAAACAAATGCGTATGAAAAGCTACATTAATTAATACATTATCATTTTATAATTAGGATGTATTCCTCCATGATTTTCCTAAGGACTATTTCAATACTAGCAAAACCGCGAAACATAATTAGTAATACACATTTTCAAATCAAGATACATCCTAACGACCAAACGCGTGTTCAACAGTAATTGCTATTTGGAACCAAAACCACAATGACTAATAGAAAAACCCGAAGCTACGTCACTGTAATGGGCGGGCGGGCGACTGCATTATATATTAATTATCAAAGTATATTAACATTATGGAGATTTGCTTGATTGTTTGGTTTAACATGCTAATCTCTGGAACTACACTGGATCGATTTGAAATATTCTTTTAGTGTTGGATAGCCCATTTACCGAGGAAGTATGCTACGTCCCATAAAAGCAGAGCTAACACAGGCTAAACCACGGTACACAACTAGTTGTATTTCAAAACTATTCATTCTTCTTCTTCTGAACTTGTATCCTATATCTGAGGATAGGTATTCAGTTTAAACAGATTTGGCTTAATTTGTATTTTATATGGAGGGAATGCCATCAGACCTCCACAACCCAGAAGTCAATACATTTTTGGTTAAACTAAATGTTACGAAAGCAGTCAATGAACTACGAGTACATATTTCTTAACAAGTTAGTGCCAACAACAGTTCTAAAATGAACGGAGACGACGTACCGCGGCGCTGGTATCAATTACTTAATCTAGAATTGTGTTTCGTTCTTGGTGGTAATAATGTTACGGAACAATAAATTATAACTACTAATACACTGGAAAATTTCTTAGTATTTATGTAATTTACTGCTTGGAAGTTTATAATTTAATGTAACTATGTTTTTTTGTTATATTTGTGACTGAAATGGGAAAGCCACCATGCCGTTGCCAAACCGAGGGTCACGGGTTCCGTTCCCAAAACAAAAGGTTGCGGATTCGATTCCCGTGTGAAGAAAATATTTATGTCATTTAAAAATAAATCTTTAAAGTGTTGTTTTGGCGTTGGCTGTTCTATAAAGTCCCTAACGTTAGTTTCTTCAATATCTTTAAAGTGCAGTCATCGACTTGTTTGTTACCTACAATTTTATTATAGATGCTCTACGTGGAAGCCCTTAACAAGTGTACCTATGTTACCGCCATCTTGTAGACCAAACCGACTAAGAGGTTCCATATGGACACGTAACTAACTTACGGGGTACAGTTCACAAAACAAGATAGGTTTAATCCTTACTAATATTATAAATGCGAAAGTAACTGTGTCAGTCTGTTACCTTTTCACGGCTAAACTACTGAACCGATTGACTTGAAATTTGGTACAGGGGTAGCTTATGGTCCGGGGAAGGACATAGGCTATGTTTTATCCCAAAATTCCCACGGGATTGGGAACTACGCGGGTGAAACCGCGGGACACAGCTAGTGAAGTAATAAACAGTTAATAAATATGTATAAACTCGAAAATGTCTTGAACGTTTTATTCTCTTTTCTTAATTGTGTGGTAAAAGTAAAGTCCAAAGACAAAGTCCTCTCACTGATGATAGCACAGTGAGGCTTAATCACCTTATTTGATGTGGATAAAACCATACAGTTTATTATATTGTTCATGTTATGTTTAAATTATTTATACTTACAGTACTTTCATGTACTTACAAGAAGGACTTAATGTTTTATGTTAGCATTCATTTATCTGCATATTCACAAACATCAAAACTAAATACTATTTATTGGTAGTTAGTACTAGTCCTGTTTGTTAGTGGGTCAGTACTACAAGAATGGCCACCCTATACCAGTGTATAGGTACAGGGCCATGTGAGAACATGTCTCCTCGACCCACTCCGGCATTATCGTGAGTGATCCATCATCGGGGTGCATCCGATAGTTAATTGCAGCGCCTCCGCGGGAATGGAACCGGCGATCCGTGCGCTGATTGCCAATTAACGTCCACAACAGACTATTTGCGATTCTATATCGTGCGTAAATCTATCGGCGCCGATACCGACGTATCTGTTATGAGTTGTGTGATGATATTTTGTTTTTGTATTGGTTTTTGATCGATACGACAAACTTTTAGTAACGTTTTAAAGTATTTTGTGACTTTACCGTACTTTAACTTTGAGATTTTGTAACTTATTGTTTTGAAACTTTTCTATTGATTAACCGAACACCTGTTTATTCCGATCGGTACATACCTGTACCTATTAAGTTATCGCAACAACGACCAAAACAACTCATAGCAGTTTATTTTCGTGAATTATTGATAGATTAGCGATAAGATAAAGTTTTATCTATCGTATAATTTGATGTATCCCCGAGCGGGCGGTGCTGAGCGACATAAAAACATGACTGCCGACGAATCGATATTTTATTAAATATTGTTCGGACCGGGATGACCGGACGTCCGAGCCAACCGGACGAACAGTACATCACTACTCGATAAATAAAATCCCCTCACGAAAGATGACTGCAAAAAATACGTTCCGAATATTCTGAATCTGTTCCGGTGGAAATATGGACGATTCGAGCATCAAATTAATATTGTACGTAACTGTTCTACGTATTAGTACGTTGGATATTATTTATGACTTTTATAGTGACGTGCGGCTTAATTTTATTCATACTTTGTAAATGTACTGGATTTGTTAATTTTGTAATTGTAATATTTAAAATAATCAAAAAATTTAAATTAGTAATTTAATTACTTATGTAGTTAATTTCATTAATCGAAGAAACGAAGGGACTCTTAGGGTGACAAATCTACATCGAGCTGTGCTGCGCTGGGTCGAGCTGTGCTATGTTTGGTTAACTCGCTCGCCATATATTTGAATGAGGATACAATCAAAGCATGCTATGCTGCGCTGGGTGAAGCTGCGCTCTGTCTGGAGTAAAAATAACCTAGCTTCAGAAACATAGCACAGCTCAACCCAGTACAGCGCAGCACAGCTCGATGTAGATTTGTCACCCTTATACACTCATACCACATATTTAAAAGTACCCAAAACTCTGCATCAAATAGAGTCCACATCCCATTCCGTCACGATTAAACAAGGTATTGTTAAAAAGGTCTCTCAATGGAGAGTTTTAAGGGAACAAATTAGGAGAAGGTTTGGCCCAACAATAGTTGAAACATTCGTAGGGAACAATGGGGGCCGAGCCGTGCCGGCGCAATCGCGACTCGAATATTAAACCGGTATCGGTATCGAGAAGTACATATCATTTATACCAGCCCTCACACGGCAGATAACTTGCCTCCCTAATGAAACTCCGATGATTGAGTTCAATACCCATAACGAAGCCATTTTGTGTTCCACGCTATGAAAATTGAAATATTTTTGCTGAATAATTTGATTGAAATTCCTGACGATATTTTCCTGGATATAAACGGAAGATAAAGTGCAGTGTTTGTATGATGTTGGAGAGTAACATTTCGAAGTTTCCAGTAAATAGATTTGAAGAAGTTAGTGCAACAAGGTCAGCGCGATATTATCTGTGCGCGTGTGGGCTTGATCGATACCGGGTTACACGGTGTAAGTGCATGCACGGTCTTATACAACAGTTGAAAACAGGCGGAGATCGCTTTTTAGGACACGAACTATTCGTCTACATAACTATTTTGTATTTGCTTAAAGTAAGCTATGGAATTATTGATTAACTGACAATATTAACTCTCTTATTATGTTCAAGATCATAACAAAGTAAAACAAATTATTATACTACGTATGTGTATTGTATTATAGTCTAACCGTTGGCAAATACCAAATATTAAGTCTATATTTACCAAACAATAACTGTTTGAAACATATACTGGGGAACAAAACCAACAATACGACCGCAAAACGTCCTCAATAGTGAAACAAAGGGGCTCGTTGTAAAGTATCGAGTAACCGTCGAAGTGGTCTCTACATTCGAGTGGTAATTATGGTCAAGCGAGTCCTTGGAGCGATATTTATAAATAAACAATAACATCTGGAGGTTGGCGCGACAAAGGACCGCTGAAAGGGCTTCGCGAACAATGGGCCCGCAGCGTTCGGAGGCGGAAACTTTACCAGATTCCATTTCTTTGGGGTTCAGTTACATTGACACATGTCGCGCACTCACTGTACCTACTACTCGTGAAACAACACGTTTTGTTACACAAAAGATTGGTCCACAATACCACAGTTGATTTAAGCAGACACAATGACGACAACTATATTTAGACTATTTTATTGTTAACATATTATACGCCTTCCAAAATATATTTTCATTGAACACGCGTGTAGGTATCAAATTAATAATTAATTATGCTCATAACAATTAAATAATGAACCCATTATCGTAGAACAATGAGCTCGTTCGTTTTATTGATACATTGTTGAACCGTATTCATTAAGCCTTTTATTGTTAACCTATTAACTTGGTTGGTCGTATGTAAGTTATCTTTTCAAATTGTTCGAAGTATATTCAACTTCTTGCTCATGTCCAATTGAGCTCAAAAGCATAGTAATATATGCCGACAATACAGTATAAAGTTGGCCTAGAGTTAAAAACTGAAGACCGAACTCCTTATTGCTTAACTATTGCTAAGGTTTAACTGATAGTAAGTACTGCTATCACCCCTGAACTTTTGTATCGTATACTTGTATATTTAGTCCATTGCTCACCTGAGGTAAGAGCGTAGTCTTAAAGACTTGTAGGTCACATCCGTTCTGATTCTCTTAAGTATAAATGAAGCTACTGAACTTTACCGTTTAGCAAACTATTATAAATATTAAATGGAATAAAGTTATAACGGTGCGTCGCCGCGAGAGCCGGAACACAAAGTTATACATAAAACACGGAATACCTTCCTCCGCCCAAAGTTGTGCGAGTAGCGACATCTCCTTTGTTCCGTCCTCAAAAAGGTTTCCTTTTCACTAATTACCTTCAAATCCACTCAAATTATACAAAATCGCTCAATTAACCTTTTCAATGGGGAATTATTTTCAAGTTACTTAGAAAAATTACGGCAAAAGGTAATTTTGGATCGGATTCTGTTAGATGATTAAAGTTTTACTTTTTGTTTATAATGTAAGACTTGGTTTGATCGTGGGCTAGTTGATTGAGAAGAATGAAAAAGTAATTAAGTTGAAAATAATACTAAATAACATGATTTTGCCACGATTCGGCGTGTTCAGGATTCGAATCCCAGTTGAAGTGATTTTTTTTTAAAGTTCCTCACTTCTTGCATTTAAAAACAATTTTATTTTACAAAGTTTCATCCAAAATACTGGTTACGTACCGTTATTTTAGTTACACATATTGAATTTTTATTTCCGACAATATTTTATAAATGAAAACAAACATCAAAACTGAACGTTCCCCCGGGAACTGTTATTCCCATTCCCGTAACGGAGGCGACTCAAACAAAATTACAATATTTGTATTCGATTATTTAATAATGAAAGGTACATTTTATCGGTTTTCCTCATCCTTAATTAATAATACAGTTACGAGCGCGAGAACATTAGGGATAAAAGTGGTCCAGTAATTTATGTACTATTCCTGGTAATACTCTTAGTACATACACCAAACATTTCAGAAGTTTTTACGTGTCCATAATCAGAAGTTGAAGTGGTAGAGCAAACCTATGATTATCATAGTTCAAAAACTGACTGACTCGACAGGGTAAGAACTATACTCTCTACAGAATATCGGTGTCAAATAGCAGTGAGAACTACTGCATTTCGCATGGTAAGAGTACAAAACTCTCCACTCTATCTTGTAACCCTGTTGTCACCATTATGGAACCCATCTGCTTCTTTGTTATAAAAAAAGGAAATATACTCCGCGGAAAGTTTTACCCTAAGCTTCTCATACCAAGAAACACGAACAATGGAAGGGAAAGTTACCCTAATCTTTCCTTTAGCACCTTTACCTTTCTTCCCATCTTATCACCAATCACCTAATGAGCACAATGTTCACCTAATGAACATTAAAACATATTCTTTTCCGAACCTTTATCCCATGTCTATTTGGGGTCGGTTTTCAGTTTAACCAGATTTGGCGGAATGTCAGTATTTTACGTGAAGCGACTGCCATCAGACCTTCACAACCCAGAGGGCTATACGACATTCTTGGTTAAACTGAATGTTAGACTTTTGAGGGCTCTAACTACCCGTAACGACTGTCGAAGATGTTAGTACGACAACCGGGACCGACGGCTTTACGTGCCCTCCGAAGCACGGAAACGCTCATGAAATTAAAAGTCATTTTTAGTAATGACCCATCACAGTCATGACGGTGCCAGACGTTGCTTAACCGCACGGATCACAAGTGATCCGCGGGTAGCACTGGGCCATGAGCGCTTCATCTATTAAAACATATAAATAATATTAATACAATTATAGAGGGTAATACACACACACACGCTTACAAACGGCCCTAATTAAGTGTCGTACACACAGAGAGGTACAGACGCGCCGCCGTGAGCTGAATAACTAATGCGGGTAGGTTATACAGCGCGACGGGACAGCTTACGGTGTTGCTCTTTATACAGATACGCTTTTTATACTGTAAAATTTTGATACGAAAGCCTTGTTTATTTGTTGAACTAAAAGTCTTATTTGTTTATTGAGTTATATGTAAGCTGCATCACACAAATTCGAGGTTCTTACTGTGAGCGAACGTGCACACACCTACGAAGAAATTCTAAGGTTGTGTTTGAAGTAGACTAACCCGCATTTGGCCACCGTAGTTGACTAAGGCCAATTCGAGGTAGGCTCGAGTCCCTCAGTGGGGAAATTTGTATATGAGCTGATGATGATGAATTTAGCAAGAACTTGTTTTTTCTAATTAAAAAACAGGAACTACTAAACATGAATACTATAGCATTAGACGGCCCGCTGTGCCAGACTACACAAAAAACACACCTAGTTAAGTATAATACAATAAATCAATTTCAAAACACGAATACCTTTTAGTTCTGCCACCTCCCCTCCATATATCAAACACAATCGGCGAACACAATTACAGTGTATCTCCATTCGCGACACATCGATATTCAAATTGTTAACCAACAATCAACTATCGTTCGTTACATTTACCGCGTCGCGTATACATGTCAATTGAATTAATTATTTAACATAACATCAATAATGTTTTCTATATTTATATATGTCCCACTGAGGGGTTCAAACTTCAAACCTACCCTGAATTAGGGTAATTAGGCCATACTTAGTCAACCACGCTGGCCAAGTGCGGGTTGGTCGACTTCACACACACCTTTAGAACGGTTTTTACGGTGAAGCAAAACATCGTGACGAAACCTAAGTATTTTGTCACGATGTGTTTCTTCGCCGTAAAAGTTTTAAATACCTCTACATATTATACATTTATTAACCCAGCACTAAAGACAATGATAATAAAACAACAAAAATAATTCAAACGAAACAAACGTAGCCATTGTTTACGTAGCAGCGCTACGGTGCTACGAGCGTAGCGGGATGCAAGTTCGCACATAATATTTCTTACAGCAGTGTTATTTACATTATGTATTACTGTTCTCGGCGCGAGGATGTTAATTTAAAGTAAATAAAACCTTGCTGTCTTGTAATTAAAACTCAAATTGGCTTGTGTTTGTTCACTATGATTGTCTATTTTACTATGAATAAACATGTACTACGTAAGTTCTGCCATGCTATGTTGAAATATAGCCTAAAGCGAAAATATCACTAGTTAATAACTTTGGTAATAATAAGTGACCTTTCTGAAAAATTAAGTAAGTTGTTAAAAATTTCGGTATATGTGATACTAAATATAGATTTGAACAGATTAAGTTATATTAATATATTTACAACTGCCCTCAAAACAAAATTAACTCATAAATAAAATATCGTCAAATAATAAAAGATAATGTAAGTATAACATTATCTGTACCGAGCAGTTTACTGATACATTCTCATAAACTAACACTTATCCAATAAAAAGAAGAAGAATTAACCTTAAAATCTAAATCTTAAATAGAAAATGAATCGACGTAAAAGAAACAAGATATCACTCTAACTTATTGCACCAAATGACCTTTAATTAAGTTCATTTAGCTATAAAGATTGCGCCTATGTATCTAACCTATGAGCACACGGGTATGTAATATATTATTATTCTTTCTTCACACACAAATTATATTACGCATATAGTCCAAACAAACCCACAATACAACACTAGTATATTGTATATTAACAGTGAACTAACACGGCGGTTGATAACACAATCTGTTATCAATTTATAACGCGTTATCGTGCGCGAACGCAATTACAGTACGCACTCAAATATAGAGATCATCTGTAAATCATCGGGCTGGTGTGGTGTAGTGGACGGAGGATGGGTGCGAGGGGATGGTATTAGATACGTATCCAGTTTGGGTAAAGCAGGTTTGAGTATACAGTATTTTTAAAGATTGATTATATTTTGGATTGCATACTGTAGACTGGTTAACCCCCACTTGAACGGAAAATTACCCTCACTACAGACGTATAGTCATAATATTTTCTGTGCCGGCGGTCAAAATTCGATGCTACTAATGTCATTTTGACTCCATTGTCATTTGAATACCGGCACAGAAAATATTGTGACTCTATAGTGGGATTACGTTGACGTTTGAATTGTTCGTTGGATGGGAATCGGACTACCACACGATCGCCAAGGTGACATTTCAAATTAATAGTTTTCGCGTAAAACGCTTAAATATCTAAGTTTTATAAAAGCTAAGTATTTAACAAACTGTGTCTAAGTGAATTAAAACACTAAAAATATATTGACATAAATACACAGCTGCTAAACCGTGTTATTCTATTCAGGTATAAGCGACTGCGTAGTAGTAAGTAATTTTCCTTGAAAAACCTTGTTTGGTTAATAGATAATGAATAAAAACTAGTGTGTAACTTTTGATCAAAACACAATCATATATAATGAAAATAATACGTTACCTAACTGCGACGTGTTTTTATCACGTTTATCCAATACTAGCTGTGCCCCGCGGTTTCACCCGCGTGGTTCCCGTTCCCATGGGAATACGGGGATAAAATATAGCCTATGTTATTCAAGGTGAATGTAGCTTTCTAATAGTGAAAGAATTATTGAAATCGGTTCAGTAGTTTCGGAGCCTATTCGTTACATACAAACAAACAAACAAATCTTTCCTCTTTATAATATTAGTATAGATGTCGAAGTAATTCTCATGTAGTTTGTTTTTCTAATTCCTTTTAAGAAACCATATATCATGGCGAAAAATAATAATAATTTAAGGCTTCAAACTACTACAATTTAGTTTTTGCACGACACTAGATTTTAAACTCAATAAATTAAAGGTATTCCAATAAATATTTAAAATACTTCAAAAAATAAATATGTAAGTACATGCAAAACAAAAACTCCGACATAAGGATAGTGCTAAGCTGGTATAAGTCCCAGGCAGCGCTTTAGCCACTCCACCTATAAATATGTATAATACCTCAACAATAAATATAACAAAATTTATCATTTTTTTACAAGATACACGACAGATTTATTAATCAATGATATAAATTTTTCTTCCGGATACCTTTAAAGATAAATTAAAAATATATTTTTCAACACACTTGCTCATAAAGGGGCTCTTATTTGTGCAAAAACAGTTGAATAATGACACGCTTGATTCACTAGTGAGTTATAGATTGTTTTTTTAAATTGTTTAGTTTTTAAAAAGTTTCGATACCAAAAAAATTGTGTCCATACATTTTAAAAACAAACTTCAACTATGTTGCCTTACTTTTAGTAGGTCTATGGTCGATTCCATTCATTCATTCATTCATTCATTCGTTTTTTTTAAATAAGTTTATTCTTTTAGTCTTTGGCCGATCACCATTGTTGTGTTGGATGCGCGCGAATAGAAAAAATGTTTATTTTTTAGCGAAAAATGATAATTTCTTCGCAAATGTGTTGAAAAACGTTGTATGGTACACGCGTGTATTGATGATTACTATCCTTGGCTATCTTCAGACCCTCGCCTGACGGCTCGGGCCTCAATAGCGCCTCGGAAGTAATCACCAACTTACCTCGCTTGTACCATAAATAACTATTATTTGCTCATATAAGTGTAGTTAAAAAAAATTTGAACTGGTAAAATAAATACACCATATAAAACGTTTTCCTATAACCTTCTCCTTAATAAAGGATGTATGTTGCAGTGTGGGGGTTCAAGTATCAAGGCCACGCGGTGTCTCACACTCCCGACACGAGACCTTGAGTGTCGCGACACACACGACACTCGCCTCTATCGATATTCATAACAATATATATACTTATTGTTTTATGGGATAGTTTGTTAAAGAGTTAGGGAAAAGAAGGATTGTGTTTTTAACTTTATCTTGTATATTTAACGTGGATAGGTATCTAATTTTATTTTACCTCTAAAATATAAAATGGTATTTTATATTATGATCCACGTTTGCTATTCATCAACACAAAAATGTTTAAATAGTACATTGAACATCATAAATTCAAATTCCGATGGTACCAGAATTTTAAGGGTAAAATCTGGACACAGCTTATTACAATTTACAAATTAAATGATCAAAATTAAATTAAATTTATAAATTGATATCTTTGATTTACACGAACATTACACATTGAAATAAAACACTTAAACGGATTTTTATCGTGGTTGTATTTTGTTTTACATTTTGAAACGTCAGAAAATGTAAAACAAAATACAACCACGACAAAAATCCGTTTAAGTGTTTTATTTTAAAATAAATTTATTTAGGGTAGAAACTTTAAGAAAATAAATTAGTACCGTAACGGCTGAACTACGAGCGCTACGCCGGTAGACAATCTACGAAACTTCGTAGTAGCTGCTACGCGCTTGGTCGAGCGCAATTCCAATTGACGGATTTATGGTGTTCTTTCTTATGTGATACTGTTTAGTTTCATAATATTATATTACATGAATATAATTTTGATTCGAGAAATATAAAATTTGATATTTGCATACTTTAACTTACGCTCAGTGGCGTAAATTGGGAGAGGCTTATGTCCAGCAGTGGACTGAGGTAGGCTGATGATGATACTTTAACTTTATGTATATTTTATTTATTTAAAGATTTATAAGGATTATTTTCACTGACATCTTGTCTAATCCTTGTTGTAATAAAAATCTCAATAAAAATATCAATTTTATCTCTCTCTAACCGCAGATTTTTCAGAGCATTAGTATTATTGAATGCATTAGTGTATTGAATACCATATAAAAACAAAATATTATATATTTTTTGGCATATTCCATTAAACACAATAACATTCCATACACACTGTCTGTCTGTCTGTACACAGGTCCAGAGGTAGGGTACACTTGATTAGTCTGGCATTGAGCCAAGTAATAACAATCATTATGTGCACACATTACTCATTGGAATTGTTACTGCACATTGGAACGTTTATCTACGTGGTTTTTTAACAAATATAATTGGAGTTTTAATTTAAATAACTATATTGTAAACATAAATGACTCTAATTTAATGTCATAATTGTGAAATTCATTGTTGCCTTTTAGAATTGAACGATTGTTTATGCCATCTCACAAATGAATAGATTGTATCTCAGTGAAGGGCATATTTTAAAGCGATCTGGCCGTAATAAACCCAAGTTTATGAAACCACGCATAAGATAGTCAAAATATGTTTTAAAAGAAATTCAAAAAATATAGTAAAGAAGCATTGTTTACATATAATCTCAAACCCTGTTCAACCCTCTTCACTTTAAGACAGACACCGAGACACGCCGTGCGAAATGTTTGGAAAAACTATGATTACATTACTTGCAAATATTTAGAAAGAGTTACTTTTTGTTATCAAACTGTCTCAACTGTTTCAATAACAATGTGGAAGAAGAAAATAGCATACAGAGTTGACAAAACCTTCGAGTGTGACTTGCTTAAGAAATGTGCAAAATAGGACTCATACTTACAGATAAATAGACTATCTAACACTGTAAGAATTTCTCAAATACATAGACCCAGTTGTTCCTGAAATTAGCGCGTTCAAGTAAACTAACAAACTTCAGTATTAGTATAAATATGAAACCAGTTAAAATCAAAGAAATCAATAAAATTATTAGGTTAAGTTAATGTTATGATGGGACTGACCCTAATAAAAGTAAGTATCTAAAACCAAAAACGTTAGAAAAATACCCCAAAAATCTAAATCAACACAGAAGTGCAGTCATTCCAAAATCACAATACTGGAAAAAAATGTTCTGCTCACTACCCCGCCTGACTAGTCCAGATACAAGCCCAAAGCGCGTGCCCAATCGGTGCCCACACCGACTCGTGCACAAACACAAAGTTTCCACACAATACCCACTCCGGAGCCACAAGTTACGCTTTGTCCCAATTGAACTGCACCCACGTTTTGTTTACTTCATTTACGGATATTGTTATAACTCATGTTACTCGAGTTATTAAGATGAACTGCTGTGAACGTTCAATGGTTATTTTTGTGGGGTATCTTTTGTTTTATAGATAAATAGATCTGTTTTGTCACAATAATCTTATAAAGTAGGTCAACCATTGAAAGATGTATGAAAGAAACTGTATGTTTAAATTTACATCAAGTCTTCGGCTGAACAAGGGGACACAGAGATCAATAACCAAAGCAGCACAAAAATGACAAAGGAATCTTTTTCGAAATATTTGTACAGTTATTTAAAAAGCACTGTACAAAACAAACATAATCATCATAAAATAAATAAAACAAATCCCTGGCCGGGCGTTCAATCTCGCCTTTCAATTTCAAAAGCTGCGTGTCTTTAATACACTCCTATATATTTTTTCTTAGTGATGTTTTGTTGAACTGAGAGCCAGTCGTAAAAAGGTGATGGATAGCGAGCCATTAGAGTGAGACAGAGCGAGTGTAAATGTTTTCGAGGATATAACATTCGCGACAAATAATACAATGAGCTGACGAGAATGAACAGGACTGGAAAAATTGCCGTAATAATATCCTTCACAGTGTAGTGTTGGTAAACTCTCAGGGACGATAGTTAATAACAACTAAGACATTTTTTATGGAGGTGATGTTGCACTTATTTCATTCTTTAGCGCCTAGAGTAAAAACATACGATTATTTAAAGGCGTTTAAAGGTTTAGTTTATTTATTTTAAGACCAAGTAGTGTTGAAAGTGGATCGCGTCAGTTGTGACAAAGATCACGAATTCGATTTCCCTTCTAGATAAAATTTGTAAACGTCAACATATATGTTAATATTATTTAAGTGGAGACAATAAAAAATATTGGTAAAATAAAGTATCCCTAGAGTATCAACATCAAGTTTTATACTGCCATGGAACAAAGGATAATGTTCAGAGGTTAAGGTCAGGCGGGGTCAGGAGGAAGTGATCACAGTAACGGGATACTGTGAGCTTCACGGGGCAGAGGGTGTAAATCAAGGGGACTAACGAGTGAAAGGGGAATGGGGTGATAAAAAACATTCTTTAAGATTTATACTGAGACCACGTGGTAAGTTGGTAGTGGATCCTGTGTTATGTCAAAGTTTGATTTTCGTTCAAATTCAATATTTGGATCCTGTTATGCCAATGTTTCGATTCTCGTTCAAGATGAATATTTGAGTGTGTAAAAACGACTTTTGTCTTTGTCTAGGAATAAATAAAAAAAATAATAAACTATGTAAATTCACACAAAACGTAGCTATTTATTTTTATGCGTAACTAACGTTAAATAAAACATCAAGTCAATTTGTGTAGTGACCGATCGAGAAAAAAGGACCAACCAACAAATACTTTCTCATAATGAACTTCTAGTAGGATAAACCAAATACTAATTAATGCATATAACCCTAAGGACCGGAAGGTTGACCAAAACCACAGTATATAAGTTTACCACCAAAGTAGTTTTCCCCACTGTAAAACACCCTTATAGTATACACAATATAAAAACATCCCCCCGAGGGGTTGTTTTGAAGGAAGCTCGTTACCGTTATTGCGTGCTTTATTAAAGTTCTTACGGGGTGAATACAAACTTATTGATAACAGTGTAGAAACAATAACGATGAATACGTAAACATCAACACTAATGTTATAAAGCTGAAGAGTTTGTTTGTTTGGACGCGCTAATCTCAAGAAGTTATGGTCCGATTTGAAAAAATCTTTCGATGCCAGATAGTCCTAAATGGGCTATCCTCATCTTCTGATATCGCCATAAGATAGTGATGATATTAAGGAAGGCTACACTATCATCACACTTAAGACCAATAGGAAATTAGTTTCTTCTTCTTTTCGTGTCAATGTTTTTTATTTGTCTAGAAGCGGAGCTAACGCGGGTTAAACTGCGGGGCGCTGCTAGTTTTATAATATAGAAATGACGTCACAGGGCGCACCGTAAGTACTTTATTTTATAACTTCACCCGTTGGTATTAGCATATTGCTGTATGGAGACTATTGTTTGCATTTAAATTGTGCAACATGTATTTTTATCAACATTTACTTCAGAAAATTTTCTGTTTAGTTTAACATGTTTGTTTAAGAAACTGTTACAGCATGCAAAATGCCTGTTTCACCTGAACATTTCAGGGAAAGTATATCCTACTACCATTTCTGTTATTAGGGAACGAATTGAAATTGCGGTTTTAATTTTTGCTTTACATTTCGGATGCAATCAATACATTTGGTCACGGAGGTCCATAGTAACAAGAGCAATGACTTAAACCACTTTTAAAGTTTTGACTTAATTCAACATAATATAAAATAAATAATTCAATTTAAACAAAACCATTTGTAAACACTGTAAAGGCACAAAAACTAAGATTATACGAGGAATGAGAGTGTAATGAAATTCGTGACGTCGACCCTTGGGGCGGTGTAAAGGGAACAAATGATTAAGTTGTTAAAATGTCTCGTTGCCTTGAAGGGTTCCGAGAAAGAGCAACACCACCTATATTTTAGCCCATTAAACTACCATCCGGCTACAAAGTACAAAGAAAAAACCTCGAGATCAAAGTCAAATTTAATTTGTTTGTGGCATATTTGGTTTTAGTTAAAATTGAAAATGAAAATGGGAATATAAGATACTCGTTTTAGAAAATATTTCTGAAAACTTTTTCTTAATTGATTGTTGAATGTATTCTTAATAAATATCGGCGTATAGTTAGAAAGAAAGAAAGAAAAGGTATTTATTTTAGTTCGTGAATGCAGATTTTCATAAACACAAAAGTTTCTCTCTCACAGGTGAGTTCAATTCTAAAGACAAGGGATGCATCCCTTGTTCGCTTATTTTACCAATATTATCAGTGAGAGAGGCCTTTACTATGCAGCGAGATCTTACAGGTCAAAACATCCATTTTGAATTCAAGGTGACGTAAATACATTGCGTGTATTGAGTCATTATATGATTCCGATGTCCAATATCGATTCAATGTTCACATTATGTAATTGGAACAATTGCTTAATTCAATTAAAGCAAACATGTTAATGGCAGTAGTTCTGTTATTTATGTACATTACATACATTAGATTTAATGACGAAAGTGGCTTTATGTGATTGAAAATAACTACACATGTTTATTCACATATACATATAAACAAATAGAGATTCGATTTCATTTCACTTGATACAGCTTTTATGTGCACGAAAATTTTCACAGAAAATACAAATCACAACAGTGAAAATCGCATTAAAATCTCGCATACGCGAGGTAGAAGGTGAGGATTAGTCTACAAAACTAACACATCTCCTTACACAAAGCAATGATATTTATATGCCAAAAAGTGCCTGTTGCTCGACAATAATTCTAAAAATAATAAACATTCAGATAAAAATCAATATCCCATAAAGTAAGTACTGTGTAGTGGAGTAGCGAGCGACATAAACTGTTGTTATCACAACTTTTTATGGCATTTTCCCGAAGCTGGTAATAAAGATATCGGAGCATAATAAAATTTGTTCGCTTTTGTCACGTTCGCCCTCCCCCGGCGTGACAAATAACTGGCTTTTGTATCGGACCTGTACATAAGGTAACACCGGCTATCCTACTGATAATACAGCGAATAAATACCCGAGTACATCATCAGCTTGTGTACTCGCCACCACAATGGAGCGCTCGTTCGTTTTACTGGACACAGATATATAAGCTTTTTAAAATACGGTATATTACATACCAAAATAAGTACCTGAGCGATGGAGCTTTTCTCAGGTGAAACCTAATATTTAAATATTTTTTTTACTAAAATATATTTTGAACGCGGTTAACTAAGTATATCCAGAATTAATGTTTACGTGAAAGAACAACTTTGACGTGATGACGTGTACTGTTATGTACAGATTTTTTTGGTAAATCATTGGATTTACCAAAAAAAATCTGTACATAACAGTACATTTTTTTGGTAAATCATTGGATTTACCAAAAAAATCTGTACATAACAGTACACGTCATCACGTCAAACATAGTACTAATGTAATACCTCCACCTGTATTAAAATCCCAAAATTAATGTAACACGAGTACTAATATAACGAGTTTATGAATGTAAATGTGTTCTGGAAATCAGCCGTATAATAAATAATGTTGGTCCAACGTTTGAAGATACAAACTGTGTTACGAAACAGAGTCAGTTTCATTAGTGTTCTGGACTCATTAATTTTGCACAGAAGGTACGCCCGCTCGGCCTCTTCACACCAATTTAGGTACTAAACCTTTAAATAAGGAGCTCGGATACTTGGTAGAGTGCACGGTTTATGGCGAATTATAATAAATAATATCAAGGACATGATGAAACAAGAAAGGTCCAAGTCACTTCTTTACGTATTTTAGGTTTCCGCATCTCATTATCAAAGGCAACGCTTATTTTTGTGTGTTCCACGTGTGTGTTTGTGCGTAAATCGAGGACTTTTTGTCCGAAACTTCTAAAAATATGTATAACAATATCCAATTGTAGAGGCTTTATGGTAAATCCGTTACTAAAAATCAAATTATTCGAAATCTAGTTCAGTGTCAAGTTCAAATATAAATATGATTCCAAATGAAAACCGCGTAATATTAAAATCAGATTTTTTCATCAAACAGACTGATATGGCCGCATGAATTGATTTAATTCCGGAAATTAACAAATTACTTTCGATCGAAGTGGAGATTACGGCCATGGAAGTATACAAATATTTGGGTTTCATTATACGACACGTTTTCAATGAAAAATAAATGAGCAATATTTCAAATTTAAGTTTGTAAGCGATATTACTTTTTATAGATACAATATTCTAATTTAAACGGAAAACAAATGTTTATTAAAACTTCTAAAATTAGCCTCTAAATTTTTATGAAATTAATTAGGCCTGTTTGAAGTTAATTCTGCAAAGAAAATAGGAATAAAATAGGGTACTAGTATGGTATAACAGCCACAAACAAACATAATCACTATAAATATTAGTGAAAAAGAAGATATAAATAAAGCTACAAGTTACTTTCCCTTAACAACATAAAATATCCACCAACGTTTCCTGTACCAACTTGATTGTAATCTATAATTCCTGGAGACAGGTTTGATACAAACATATTCTGTGGAGTATAAATTAATCGTGCTGGGAATCCGAACTCCGAGTCAAGTTCAGAAACTAGTTGGACAGTCAGCAAGACAAACGATACTTCGGATCAGAAACTATGTTGGCACAATGAATCTCTATGGCTGAATTGCCTACTCAATAACGCAAGTTTCAATATCTATTTATAAAAAATAAGCAACTTGAAATAAAAGTTTTAAATTTATCTGCTAAGTGTTACAAATCGAGATCATTTATTCAATTTAAGCCTCAACGAAGCAGTCATGAACGTTAAGTAGCCAACAAAAGATTATTCCAAATTGGTGTATAGATACAGTACGTCGACAAGTGATCAGACTCTTGAACTTTCCCAATAGATATTAATAGGTATCACTATTCGAAGCCACGACCTTCAAATCCGAGAAAGGAAATCTAAAAATATTCCCAGAAAAGGGATGATAACAATTCGTCCAAAGTTAGTGGAACAACGAAAGTGGGCATGGCATTTGGTCCGTGCCATTGACATTGGCAGTAACATTTGGCGGCGGTCCAAGGGCGCAAACACCATGGAGCCAAACGAGGTCACTGCCTCAACTACTCAACGATTCTATAACAAAAATACACCTTAACATAATACGAATAAGGAGGTATTATAAACATAGGTAACATTCGGCGAAGATGGAGAAAGAAAGCGAAGTTGGCAACTTTTTAATGGTACGGGTGTGTGCGTTTTATGGACTCGTAATGTGCGGATTGATATAATGTCGTGTCAATAGTGGTCAATAGTCAATGGAGACTGTTTTGTTGAATCAATATCCATATGTATACCTACATAATACTACGCTGTTTAAAAATATTTCCACATACCTTGTGTGATACATGCATAACAATAATAAAGTGCTCCATTAATAACAAGTAACAAATTACTTTTCGATGATAAACAGTTTCACATACCTGAAACAAAAACACAATAACGTTAGTTGCGAAATGAATGCAGTTTATAATTATAATTGAACTTAAACATTCCATTTAATTTAAAAAAGAGTCTCTACGTGAGCTGGTTTTTTTAGCATATTAAAATTTACTCAATAAGAACGCAAAAATATTGTCTTAATAATATAAAACCAAATGTTTAAAATAGAGCTGTGAAAATCAATTATTTTGTTGTTTGCAGAATCGGAGACGCGTGCGAGACAGCTCCTATAGCATAAAGTAGAAACGAGCGTGTATCCGCCACCATCGCGGAGTGTGCCTTTTAATCTTATCCCGAAGACATGCTCTTGACATTAACCGCGTCCTCGTGGCCCGCTGGCCGCCGGCCAAACACTGAACACCACACATCACGATGCCCTACAATGCCTCAATGGGAATCGATAACTCCTGTTACCAAACACACACGACACATCCTACACCACAACTCGGTTTACACTAAATTAATTTTCTTATTTAGAAACGAACGTTTAAATCAAGCAAAATTGTTTCGACAAACGTTTCTTCTCTCTAGACCGAATCGTTACTTTCAATCACCATGTTTGCGCACACGGAGAGTATTAGCATCTTATAAATGTTTATGAGATTCAAGTAATTTGATAAAAACAAATTAAATCCAGGATAGGATAAAAAGGTCAAAATTCGCCATTGGCTACGTCGATCTCGCAACGTACGCTGTCACTTGAATAATGAATTAGGGAAATTAATGGTCCAACCTGGGTTTTGCCAAAGACTTCATGATTAAAAGTATTTTTAGAAGAATTTCTGTTTAGACTTAAGTTTTTAATGATGAATCGGCGATAATGTTGCTCGGGCACTTACTTCCATAAATTATGTATAAGTCGAGACATCTTTTTTAGTAAGAAAAAGTTTCCAAATTAACATAATTATTTGTTGTGTAACGAATTAACATAACAAAACTAAAGACTAGCAGCATTTGCTATATAGTCTACAGTTCTTGCATTCCAATTTCTTTGCAAAGTTTAATAACTTTAGTAAATATTCAGAGACTCTAATCCTACTTGTGCAAAGAACCGAGTAGTAAAGGGTTTCATGACCTCAACTAACAGCCAGAATCACAAAAACATGTTAAAATATAGACGTAACGTTACACAGAAAACATTTGACTTTCAAATAACTGCGGTGCCCTTTTTGGTAGAAAATACAGGTAGGAATAATAGAATATTACGCTGATGACATCATGGACTTGAAGACAAATTATGATAGCCAACGTGCAAAGAATATTATTACAATAAGAGAAGAAATATCAAAATTTAGATTTGAGACGGTCAAATACACAATCTCAAAGATGAATTTAAAAATAGACAAGCTATTAATTCCAATAAAACACTAAAACAAATATAAATAACACAATCAAACCAATTATCATAATTCAATTACAACATAATCCAAACCACTTAATAGATCTTAATTCTCATAATTCATTTACATCATTACAGAAAGCACTTAATAGAATTAGAAAAGGTAACAGTATAAGCAAGTTTCAAGTACAGAAATCTGGTAAAACATTTTCAAAGGAAATTGGTGATACGTATGGACAGGGAATACCCGTAGATTAGGAGGGTGTATCGAGGACACATCGAGTGGACACGATTACCGATCTATTTGCAGAAATGAAAACCAGCGGACCGATCACAGCTGATAGCGAATAACTGTAATCAATTTAACTTTGGAACTGATAGGATAAACTGATTCCTGTTTTGGATAGTAGTTTTATTTATTAATAGAGGAAATAAAATGTTCTTAGTTAAATAAAATGTGTAGAAACTATTTCAGCTGAATATTTTTTACTAAATAGTGAAAGTGAATGATTCATCTCTATTGTTCAGCGCGGATTGGATTTTTATGTTTTAGAAGTTGTGAATGTTTATTTTTCAACAAAATATATAGAACAATTACTCAATCAGTCTGTCATCGTAACAAGGCCATCAGATTTTTATCAATAAATAAAAGATCTGTTTAATACAAAATCACACTCATTATAATTAAATTCCGGTCACATCGCAGTCACACAACATGTATCAAGAAATATAAATCATAAAATATTATGAAAATTCGTCACACGACCACAGAATCGACTTGTTATGGTTGTGTCGCGAATGAACATGAAACCAATACAGTGTGACATGTCCATTGATACATTACACTTTTCGCAACAACATTTTGTTAAATACGTAATGCAATCAATCATCGTTCTGTACTTTACTGGTTCGCTGGAAAAATGTGTATCTAGTGAAAGAAAAAATATGAGATCCAATTTCAATTACTTACAGTATATAGTATTCAAAGAGTTAGGACTCTTTGAATACTATAAGATCAATTAAGACCACTATCACTGTATTTTCAGATTTATCGTCTACAATACATATTAATTAATTAATTACCAAAATGGCACTCGCAAGATAAAAAAACTTTACAATTTCAGGGGTTATTCAAATAGATGTCTTTATATTATGTTAATTGGGCAAATAAAACAGTAAAATACCGCACCGAGCGTACACACAGAATGGAAACGCACCATAAGAATGTATTCCCCAGTAAGTCAACGTGAGCGGAAAATCAAAGCAGCCCAATCAGTAAGTACATCGAATGTTCTGTATTCAGGACGCATTCCTTTTAGACTGATCGATGCGGTTCACGCTGTTATTATATATTTATAGAAATCATTTTGAAGGTTTCCATCATTAATATCGTGTACCGTAATATAACATCCATAATGAGTTTTTTTTTCGGGATCCGCCACAAACTATCTTTCTCTCGTTTTTAGTTTGTCACAAAGACCAAACCACTCCCACAGTTATGTCTTTATTCAGAAAATATATCCAGGTTACTAGTTCAGATATTAAATAAAGTTCTAAACGATCAAACGATTTATTATTTATGAAATATCAATATCAACATTGAACTTGTTCGTCAACTCGACCGAAAGAAATTGGGCCGAATGGCCGAGCTGGTACATTTCGATTTAACCTACTTCATTTGTCGTCAATTCGACTGAAAAATATTTGTTGAAAGTACAACGAATTGCCGGTTTAGTTTACAAATTCTAATAACACGACAAAATATGTAAATATCCTCCGATAAATAAACATTATGAATGCTCACCGTATCATGTAATACGAAAACATACATGTATGTGTATAATGTGTTGTACATAATAGTTATTGGATATATGTTAAAGACGGTATTTCTCATGTATTTATTCAACTTATTACATTATAATTATATTTAGATTTCGTCTACCTATTACAGCCGAGACTTGACTTGAGATCAAATGGTTCACAACTAAAACGGAATGTATTAATACCCAGTTACTATGTCACTAAAACAAAGCGAATATCGCACATGGTAATGAAACATGGGACGATATGATTCCCATACAATTTGATACAGATATAGCTTCATGTGTACCAAGCTTCATACGCGTCGTGTGCGAATAACAATGCCGACGCTACATATGGCAATATCGTAAATACTAAGAGATAATTTACCAACTTGAATCACGTACGTGTAGTTGAGAATAATTGGATGCTTTCAACCGTGCACACCTGCTCGCAAATGGTAATAAATTAATATAATAAAGAATTTCATCTAAAAATATATAAAACTGTCTTACAAAATACAAATTTAGGCCAGAATAGGACCGATTGTAAAAGGAAAAGCGACGAATACGTCGGAGAATACAACAGAGGCATTATGACAGACATCATAAATATCTGATGTCAAATATGAAATTGAATTAAACGCGTGTACGTAATAAAGAGAAATGAAAGTCAAACTTTTCACAAAACGTAACTCGGCGAGACGCGGCCTTCACAATACAACTGCAAAGCCTTTGCAATACTGAAAGAATGTAGTAAACAAAAGTTGTTTTATTTTTTAAATTAGTTCCGAAACTGGATCTCGCACTTACCTACGAGCACTCAGCAAACGTTCCTACCTACAATTTATATTATTCCGCGTACCTTGTTTGAGAGCAGCCACGGTAAAGTTGCCTCTCTAAACCACCAGCCTCGCACAATTTATGTTCGGTCTCAGTATAAAAGGATTAAAATTTTCACTTGGATTCGGTCTAGTTCCTAGAGAAAATGATTACACCCGGCTGTTCACGCTCCAAGTATGTAATTGTCTCGTTTACTTAAGCCGCACGCAACGCTGAGATGTAACACTAAACGGTGTTGATCTAGTGTTTCTTCGACGGAAGAATCGACCTGACCTTTGCCACTATTTTGTCTATCGATGCCAACAAAGACCTCGAATTTCGAGTTTGGAAGACGGCGGCGAGCCGTCAGCCGTAGTTTAGTTGCGTGCCGACCGCCACCGCGAGCATACGTCCGCGCCGCCGGAGCACTCCGCATACTCATACACTTTCGCTCTCGGAAAACTTGTACACAGTGACAGTGAAACTACACTATCGTGCATTAAGTGTTTGTTTTATAATGTAACGGTGGTTTGGTAGCAAGTTGTAACATCGGTAGTTTGGCGCCAATGGCAGTGTCGTCGGGGAGGTAAATATTGACGCTCGCCGGGATTCCAACTCCTAGCGACCATCGGCCGACGATGAGTGTTTACTGACCAAATCCTTTCCATTTCCCGATGTAGATTTCATTTGAATATTTACTTACACTTAAACAAAAATTGACAGCGATTTAATTCAAGATTCTTTTTTAAACGGAATTTAAAAATATTTTCTAATATATTGGTATCGCGTTTTATCTTATAAATTGGGAATAAAATATAGTAACTTTTTATGAGGATGCCTGTTTATAGTAAATTGAGATAGAATTGAATACTTTGGGCGGCGAGCGCGACCATATCGCGGCTGGATCGTGCTTAGCCACCGAGAGATATGAATTAAAGCAGCCCTTGGCCCAACTTCCAGACTTGCTTACGTAAGCCTCACCAAACTCCACCGTCCCCACCCCCGCTTATGTAACACTACGATTTGCTCCGAATTTATATTTTCTTATTCAATTTTAGGTAGTATTGAAATTGCTATCTGAATAAACTATGAAGGTATCTGTTTTGGACGGGCCAATTTTATAATGGGCAAATTATGAAAATAATGCCCGAGGCGCTTCCCTAGATACACTAAAATATTCATTTTATTCAGTTCGGATTCCGTTTATTTCGTATCTTTTTTTATTATATTTTGACCAAAGATATTCACGAATGCCGTTATTAACAATACCGATATGTTTTCTATTTTTCTGGTAACATTCTAGGAATGTATGAATACTAGTAAGGTTAAAAGCAAGTTGAACGTTAGAATCGGGTATGTATTCGTATCGGAGTGATAGTGTCGATGACGCGCGATGCATTCAATGCACGCGATCTAATGGAGCGTAATGCACCACCGCTCCGCCCTTGATTACGTTCCTACCATTACCAACGAAGATACCGAACGATAAACTAGAATTAGTTCCAGCCAAGTCCACGATCGTAACTAATGACGGCACAATATATACACCTCTATAACTAATTGAATTAGTTTTTATCGATAGTGAAAGTGATAACGTAGCATTTAACTAATTCATTCCGATTCGGACAAATTTCACTAAGAGGTCTGCGGGTTACGGACTGATAAATCTAAAAGGGACTTATAATCGCGCGCAGACCCGCGGGAATAGCACCCTCGCCGCAATTAAGAGTCATTATCTGATACTACCGCTCAACTTTTATGATGATCCTAAACCTAAGAAAATTTAAATTTTATTTTACTCTAAAAAAATTACATAATTATCATCGTCTCACTAACCGCACGTTTAATAAGTACTTTTTATGATCACGTAGATAAAAAATACTGTCGAAAATGAATTCACAGTCATAAATTCCTGACACATGTAAAATTGTGTATTCCATGAGGCGAGTCCCTGGGGCTACTCTGTAATACCGACTTGGCATAATTTCGGAGTGGTCGCTTTGACCGCACTAAACATACACACACGCGTCCGATCGATTTGCAAACACCGCTCCACCGGGGGACAACAACACGTTTACGGCCAATTCGCAGGATCATATTAAACTAGTTGATACCCCGAGGTATCTTAAAACGAGATAAATCACAACTTTACGTTCTAATCTAACACTAAACTGAGTACCAATTCCTACATCCAATGAATGACACGACAGAAACTCATCACTAAACCGATCCAGATAATAGTTTGATAAAAACTTAATCAAGCCTCTGACATAACATTCGAGCAATTTAAAAGAAAGTCGAGAATAGGCCGTGGAGCAAAAAGTAAAAGTATTAAGAGAGTAGATGCGAATTGGAATCTGGGGAGATAGCGAGGGTTTGAGTGAAATAGCCGATAGCAGCCGGAATCGAGTGAAAACCAATTAGGGGTCAACGTAAACGTTTTGCACCGTTCTGTCAAATCGGCTTTCCAATTCTGTATCGGACTAAAATGACTCTCATTGCATGTAACATATATCGTTCATTTTGCTACCCGCCAAGCCGACAAAAGGATTACAAGTTGAAATGAAATTAATAACTTAATATATTCGTTACGTGACTGTAATAAATTAAAGGTATTACCTACATTTATCAAAGCCTAATGCTATTCCACTATTCTGTCCCTGAAAGGGTTTATTTAACGTGACGTAATGAACTTTAACACACAATTATTAATACACGATGAGATAATAATTTGTAAATATATATTTCTGTATAAAACCAATAATATTGCAAACGATGTGAAACAGTTAGTTCAAAACAATACAATTTTTACAATAACAGACCATTATATAAACAATTCAAGATCCAGTTACAAAAGAAACAATAAGATTTGAGAAACTCGCGACGTACAAAAGTGCATCCAGTAATAGCGTCTCGGTTCACTGTGGGGTGAAAACGCTCTCTAGTTTTTCAACATCTCGAGGCGAAGTTTGAATCGTTGGAAGTTTAACACACGTACACGTACAAGTACCGAACGTGTCGAATGACGCGATTGCACGGACGCGGACGCTTCAAATAGAATAGACGTACCAATCTAAATAATTTTAGTACATCTACCTACTATAAATAATAAACGTTATCCCTACGTAAAGTAATTTGTTCTCCGAAATAACATCCATCAATGTAACCTTACACGCGCGGTACGTTAACTTCAAGAACAAAAAAATACAGTCACAAATATAAATCCGTAGCAACCTTAATTTGAGATCGACATAATATCTCGTTCAAGTTAAATCTCGTACGTGCTAAAAATGCAAAAATATAATGATGTCGGATAAGAATATAATAATAAAAATTGTATTCTCCATTATGTTATGTAATATGGTCGTTATAATGTCGAAGGCTGCTGTCGTGGAAATGTACACACGATAGAACGCACCCTTAAGCACACAATGCTAGGTTTTATCACTATAATAAAGGGGCAAGGGAGGTCGGGGGGCGGCACAATGGCAGCTGAGACGCGAAAAGAATCGCTTATTGTTATGAACTTACAAATCTTCGTATTAACGTGGAGGATACGGGACGATGGTTGGTTTATGAGGGGTGAACTGGGGACGGGCCGAGGAGCCCTCGTCAGGCACATTGGGACACCGACATTTTATACTGTCGCCGAGATAAGTAGGAAAACTTTCTCAACAACATCACAGTGTTACTCAATCGTATGACAAAAGAAAATGCTTAGCTATAATAGAAAACAGCTTCTGATTTAATACACCAAATAACGATCACAGTATTTGTGATGTTTCGCAAACAAAAATTATATAACTTGTCTGAACTATATAAAGATACAGCAATCAGTCGGATCAATCCCACGGCTCTGAGAGATTCAATGCGGAATGGACATTATAATTATTACTTTTTGTTTATGGGAAAATGAACCATACATTAACTATTATAGGTATTATTATGCAGTGAGGTGTGTGTATTCATAAACATGATCAGCCGTGTACATAGTTTCAATTTCCTCGGACGTTATTCTCAGAACAACATTTCTATAGCAATAAGGAAAAACAAAATTAATTTCCCGCGTTGAATCTTTAACAATGTGACAAATGGACACGCTGACAACCCAATTATTATATAAGACAAGGTCGTTCAGTCATCAACCACTAAAATTAACGAATCGCGTGACTCCACCGCAAATACAAATGTTGAGAGACAATTTTTGTTCATTACTAATAGGAATTAATACAATGTACCGTTTAACTACGGTTACCAACAATTCACCAATTGATGTTATCAAAAAGCTCCGCGGCCGAGTGACGCGTGAGATCACACGTCTCGTTATACCCAAGATTTATTTGTACCTCTGACAAAACAATTAGAATCGAGGATTAGTCTTAATTAAGAAGCTGCCGCACAAAGCTCCTCAAAAGTTATTATAGCGAAGATCGTGATGCCAGTGATAGATGCTCATTCAATCCATGAGAAGTTCGTTCAATAGCGAGCGTATATTGAAATAGAGACATCTTGAAAGAAGAGGGCGACTTAATTAAGTGTCGCAAACTGACATCTTCATTTTTGATAAGATAATTGATCTACTTTAGAAAGTAATGTTCTAAAGGGAAATGTCGCATGAATCATTGTTATGAAGTTAAGGTATGTGTGTGTGTGTGTGTGTTTGATATTCAGTTCAAACATTTCCCAAGAAAGTTCTCATTCAATAATTCCAACAATTTCAATAAAAGTCGCGATGTCAAAGCTTTCAATGGGCCGCCCCTTTTTATTGTTCCGTTGACAAATCGCTGGCACTTAATACAAATCACAATACGTAGACTATCTGTAACTTTACTCAAGTCAGCGTTTACAATGCCGATATATTTTATGGCACTTTTAGGAGCGAAAGGATCGTTTATCGCATCCTTAAAAAGAAAATCAAAGCTCCTTTAAATATACGTAATATATTAAGCTACTAAGTACATTAAATACGAGTGCTACTCGGTTTTGGCATAATAAACTCAATTATGAATGGGCTACATTACAAATCTCCTGTTCTCGTGCATTATAAATTAATTCAGCCGCGGCAATATGACAAATTGCTCACACCCCACAATCTGTTGTTACTGCCATGTATTCGACACTATAATTTATCATTTCAAATCCACGTTTACATGTGACACTTCATTTGATGGAGATTACCGATGTTTATTACACAATAAGCCGTTTTAAACGCGGTGTGGATATAATACTGTAAAAATGCGAGAGCACGTACACTGTAATGGAGACGGTGTTATAATACTAGATATACCGTATCGTATCGGTCTGAAATATCAAATGGGATCGTTACGATAAAAATGTGCTTTTATAAAGTAAATGGCGAGTTAGGACTCAAGGGCGTCGACCTTCGGCGAACAACTGAACCCACTTCGGTTATCGTGCACATTTGTATTGGGAGGCAACCGAAAAGGAAACACGTTAGTTTTGTTTTTATTGCAACAATAATTTTTGTGTAACGCTCATGGTTTGTTAATTGTGATTACTATCGTGATTAGATTATGGGGGAAACGTTGTCCTTCTATGAATAGAATATAAGTACATAGAATGGACTTCTTAATACTCGTAGTAAAAAGTAACGAGCAGACATTGTGTTAAAGCCTCCTAAAAATAGCCACAGGCAGTTCAATATCTTGAGACCGATTACTTTCGGACCTTTTATATTGGGGTAAAATTCCTAGACTTTTTAGTTTAATATCCTTTCAATATTAATATAACAAAAGTCATTTATTTGCATTGACATCATCGTCTTGTATATTTATATTTGCACAGACAATAGTTTACCTTAATCTACCAAGTATTACATACAAACATAAGCTCTTTAAATACTCATAATGATATATAAATATTTATATAATGACTAGAGTATTTACTATTTTGAGATAATAGTAAAACCAGCAGGTTAATCGTTAGACTTTGTTCTGTAACTCATTTTCCCTCCTCAACGTCAAAGAGCGCACGAAAACTTAATTCAGCGGATACATTAATGAAAATTGAATTAAACTTTCGCCCGCTGCTCCCCGGGTTAACTCCCCCTTTTTGTGGTCGCCTCCAGCCAACTTACAAACAGCATTTCCTAGCAGTAACCAACTAATGGGTCACATCGCACGCTCTACTAACAAAATTAACAACATTTACCCACTCCAAATTACTTACCTTAACGATAATAACATCTGAATATGGTTTATTATTTATAATAATGGTTCCGATTCAAAACAAAATTAGACGTTATAAATCCTCGAACTAAACGTTTCTTGAACAGACTGGACAGCGCTAAATTTAACGGAACGAACACCTATGTATGAATATTCCTCGCGCCGACACAAAGCGGCCTCGATTTTATTGATCCAAATTTAGTAACTAACACTTTAATTACGGACATATCGATACGTATCTTGATGTAATCGATTAAAAACCGTCGTCGATAAGTATACCTCATGTAAATTAGTAGTCTACACAGGGCAGAGATAGTCGGCAGATAACCGAGGCGACGTTCGCTCAAACAACGAACCTGACCCAATTTTACAGGCTTTTGTATTTAGTAACTCCCGATATACCAGATTAAGAGCTTCTCCATAAACGAGATTTAACTTAATCTTAAACAAGAGAGTAAACAAACACTTATTTAACTTGAAATATTTCCAACGTTCGTATATATACTTGTTTTAATTAATTTATCCAATCACTTCGGTTAATTGGTGCATTGACTAAAAATACACGGGTTATTTTACATTGCAAAGTGATTGAAACAATTATGATTATTGTTTTTGAATTAAGTTCTTGGTGTTTAGAGGTCGGGCACGCGAGGAGCGGTCACGGCACACTACGTAAAGGTCGGTACATAAGGTTTAATATGTAAGTCGCTAAACACTTATTGATATACCTGGCTCTCTAAATGCTACCCTAAATAAATATATAACCGGTGATAGTCTCAGAAGATATCACAATACAAACGTGAAACTAGTTATTTAAGCGATAAACGTAAAAATAACAGTACGACATTGGATCGCGACGCTACGACAACACATTTGTAATTTTTCTCCACCGAGAAACAATAAACGTTCATTGTGATCGACAATGTTTATTCTGTACAATTCTCGAACAGAACACAGAAGATGAAACCGAAATTATTTTCAGATTTATCCAATAACATCGCGTCAAATGTGTTGGGTACTGCGTGGGTTTGATTGTGTAGTGTAGTGAGCCATGGCTGACAATGATTAGGCACCAGAGCGGCATATTAAACGTCTGTCATTGGATGCCAAAGGGCATTACAGTCGAGCCCTGTCTCTGTGACTAGAATATTAGGGCCGCATTGTGTTGCAATTGGCCACTGTGCATATTGATCAATCGCCTATGTGTGTACCATTCATACTAATGATTCTACCTTGATTGAGAGATGATTCAAAACTTCAGTAATAATTAGGTATCTGGGAATTGCTCTGACCTTCGCGATCCAGTCAGCTAATTATAATATTAATATAAAATGGATTAACAATAACGTGACACACAACCGCAACATTCCATTACGAATTCACAATACAATAATTGTGATCAACTCGTTCAATCCCACAGCGGTACGGAAATTATTGCGTTTAGATACATATATTGTGATTTCCTATCTTGTTCATTGTCGACTGCACAAAGGACGTGAGATTCAACTGTAAACCACAATTTGACCATTCATTTATATAAGTATATAAAACGTGTATATGTATGATAAATATATATTCCTGCCACGATCAAATAAGTTTTTTTTTTCCAGAAGAATATTTTATTAATTCTGCAAATCGATATATTTATAATATTCGGTATTTTTACTGTAACTTACCTAAATACCGCATTCAATTCCAGTCAGAGGCACACCGATACAAATGGACTGGCTATAATTTCATTGCTCATTAACTCGCTGCGGGTATATTAGCTCGCAGGGTTCGCAACTTCAACGTTCCTCGACTTTATATACAAATTAATATTCAATGTACATATTTTTTGCATTAATAAGTTAAATAGAGCAGCATAATGCTGAAGAATGACCAATAAATGATTAATAAGAGAATATTATCTGTAGTTGAGATTCTACTAGGCAGACGTATTGGTATGGGATTTCTTTGATTTTGATATCTCTGATTGTTTTTTATCTTTCTCTGGTGATAATTACTACAAAAGGTATTTAATTTTTTCAAATAAAAATATTAAATTAAGATAATATAAATTCGTGAATTAAATCAAATATAACAATAACTCTCATTCCAATATCCAATTAACCTTACAACTGTTACGTAAGTAACTTTAAAATACGTTTTGTAAAGTTTGTTAGACTGTTAATAAAATTACAAGTTTCAGGAATTATTAATAAACAAACAATACGACAGAATTCAAGGACTTTACCTTGAATTGTAACACAAAAACTCATTCGGAATGACTTTATGAACTTCGGCCGGCCTTCGTCTGGAAATAATTCATTTATAGCGGCATGCCAATCGATTACACCACAGATATAAGCCTCTTATATTGTTCAACATAAATTATTCATCGGCGAGGGTCATGAGTCGGGCCCAGGGCGCAGTGGCGCACTCCGGCACACCCTCACAAAGTTCATAATGTGATTTAGGATCGCTCCCACTGTACACGGTCCTGCAAAGTAATTTGCGAGGGCGACGCGCTCTCGCATACTGAACGCGGGGTTATGTCAGCCGCTCCTATCTGCGAGCACCGCGCGACAATTTACATTTAGCTACGCAAGCTGCATCGGGACAGCACGTACGCTGACAACTGACAAAGTGTTATCAACATCTAACTATCACGTCTCCTCTTTCCAGGTGTTGGATGCCGTACCAATAGTGCTACTGAAAATGTGCAAACTGTGCGTGTGTCATAAGACTGTTGATATGTGTGCGCAAGATACGCGACTCAATAGTGACGGTAACAGTTAAACGATGCGCGTGTAAGATTCGACCACGACGTCGAATTATTCAGAGTGGGGGCTGGCGACCGCGGCCAGCGATGGTATGGACTTTGCACTCGAAAATGGGAGCTACAAAGGGTGGAACGGGACCGCGGAGGGGGCGAGTGCGGCCGCCAGCCTCTACAACTACTGGGCGTGGAGCATCGTCGACGGCGCCCTGATGGTGCTCATCGTCAGCGGGAACACGCTCACCATCCTGGCCGTGACGCTCAGCCGCCGACTCTCCTCGCTCGTCTCCAACCAGTTCGTACTCAACCTAGCCATCTCCGACCTGATGGTAGGCCTCACGCTGCCATACCATCTCGTCTTTTACCTGGACGATGAATTTGGCAAGATTAAATGGTCGTGTCTGATGCGATTCATTCTCATAATATTGGCATGTTTAGCATCAATCTACAACATCATTGCGATAGCAGTAGACAGGTGAGTTATATTTGTTTGTAGGTGTAAAATATTTGACAGAAACACGAACATTTTGTAACACTAAACATAGTGAGAGACCGAAAGCTAATGATAAAGTATTTTAAATGGTTCTATCGTCACGTCACGTCGCCTATCGTCATTTATATGGTTAATATGTTTCAGATACATAGCCATAGTGCACCCGCTGCACTACAGCCGGTACATGACGAAGTTGATTACGAGGCTCCTTATGAGCGCTACGTGGTCTGTCGCTCTCTGCATAAGCTGTATACCAATGTTTTGGAATGATTGGCACGAGGGCGTTTCTTGTGAAATGAATATGGTGAGTATTTTAATATATTGTTAACTTTTAGCTAATATTAAGTAATGAACTTTATTTATAAACCTAGATTTAAAATCTAACAAAACTCTTATTAACATTCCAGGTGGTCCCTAAGTCATACACGACGAGCATCCTAGCGCCGATGTTCTCACTCATCTGGATGGTGATGTTCATCCTGTACTGGCGGATATGGCGGGAGGCGGCGTGCCACGCGCGACGCATGCGGGCCAACACCTGCTGTACCACGGGAGCTAATGATTGGAAAAGTATTCAGGTGACTACAACTGTTTCATCTCTTAATAAGGCGGTTTATTTAAACAAATTAGCTTACGTAATAATAGCCTTTATGAATTGTCATACCAAATTAATTATAACAAACGTACTAGAAAGTGACAAGCCAACAAAAAGATAATACTATGTTCATTAATTTAGACAAATAATACCTATGTACTCATATTACTGACAATTGAATCATAAATTTTCGTCATTCAAAAACATTAAATTATTAAAACATTATTTTGATGATAAAAAATTAAATTAAACGTTATATACAATTGACACCTAGCTATAAATTATTTTGTCCAATTATTTACCTGAAACTAAACTTAATTTCAACCAAAACTATTTCAAACATCAGACCAATTTATATAGCATCAATATAATAAACTAAAATGTGTCTATCTCTACGTTTCAGGTAGTGCTACTAGTTCTGGGTTCATTTTCAATCTGCTGGATGCCGTTCGTGGTGGTGGCGTGCGCCCAGACGCTGCCGGTGATGCCGCTTCACAACCACATCGCTTACCGACTCACCTCCTCGTTAGCAATGTCCAACTCCGGCATCAACCCTCTCATTTACGCATGGAAGAATGCTGGCTTTAGGGCGGCATTCGCTAAACTACTACGATGCAAGCGACCGGACACATCGGAATACAGAGGTTCTCCGGCGCCCGAAAGAAAAAGGGGTTCAGTAGCGCTGAGAGAAGGATCTATAACACGGACCACCGCGCCGAGCGGGCTCGCTAACTTCGGAGGGAGGCCCGCCAGGCTCCTGTACGTGGAACGGGAGTCGGACACATCCCGGTGCCGCATCATCGAGAACGCAGGCTACATGGACTCGGAGCGCGGCGACGCGAACCCCTCGTACGCCCCGGACGGGCCCACGCCCGTGCACAGGCCGCCGGTCCGCGCCCCGGACCTAGTGTAGTGTGTTACAATACAAATATAAACTAACTAATAGACGTTTGTGGGAAACGTGAAACGCTTCTAGAATTAAACAATTGTTAGTGACAGTAGGTACCCCTCACGTCTAGGTACCTGTTTAATCTACGCTCAAGTTTTTAAAAGCTTTATTGTTGAATTTTTTAAGAGATTATAATGAGTTTCCTGCCGTATAAAGATTTTATTATCAGGTTCTCTGTCTTTTATTAACAAAATAAAATGTTTAAATTATGAATTACTTATATTATAACTAAAAATGTTCTATGTGAAATTAAATTATATGATAAATTAGTGATTATCAACTGAATCCTTGTTTTATACTGAGACCTTAGTTTAGTGATGCATGTGGCGACATCTAATCCCGAGACGGGGAACTCACACCGACACTCCTGACATAGGAACCTCAATGCAAACCGAAACACACGAAACATCATAGATGGCGTTGTAACAAGTATGGTTACAATGTAATAAAAACAACTCGCGATACAAACAAAAACACTTGCTTTCCCTTCGTCTATAGTAGATTATTAATTTATTTTCAAGATATTGGCTGCTTTCTAGGTCTATTTTACAACGTTAAGAACAAATAGATTTAGTACAATAAGTACAAAATAAATCGTAAAATCATAACAGGCCACTCGTATCATTGAACAATTTATCTTGTGGCCTATTACGGGTTCGTTGTTATACACGAGACACGTTTAATCTACATACATAAATAAGAGTTACGACAACATCCTAAAAAATTTAATGATGGATGACTAAAGAAAATTCCAACCTGTCGTATATAGATGTTTTAAGTATTTATAGACTTTCTTCAAATACATAGAATAAGGGAAAGAAGTAAATAAATAATAAACTGATGTATCAACTCACCTCGATACCAGTGACGCCGAGCGCGGTCACCAAGTTGGGAGTCATCCTGAAGGGCACCTTCTCCGGAACACGCAGGGTCTTCCCCTTCTCGAAACACACATTATAGTCAATATGCACCACTTCACCAGACGTCAAGTCCACAAGCACATTATCCAAATGTCTGTCCCCTAAGCCGATGATGTACCCGATGGTGCTCATCACCGCGACGGAGTAGCTGTACCGTCGCACCATTTGCCACCACTGCTCTGACGTCACACTACCACACCACAATTCCCGCCACAACAAATCATTCGGCGTTTCCGCTGATAACTCTTGCAGAACTTGCTTCAACACCGACACCGGCCACTCCTTCCTGTTCTCTATAGACACACACGCCTCTTTTAGTAGCGGGTTTAGTTTGTTGTAAAACAATTCAGATGGACGCAAAACGTTGACGGTTTTATTCGTCTTTGCCGACAGAATGGCTGCTTCTCTATTCTGCCAACGTTTATACAATGCAAACAATGGCGTAACGTTGTCAACCCAACTTATCAAACCCGATCTGGGTCCCAGTGGGATGACGGAGTAGTGTCGAGCTCTGTACGTCTGGTTGTCATTGTTTTCAGAGTCACGCGCTAGCATTGTGTTAGTGATGGACAACAGTTGCATTATCCTTTCGTCGAGATGTAGATCTTCTAGCCCTTTGAATAAGTACGTATAAGTTTTTCCGTCCGATCCATAGAATACCAGTTTTTTAGGGCGCGTCTTGGTCGGAAGTATAGCCACGTTATTTTCTACAGACTTGATAGTAATTCTTACAGTGCGTTGATTGGTATGTAAGCCCGGCATTGTTATCACAGTATCGTGTAGTTCCGCTAAAATTGGGCTTATGTCAGACATTTTCAAAATGTATGATGTCCTTTTATTGACTTTTTGTTGTAATTTAATTTGTAATTGTTTTAACGGAGCCCAAGACTCTTGTGGTTTTTCAGGGTTGGCAGGATTTTTAAGTTTATCTATGACTTCCCTAATAAGAGACTGAAATTTAGTTTGAAAAGCCACTTCGTGCGGAGTTTCTGGTTTGGCCGATATAACACGGAAAAGTTGTTCTAGCACGTAAATTATAGGCTCGAATATGATCCGATGTTTCTCTTTAATCAGTCTTTCTTTATCTTCAGATGACAGGTTTGAATTATTCTTAACCATGACGATTTCAGATTCTAATTGTGATAATCTTTTAGTAAAATCTGAGTGATGTTGTGCTAAAGTTCCAAGACAAAGTTCGTCCCACAGTAAGTTTATTCTTTGTAATTCCTTCACAAGTAGTTTGACTTGAAGTATAGTTTTTGGAGCTTGTTTAGACAGTGTATCAACCATATCCAGAAAACATGAATTCAATTCATTATTGATGACTTTGTCGCTAGCAGATTCATCTAAATCATCATTCATTTCTTGACTGTCACCTTCATTAGACAGGAACGATCTGGCGATGTTCAATTCCGACAATTCAGTTTGTTCATTTTCCACCGCACCAACGACGGCTGGAAATGTAATAAGATGTGGCGTATCTTCTGCCAATCTGCAAAGTAAGTCTGATACACATTTTCGTACGTATGTTTCAGGATGATTCAATCTTGAAAAAAGTTGTGGGATAATGACTTTCCAAGGCTGCGTAGGTGTGTTGGCTAATCCAGACTCCAACACTGTCTGTAATTCCATTGCATGTTTGACAATCAAACGTAGCAGTCTCAAAGTAGCATTTACAACCGCGTTTTCACCGCTATGATTTATATAATCCGCTGCACAGATAAGCTGCAGAAATTTAAAGTAAGCGTCAGCGGACAGCTCGAAGTATGAGAATACACGTTTTTGAGCTTGACGCCAGATGTCGACTAAAAGCGCTAGATGCTCAGGGTAAGCATTACTCAAACATGGGACGGTACGAAGTTGACTCTCAATCATTTCTGATGTATTAATTTCATTCCAATCTATGTCTTCATCGTCACAAGTAGCTTTAGTTTTTGATAATATCTCACAAACTGCCTCAAAATCTTGTGGAGAGCATCCAATCATTACACTTTCAATTTGTAACTTGTCATTTTCAGTCAATTGTTCTCGGGTTTTAGAGCTAAATTCTACCATTTTTCTTCCCCATCTAAAACACCAAGCGGCAAAGTTCGCCCACGCTTTTGCAAGTCCTGGACACTGATTGACACCAAACTGTAACAATTTCCCCACAGCCGAGTCGGACATTGGAATTACATTTTCTGAAATATTATTGTCCACTAAACCAATTTCAGGAAGAGCTGATACAAACTTCCTTAATGGCGAATCAGTTTCAAGAACATGTTCACTTTCGTTTTGAACCCATTTCGACAGGGTTAGAAGCAATCTTGTGCCCTTTTCTCTCAGCTCATAACTTTGTTCTCCCATTGCTAGTCTCTGTGAGAATCCTAGTGAAATACTTGCACACAGATTGATTGCTCTCATTTTAGTTTCTTCCTTTGCGTAGGTTATTTTACACAATTCCGCTAAAGCAGTGGCATTATTCAGCGTCCATATATCCAAATCGTATGTGTTGTTTGATATAAGCAATAAGTCACCCAGCTCTTCTAAATCACTCACGTTGCCGACATAAATCTGGACGGCAGAGCTCTGTTTGAAATGTTTCAGTAGCTCCCTCTTAGCCATAATTAAGTTTGAATTTTTGCGAGCACTTTTAATAACATCAAGACGGAGACATTCCGTATAAAACATATTTTCTTCGGTAGCGTTTAGCTTCATGAAATATTCGTTCCACCATAAGACTCTACTTAAATTCTTGAGTTCAGTACAGTACTTGTGTTCTTTGATAGTCGATGGCTTGAAAGGATTTTGTATAGTTTTCCCGTGGCTTATAATTTGCTTTAATCCACGATTGGCGAGTTGTAAAACAGCAATCTCCTTTAGGAAATGAACACAATTGCTTCTTGCAAATTCTTCGGTACTGGAATTAAGTAGCGATTCACAATCTGTCAATAGATCTGCATATTTGTCACTATAGTCATTATTATACAAGTTAACAGCTGTGTAAACTAAAGTGGATTCGATCTTATTGAGAATGCCTTGATACGAACACGCATTCTTAGAAATATCATTTTGCAAATCTAAAATATCCCAGTTACTTAAGTTATTGGTGATTTCTCCATTATCGTCAAACATTTTCAGATTTATAAACGAATCCCACTGATTGTTACGTGTATTAAATTCTTCTCGTTTTTCACATTCCATCCAGACTTGCATGTCTTCCCAATTTTGTATGTGCTTGTAGCTCTCCATGACTTGTTCATCCACAAACTTCATGCTTCTAGTGTCTAGCTGTGTTGCAGGTGCATCTTGTCTTTCTTCAGTAGTTTTTGCACACATTATTTTTTTGTAGAATTCTATAGCCACTTCGTGTCTGGAGTTAGCTTGTTCTGCTGCACCTTTCAACCATATCAACTTCTTATCAAATTTTTGCTTCAGCCAAATGTAAAGTCCATGCAATACTTCGGGTTCCTCAATTTTTATCAGAGCGCGGGCTAAGCTCATGGCAATAGCTTCGACGTCAATGTTAGTGTTAGAGTTGGCGGCTGTTTGTAAAATTAATGAAGCGTGATAGATAGCAGCACCGTAATGCCCAGAATAGAGACTCACGGCCAATGCTGCGGGTCGCACTCTGTTCAACCATTCACGGCATGTGGACCAGTTGGTGTGAAAGAAGGTCCGCACTGGTTTAGCAACGGCTGGTAAAACGGTAGCAGTACCTTCTGCCGCGTTATAAATGTATTTTTCTAAGAACATCAAGAACTCTGCTATCCATCTGGACCTTATTTGTTCTCCAGTAACGATGTCGATAAGTTTATGTTGATCGGTTGCGCTGTATTTCGTCTCTAATGATGATGTTTCTCTGGCGAAACCTTTCACGGCTCCTTCTATTTTCATAAAAGTTTCTTGTGGCTTTCCCAATATTGTTCTCAGTTTTAATGTTACACAAGTGTGAGCCAACTCCGATAACACCCAGCCGATGCATACAGATGAAAATGTAGTCGCACATTGTCGGAAAAATAACAGGTTATTCTCATCATCAGATTGTAAGGGCCAAGAAGTCAAAAATACATCAACTAAATATTGATTGCTGTCGAAGGTCAGTTGCAGGAGACAATTCATAATTATTTTGAAGTGTTGATTAGATAGAGTTGTAAATGAACCTCGCATCAAATATTCTTTAAATGAATTCGCTTTAGTGTCTCCATTGAGGATTCGCAAATTTGTTTTTCTACTAGTGAATATTCTTATTAATTGATTATCAAACTCCATTTGCACAATGTCCCAAGGTAAGTTGAATAATACTTCTTTGCATACATTAGATATAAGTTTGTCTTGATTATCAACTTGCAATAGACAGATTACAGAAATAGTTTTTAGTAATATGACATTCCAACTCAAATTTTTATTTTTTAGCAGTTGTTGACAGTTTTTAATCACAAGATAAACGATGTTCTTATCGAAACTGTACGCCAAACCCAGCATGTTCGTCAACAGCACTAGGAACACCTTAGACATACTCACAATGTGCAAATATTTGTCCAAATGAGTGAATATATCATAAATCCAATTTAGGGCAAGTAATAATGTTTCATGTGGCATATCTTCATCTAATATCATGCTGAGGGTGTTCAGGATCACGGAGAGATGTCCCGATGTAGGACTGGAACTGGACACTTCACCGAGACTCAGATTTGACAATCCAAACATTTCACTAGTCCTTTGCTGAGTATTAGTTACTAGTTCGCTTGATGCAATAAAATGGTTATTTTTCTTACAATGTGAATACAGTAAGTATAGTATAGAGTACTGCAGTGCGGGGGCCAATTTGGCCAAACATTCATTGTGAGGACACATTTTAATAGCCAATAGTTCCAGAATACTTGGCTGCAATGCCCACATGCCAATAATGGAGTTACTCGCATTCGCAAGATCTGATAAACATTGCAAATAAAAGATGATATTTTTCTCTGCATCGTATATGTCAACATTTTCTGAATATTCTGAGTTAACTATACACACATCAGGCACAATGACTGAGAAAGAGTTTTGGATATCAGTCAAGACATATTTGTAGGTCTCTTGTAGCAGTGGTATATTTTTTAAGTTCAAAAGGTTACTGTAGACAGACAACACACTCTTTTGGATTGATATATTTTCTGAATATCGTAATGGTTTGAGAGGAGAGTCAGAGCCTATAACTTGAGTTATAAACTCAATGGTCAAGTTTGATGATATCTCTTTTATAGTAATAGATATTAAGTCAATGATGCTGAGGCACACATCTTCATCAATTTGTAAGTAGTTTTTCATCTCAACAATTATAAGTGAATTTAGAGCGGGCATGCAAGTTGATGATTTTGATTGTAAATGCTTTAACAAAAGAGATATACTTTCATTACCTGCAAGGATCAAATCGGAATCTGTTTCTCTCTTCATAGCATTAGTTAGCACTTGTAAGATCTTCGTTATTGCATCAGTAAGGTAACTCCATGACACAGTTTGGGAAACAGTAGGATTTAGCAGTGCACCCAAACTCTTGACAACTGTATTAAATACATTTAGAAAGGATGTTATCTTCTGGACACAATCTTCGTATGATGTAGTGTCGTCCTTTTCATGACTATCAGACTCCAAGTCATGCGAGTATGCCACCATGTCTTCAATAAATTGATTGAGAAGGTTCACAGAAAAGCCAACATCAGCTTGCCAGTGTCGGCTCAGTTTCAACATAGCCTCTAAAGCATAGTCCTTAATCTTCGTCGGCTGGGCATTGTCCACATGCCACCCAACCAATATGTCAACTGTGTCTACAAAATGAGTGGCAAAGTGTTCCGGGTATGAATTTGACAAAATAATCATAACATTAATGGCAGCCATGAATACATCGGCAGAGTCTGTGCCTTCAATCAAATACTGGAGTTTCTCCAGTGACATCTCGGCAAACTCAGATAAGTAAGGTGTTTGTAGATCCAACTGAAATGTCTCTGTGAAGGACAGAACCAGGTAGTGTTTAATAGATGAATTGTGTACTTCATATGTGGACGATATCCAATCTAGATGTTTCTTGAAATCATGTCCCATGACGTAACCAATCCTGCCGAGAACTACGGCGGCGCCCTCCTTGGTCTCAGGCCCGGGACCATCGTACAACACGTCCAGAAGGGACTCCACCAGTATATCGTACGCGCGGCGGATGTAACGAGCGTTGTCTGGTAACATGACAGCATCCTGAAGCTTACTACAGATCACCAGAGACTTTTCGATATCAATTTCGGCGCACAGCCTCCGTAGAAGCTTCGATATACGCGGGTCTTCTGGTAACGTTACAGAGATTTCTGAACGTTCGTAAAATTTGTTTGTAGCAGTTCCTTGAGGCCAGATGTCGGCAGAGGACTGCCCTAACGGTTCGTGATATTTATAGGAATTATCGAGTGTGTCGCGGTCTCCGCGAGGCGGGAAACCACCACGACCTCTGGCGCCCCCTCTACCGCCGCGTGACGAGCGGAATTCGGTGACGCGACCCCGGGACCGGAAGTTCGGCCTGGCCGGCCCTCCGAACGATGAGGACGCATCGTAACACCCAACATAACCTCTGACCTTATCATCCGTTGTGTTTTCTTGACAGATTTCTTCTCGGTCCAGGCTATCGGGGTTCTCCGTTCCTTTGGAGTTTTTCACTTTATTATTTGCAGTGGTGGATAGCATTACTAGAAAATTGTGCAAATACGTAAACGTAACCACACATGGCCGTAAAAATACGACAAATTAAGAAACAAAACAGATAGACTCCAATAACAGACACTAGAAAGTGTCACACAAACACAAATCACTCATATTCCGTCTGACAAAACTCAACCTCAACTCAACTCAACAAACCCACCTGTCAATTTAGTTGACATACTTTGACGTCTTTGACATAACCTATTTTTTGAACGAACGAAATTAATCCGGAATTAGTTTCAAGAAAACTACAATGAATTAAAATATGTTATTTAAATTAATAAAATTTAAATTATCTTATTTATATTTGTTTACAGATTTCATTATCAAAAATAAACCGAGAATAGGGTTCAAGAAACTGGAATTCCACTCAACAACTGTACAAAAGCCATAATAAAAAAAAAAAGTTGACATATTATTGACCATTCCCTCCCCCCCCCCCCTCTCTCTCCCCCTAGTTCATTTTTCATCCTCGTATTACCAAATATTGTAATAATTAAAATAAATCTGAATTATTAAATTAAATTAAATATGTCTATTTCGGATTTGAAACATATTTTGAGAAAGTTTGACTTTCCTACTAGCGCCAAAGAGGCGCTAATAAAAATTGGTAAGTTGTTGCCGGCTATGTGTACAAAAATATGAATTACATTTTGTTATATTACAATATTTTTAACTTTTTAAATTACAGAACAGCTGCTAGTTGGCCGTGGAGCGCCTTCCAGTAAACAGCTAGATGTGGCAATGGATATAATTGCCGAATTTGTGTTTTCGGAGACCGACCGCCGCGGAACCCGGAGGGGTTCAGGATTGTCTCCTTTACAAGAGTTACAACTCATAGACGTGATATGTGAATACCTGTCGGCGTGCGCTAGTGAGATCACAAAGAATACTGTGTTTCTATCCTTATTTGGAGGTGTAGAAGGATTGAGAAGGCAGAAGATTTTAAACATTCTAGCTAGCATGGCTGTGTCGGCCTCAAGTACTTCGGTAAGTTACATTCAACTTTTTTGTCAACAACATAAGTTAAAGGCAAAGGTCTTCCCCAAACATTTCCAGCTATCCCTATCCTTTGTAATATCCCACTAACTGCTGCCAAAGGTGGCATGATCATGATTTAACTGTAATTTTGAAATGATAATCATGTTCTATTTAATACTTTTCAGGTACTATTGGCAGTAGGAGTGTGGCTACAACAGATGGGTTGCTCCTCAGGGCAGTCCCTGTTACTAGTAGAGAATATCATCCGAGACCATTTCTACCTGAACACTTCCAACCAGGCGTCTTTAAGGTCCCTGGCCACAAGTGCCCCTCAATTTGTATCTAATTTTATAACTGCAGTGACGGAGCTGTACATGCATGATGTACAGGGAACTAAGAAGATGCCTCCCAAGAATCTTTTGGAAGTTATCACATCTTGGGTAAGGAGATATGACCATAATATTATGTTTGATAGTATTGTTTTAAAGACTTCTAAGCTTAACATGTTCTGTTAAGGCAACTTTAAAAACGATGTTACTTATGTATCCGCAGGTATATACAAACCCCACCTTGTGCATGTCAGCACAGCTGAACCCAGCTGCTTTACCTAGTGGAGCTATACCGATGGCGGCGGTCACACCCCTCGCAGGCCTCATACATTGGTGTGCACTCGCACCCCTTTATATTGATGAAGGTAATACAAAATAAATTATTTGTTCTTATATCTAACAAAATAATTGTTAGATATAAAGATTGATGAACAAATAATTATAATTTCTATGTTGAATAATCTAATTGTTTTCTATATATTTCAGATGCAGAAATGGTAGAAGTCACAGTGCCATTCAAGAAAATAAAGTTAGAGAATAAAACAGAACAGTCCATTATAAAAACCGTTTCCCACAAGCCATTGTCAGAAGGGGAGTTATACATTAAGTTACATTTGGGTGTGCTGCACAGTCTGCGCGCCGGCCGCCGCCCTGCCGGGCCCGCCACTGCAGTCAATGCCCAGCATTTATCAGCACTTGTACCTATTGTTCAGTCTTATGCACAGAAAGTTATCCAGAAAGGTGGAAAATTACCTGATGATGAACGGTTACAGGTAAAATTTTGTGAAATACTCAGTAGCATGTTGCAGTTAATAAATAAAATAATCATCTCATTATAGTAACTGACCCCTAAGTGAGAAGCTTGTGTATCTAACAGAAACTATGCACAAATAACTCACTATTTCTGTTACAGAATTCCTTAGACAGAATAGGCCAAGCAGTTCAACTGGCATTAGCAAATGGGTGCATTTACGGCAACATCAACAACCTCTTAGCATCTCTGAACTCTCTGCCTAACAACAGGTTACTCAGGATAGTGATCAACTCCCATCATCCCAACATGTGACAGATGTCAGGTCCTCAGCTTAGGACAAGTGTGTGATAATAACTGACAGTGACAGTAATTCAGGGTTGATGGAAAAGATGAAGCAGAATATGAGAGGCACTTGGCCTTCCAGAAAATGAGAAACACTTCATACAATGGTGTTCAAATACTGCCTTATTTTGATCTAACAACTAAAAATTAAGGAATCAATATATGTACTGTATTTGTATGTATAGATCTTTTTACCATTTATTATAGTAGGTAGTTATTGTAGGTAGTAATTGATATACAGTTAAGCTTATTAATATGGAATTGTAAATATAGACTGATTATGTAACAAGTATTTTATTTAAAAAGGCCTAAATCTACGACTCTGTTTGATCATGGCTATCTTCTTCTTGTCCTCTTCAAACTTCTGTCTCAGTGACACAATGTGTTTCATTTTAGATTCCCTGATTTGGAAGGTGTAGAAGTTTTTGAGTTCTTTCCGTTTTTTGTTCTTTTCTTCTTTCTGCATTATTTTGTTCTCTACTTTCTCTGAGCGGGCGAAGCTCTGTACTTTGCCTCCCTTGGTGACGGTCACCCAGCCCTCATCGTCTTCCTGTTCCAATTCCTTCTCTTTTTCCTCAACCTTTTTACTCTTCTCATCATGCCTCTTCATGAATTCTTCCACTTTCTCCTTCAAACTCTTCTGTGTGAATATACTTGTGTTGTACTCATCTATCCACTTATTTATACCTACTTTGACTTTATGTTCATCTGAATTTAGAGGTTCCAAGTCTGTGAGTTTCAAAGCCTTGTCTAGTTCGGAGACCTTACTGAATACAACATAAGCGATTCTGAAACATGGTTTTTCTGGTTCGGGCATAAACCTTGTTTTGGGCTCTGTGGGGTTTGGTTTCAAACATAGTTGGACTGACTGAACTTTGCCTGCTCCACGGAAGGCATTCGTGATGCCGGCCTCGTCTGCGTACGGAGGAATGTTGACAACTAACAGCGTCCTCCCTGAAGGCCTGTCTTTCGTGTGTTCCCTCACAGAGTGTTCTTTGAAGTAAATTGTGTGAGGTGATTCGGAATCTTCCGTTAGTTTTAGTTCCAAAGCTGCAAAATATATATGAAAATATATAACTATACGAACATATAGGTCCTTAAACGTGACGTTAACTACGAAATTATTTGCCATGAAATTAAAATTATAATAGCCAACATACCTCTAAAATCATGTGTTTTTTTAGTATTCTTCATTGTTATATACTTCTTGTTCTTCTTACATATAACCAAATTATAAATAAAACGACTGGAGTAATATTATAAGTATTATCGATAAAATTATTATATTCTATCATAAAAACAGAGGAATTTGAGGTTACGTTTGTGTTGTGGTTTCCCAATTCCTTTCCTTCTGTCAAGTTCTTTCTGTAATTTTTTTTTATTCTACTACTACACTACAGATTACGAATTACACCACAGACTTTATTGATTGATTTCTAAAATATGGTTTCTGCATGCGTAACATTTCATTCACCACAAACGCACAGAAAACAAAACGAAGGAAGATGTTAAAATGAAATTGTCAGTGTCAGTCTAATAATTAAAAAAATACACGAGCAAGCAAAGCAAAGCGAGACGAAACGAAACAGTTGTGTGTGTGAAATGCAAAATTATTAAAACAAAATAATATTTTCAACTATATTCACAATAATCTTTGTTCTGCTACACGAGATCGTGTTCTCATAGGGTCAGGTGTTCACCACCTTACGTTTACATGTAATATAAATAACAAGAAAATGGAATTGATTGTCGCCAACGTCGATCACATAAAATTCGACATAGATTATGCTCTGGAAGAGCAATATGGGGCTTTGCCACTACCTTTTCCTGGAATGGACAGTAAGTTATTACATAGTTAATAATAATTTTAATAAACATAAAAGTTGTGTTACAAATTTTGAGTAAACATTTGCAGAGTCCACGGCGGCAGTGTGCGAGTTCTATTCTCAGCCTAGTGGCTGCTCCAACGGTCCCCAGTGCCCGTACAGACACGTCCGCGGCGACAGAACAGTTGTTTGCAAACATTGGCTCCGAGGACTGTGTAAGAAAGGAGACCAATGTGAATTCCTGCACGAATATGACATGTCCAAAATGCCTGAATGTTACTTCTATGCGAGATTCAACGCTTGTCACAATAAGGAGTGCCCCTTCCTGCATATAGATCCTGAGAGTAAGATCAAGGACTGCCCTTGGTAAGTTATATTACCTTACCATTATCTCATTTTTTGGACCACAATATAATTTGTAATAGAAACTTTCTTGGCCTAAAAACTTGTTGTAGCTTTGATACATCAATATAACAAATGATAACCTGAACTTTGGTTGTATTAAAATTTCATTACAGTTACATTAAAAATTTCATTACAATAAAAATACTAAACTAATATAATTTTGTTTCAATTTCCAGGTATGACAGAGGTTTCTGTAGACACGGCCCTCACTGCAGACACAGACACGTCCGCAGAGTGTTGTGTATGAACTACCTGGCTGGGTTCTGTCCTGATGGCTCCACTTGCAAGTACATGCACCCGCGGTTCGAGCTCCCCGCACCCCCGGAACAGACTAAGGACACCAAACGACTCCCAGTCTGTCATTACTGCTCTGAAGTTGGACATAAAGCTTCCACTTGTCATAAAATACCACCTGATGTAAGTTTTATATTCTTTTACATAGTTCTATATCTAGTTTTCTAGATTGGTGTAAAACCTTATTAAAAAAAGCCTTGTACTATGGCTAACAATACTATAGTTTTTTCCCTTGTCGTTATTTTTTTGGTACTATGCCAGTGTTCATCAAAACTGTTTTATTCAAAAATATTTTACCTGTAATTTAAAATAAAATATTTTTACAGCAACGAGAAGCAGCCCTTAGACAAGAAGAAGCAAGATTACGCGCCTTTGGCTATGTGAAACCTGCCAATGAAGTGGAAGGTGAAGGGAACCAACCGCAGCAGATGAGGCCTCAGCGTCTCATGCACAAACCACTAGAAGAGGTCACCTGTTTCAAGTGTGGCAACAAAGGGCACTACGCCAACAAATGTCCCAAAGGGCATCTCGCCTTCCTCTCCAGTCAGGCCCACCAAAACAATAACATGTTCAAAAAACCCAACTAACGCAGGTTTGTGAAGTCAAAATATCAATGGCTTCAAGACACACAATAAGTGTGAAAATAAGACTTTTATGGATACTGACTAAATCCTAAGGACACTATTGAAATTTGCTGAAAGAGCTGACAAGAAGTATTGTAATAAATATTAGTAGTTTAATAAATCTCTGTTACTAAAGACATTTTGAACTGTTTTCTTTGTCAAAAAAAATATTATGAATTAAGTAGTCTAGTATTGATTGATGTTTTAGTAGAAAGTACTATTTTATTGACTCAAGTGGCAAGTGATACAAGATTATAGCTGTCTGTTAAAAACTTAAAAAATATTTCATTCAAGTACATTTTGTTTCATTTTTAACAATACATATATGTAAAAACATAAAATGTATAATCAAACAACACCTACCTTATGCCACCTAAGGTAAAAATAATATAAAATTCATATCCTACTAGCCTATACACGCTTATACTCATTATTATACATACTATGCTCACAGAATTAATAATTACTTACCATAGACATAGAGTATTCCTAATTACTGCAGACAAATTTTTGATTATGTAAATACTAGCGGCGCCCAGCGGTTTCACCCGCGTAGTTCCCGTTCCCGTTGGAATATGGGGATAAAATTATGATAAAAACCTTTCCACTGAATCACTCTATCTATTAAAACAAACCGCATTGAAAACCGTTGTTTAGTTTTATAGATCTGAGCATACATAGGGATAGAGAAAGCGACTTTGTCTCTCTATATCTGGGGGCACGGCAGTGCCCCCCGCCAAGTCGAGCGCGAAGCAAACACTGCCGTACCATCCTTTACAGGAACCCTTTCGCCGCATTTTCAGGCCGCTATTTGAGAACCTTTGGATAAGCCCAGAACGCTGAAATTTTCGTCATCCAGTAAACTATACAATCACATACTTAAAATAAAATTTCAAGTCTGTAGGTCATTTAGTTCCGAAGTTAAGCGAAAGCAAAGTTTCGCATTTTAGACAGACACTCACTCACTCACTCACTCACTCACTCATGATCATCAAAATAGAACTAGTACTTCCCATAAACCTAGAGAGCTGAAATTTGGTACAGAGTTAGGGTTTAATGGCCAGATAAAGGGAAAACTATAAAAACTAGGATAATCGAACGGGAACGGGAATTATACGGGAACGGGAGTGGGAATTGTAACTCAAGAACGGCTGAACTGATTTGGCTGAAAATTGGTGAGGACGTAGCTTAGAACCAGGAAAAGGACATAGGATACCATTGATCCCGAAATTCCCACGGGATTGGGATCGGGAATTTTAAAATCAAGAACGGCTGAATTGATTTGGCTGAAAATTGGTGGGGAGATAGCTTAAAACTAGGAGAAGAACATTGAATACTTTTAATCCCGAAATTCCCACGGGAATGGGAACGGGAATTTATAACTCAAGAACGACTGAACTGATTTGGCTGAAAATTGGTGAAGAGGTAGCTTAAAACCAGGAAAAGAACATAGAATACTTTTAATCCCGAAATTCCCACGGGATTGGGAACGGGAATTTATAACTCAAGAACGGCTGAATTGATTTGGCTGAAAATTGGTGGAGAGGTAGCTTAGAACCAGGAGAAGCACATAGAATACTTTTCATCCCGAAATTCCCACGGAAACGCGAACGGGAACTACGCGGTTGAAACCGCGGGGCGTTTAATAATAAAATACTACTCCTAAAAAGAAAAAAAATGTGTCAAATAAGAAAATCTAATAAATTAAATCAATATAAACACGTTTCAACAAAAATAAATGAAATCCCACCAAAAACATTCTGTAAAAAACTAGCCAAGTCTCGATGGAGCTGCTTGTTTATCTCTAAAAAGTAATGAAATCTAGACAAACTCATGCCAAGTCTAAGGTTCCTTACTGCGATTTCTTTATTATTATAGTTAATGTTGTGTGACTTGGCCGTTGAACATTGTTTAAAACGTTAGTAGTGGGTACAAGTCAATTTTGTTTACACGTAATGTTGTAACATTATTAAAATACGCAGCTTTATCAAGCCTACAATTGACTGGATATTGAATCAACGTTTTTCAAGTGGTAATTTTCTATCGTCAATGGGTAGCGGCTCTGGCGACAGATTGGTGCAATGGTGTCATGGAGCACCTAGTTTTGTACCTTTGTATACATGTGTACCCTTCAACGGCCAGGTCACACAACATTAACTATAATAATAAAGAAATCGCAGTAAGGAACCTTAGACTTGGCATGAGTTTGTCTAGATTTCATTACTTTTTAGAGATAAACAAGCAGCTCCATCGAGACTTGGCTAGTTTTTTACAGAATGTTTTTGGTGGGATTTCTATATAGTCTCTCTATAGTATAAAATATAGTGAAGATAAGTGGTGGAGTGTGGTGTTTCTGCAGTGTATGAAACCTGTATCAAGTCATGTTCATGCAAAAATACAATTTTTTGCCTGGAGCAGGAATAGAATCGCAGCCTTTTGATATGGTAAAGGTCATAAAAAAATATTTTATACTCTGTGGTTCATGAAGTAGTTATTATCTTCTGTAGTCCGCATCATGAAGTTGTAGGTAAAAATGGAGCCCACACTTAGAACAACTTGAGGCAAATACCTACGTCTCTGTGGGCCGATCTCTCTTTTTAGCGTGGAATCTCTCTTTCTAGAGGTTACCTTAGTTAGAAAGAGAGCGCGATAGTGATACATAGGTTATGCTTCAAGTAGGTATTCGAAATGTGGACTCCATTTTTACCTGCAAATTCATGACTAATACTCATTCATTCGATCGATTCACTGTCACAGTTCGTTCATTTCATTCATTCATTCGATAGAGCGCGCGTGTTGTTGCTGTGCGTGTCGTTATTTGCCGTATTTTTGTTTTAAAGTGTTAATAGTTTATTACCTATCCTTAAATTCACTAAAGAATTTCTTCTCCGAATTAAATTTCCTACGTGAAACCTCCCTCTTTCATTGAATTCCTCAGTGAAGCGAGAAATCGCCGAGAGGTTGAAATTGTATCAACACTCCGGCAACAAACTTTGTTAACATGGTAAATAATACTATTATATCTTTATTATTTATGTCGTTATTGTTAACCTATATCAAGTAACGTATGTGTGTTACAACATGTTTTATAGAATAACTAGCACAGTAATAATAAACCCACATGTTATTTTGAGGTTATGTTGTTCACCACCCATTGCAACCTCTTGTGTAGTCCAAACTAAACTTATCAAACTGTTTTCAGGCCGATACCGAAGCCGCTGTCAACCCAAAAGCGTACCCCCTCGCGGACGCTCCACTGACCGCCAAAATACTGAACTTGGTGCAACAAGCGTCGAACTACAAGCAACTGCGTAAAGGCGCCAATGAAGCTACCAAGACATTGAACAGAGGTCTGTCGGAGTTCGTCATCATGGCGGCGGACGCGGAACCTCTCGAGATTGTGTTGCACATTCCTATTCTATGTGAAGACAAGAATGTGCCGTACGTGTTTGTGCGGTCGAAGCAGGCGCTGGGGCGCGCGTGCGGCGTCTCGCGGCCCATCATCGCCTGCTCCATCACTATCAACGAGGGCTCGCAACTCAAACCCCAAATACAAAGTATACAACAAGAAATCGAAAGACTATTAGTTTAAGTGAACTGTGCGTGGATGTGAGACAATTAACATATTTTTGTTAATAAATTTTAAAACACTAAATTATGTTATTATTTTATGTCTATGTTTGAAAATAGAAAGGCTTATCATTTACAAAAATATAGCAATTTATTAAATAACAATCAATAATTATAAAAATATTTGGCTTACTTATAATATCAGTTAAATTCCATTGATTTTATCACAATTCAAACAGTTTCTTAGCTCTCAGGTTCCAGTTATCTTGCCATCTTACTTTCTGAAACTTGGAAAGTTCTAATTTTATTTTTTCCGTGCGGGCATTCTGTATCTCATTGTTGGGGAAGTCTTGGAACCATGCAACTAAATGCTGAGATAGCTCTTCACTATTGCGGAATGTGTATCCATTGACACCATTGTCTACTAGTTCATCCAAACTGTAAAATAATAAGTTACAAATAATATAACAACAAGATACAACTATCACACTGTAAGATTCTACTATAGGTCCTTTATCAAATGATATCATTTATTGTGATATACAGAGGTATTTTTTAACGGGCATTATTTAAAAATAAAAAAATATTTTACTTCCGTAGAAAAATATTACAATATTCTGTGGGGAGAATTTACTTTGCTATTTTAAAAAACATGGCTAAATAAGAGTATATAATTATTAGGAACATACTTCTATGAACAAATATTTTTCCATAAAATTAGATTGAAGTGCACTAAATGCTAAAACATAATAATATGGTTAACTTACCACAAAAAATCAAAGGCACAAACAGGCAGTCCGGCTCCAAACATATCAACCACTTTCATAGGTAAATCCAGCCCGGACGAGCTGGTGTGTAGACAGACTCCTAGGTCTGCACTAGCCACCATTTTAGGGTAGTCAGCTGCCTCCAACCATGGAGTAAGGAGTTTTATATGCTGCCAGTTCTTGGATTGTATCTGATCTATGTATTGCTGCTTCATAGGGCCTTTACCAGTGATGACACACAACAATTTTGGTAATCTGTTTGTGAGATTATATGTGGCTTCGTACACTGAAATGATATGAGTTTGGTTAGAATTTTGAGGGCTTTATCCATAATAACTGATATAGAATATAATGATGAATTGTCATCAATGTATACAAATATGTAAGCACAAACTTTATTATTTGCATTAGTATTAAATTGAATAATATTCCATAGCAAAGTTGTGCTGAAAGATAGTCTATAGTCTATACCTTTGAGATATAATTTATTAATAATAATTTAAAATAGTTGCTGTATCTTACCTCTTTATAATATTGGTTTATTAAAAGCACACAAAAGTTATTTAACAGTAAAAGTGCAAATAAACTATATGTTTAATATATGGTATACCTTGCAAAGCTTCCATCAATAAACTGAAGTCTTCATCCTCTGTCCAACTGGTACTACTGAACAATATCCCGGGTCGGTCGGGCCGGGCTTCCACAGCTCCATTGACTCGCTGGGTAAACACTGTCCGCTCCACACTTGCAGGGTGGTTCAGCTCCTCCCGACCGGAGCACTTGAACTCAGGGTACTGCTGGCTCAACTTCAGGAACCATTCATGTTTGTCTTCTAGAGTAATCGGGTGAAATATATTTGGTGGTCTATCATACAGCACTGTGGCACTGAAATTATAAGATTATTGCTTATTAAATAAAGTTGATATTGAACTGATAATATGGGGTAAAAACCTTGAATTCTTGACAAACATTTACTTTGGCTATCTAGGTAAATACTTGTGAACTTTTTACAAATGAGGGTACTCACATAACATTCCAATTCTGTAACAAATCTTCTTTCATAGCGTAAGTGACACACAGGTTGTGATGGGCCAACTGTCCAAACAGTCTCTCCAGGAACATGGACAGCTTCAACAGGAAGTGGTCCTCGTGCAGCGACATCCGCATTATGGAGAACGCGTAATTGTGCCAGTCTATGACCATCTTACTCCGGGACAACAAGCAGTAGAACCGACATACAGGGAGGGTGGGAATGGCCGGCGGGTTCTGACACAACAAGTAATCACACCCCCCCGTCAGAAATAAAGTTAACAACAAACTAATAGTCTGCCACAACGCTTTTGCCGCGTAACGTACTAACTTCGGCCCTCGTTCGAATATCAAAGGATAAAGTTTTGTTATCGATATATTTGGATTCTCTAATATTTCAGGCAGCGGTTTAGACTCTGAGTAGGCGATAATTTTCACTTTGAATCCATTTTCAGCTAGAGATAACGCATGGTATTGCATACGTGGACTTCTACCGATATCTCCTAGAACAACTACTTTAGCGGTTTTATTTTTTAGGCCTTCGGTCATCGTAAGCACTCTATATATATTTAATTTGAAATAATTGATGGATTAAACCGAACACTACACTCTGAGTATCTTAACACCACTTTCAACAACAGTTCCACCGGCGAAAAATTGAAATTGTTGCCGACCGACCGAACTGAACTTGTTTGATCAAACAAAAGGTTTTTGTTTACAAAATCAAATGAGGGTAATAAAATCGCAGTCAGCTTAACTAACCGTCAATGCCAAAAGTTTTTGATTTGACGTACTTATACATTTCATTTTAGGGCTTTTAATCTTTTGGACCTTTTAAATTTTACAGAACACGACTTCTCCAAAGTTCGTGTTCATCTTCCATCATATTCCAGGAAACCGAGATGATGAAGTTGATGTGAAGTCGTAGATTAAGCGCCCGATCAGTCAGTGGTGACTGGTGAATCCTGAGGAAATAACTCAAAAGGCTTGTAGTTAAAGTTTCGAAACTATGAATTTTATGCCAAAATATTGAGAAACAAAGACAAATTGACATTTATTTATATTGACATTATACTTCCTGTGACCTCTCCTGGGGGATGCTGGGGGTGGTTATAGGGTGGTAAATAAACCTGGAATTGGTGGTAAATCTAAAAATAGGTATGTACTCATTATCAGTTAAATCACAATATTGACTGAGGATATATCTGACCTTAAAAAAATAAATATCAACAATGTTTTTCATTATATTATTTGTTTTCTTCTTCAAAGTGGTTATTACTATTTTTTAACTAATGCTGTATTATTGTTTTTTCTTTTTTGTTTCAGGCAAAATAGACACTTAAGGGAAATCTGTGGAAGAGCGTAACCAATATTTTTTATTTAATAATGTCTAAAGTTCTCATTATCAAACACCTACCTGTTGGACTTTCATTTGCCGATAAACAACAATTGCTCAAACATTTTGGTGCAGAAAAAGTGTGGGAAACATCGTCGAAACGAAATTATGTATTTGCGTCTTTTGACAGCATTGAGAAAGCTGCAGCTTCACTCGGTCGCCTTCACCAGCTCGAAGTGGCTCAGAGAAGACTAGTCGTAGAATATTCATTTGAGAAAGAACCGGTCAATCAAACCAAGATTGAATCTGAACAAGTATCTGCTACCACTAAACTAGTCAAAGAATTCTTAAGGGTATTAAATGCGTGGAATCCTTCTGTTGATTTTTATCAACCACCACCCCCAAACTTAAAATATAAATACCCAGACATAACTGCTGAAGCCGTTATTAATATTGTACATGCACTTTATACCCACAAACCATTTTATACACAAGCTTTACATTTGATGAACAAAATGTGTCTCGGGAGTCCTTTCCGAGATCCTACTCATGAATTAACATTTTTTAAAGATATAGTTGTAAAGTATTTTGTAGATGAAAACTTTACATTACCTGTAAGTGAGCCAGAATCTGAAATATCAAGCGATGAGACCGCTGATAAAACTAAACTGGTACCTGCTAGAGTTAAGAGAAAGCGTAAACTACCTGTACCTTCAAGGAAACGGCCTGCACCAACACCAACTGTCCCTAAAGTCAAGAAAATTGTGAACCAAGAAGAGGTATTTGAAACTGTAACTCCAGTTCAGGAGCAAAAGAAAATAGCTGTAGTTGTTCACCAGGATGCACTACAGAAACCTACTGAAGAGCCTGAGGTTATTGGAGAAATAGGAAAGTTCCAGAAGGAGGAGCAAGCCAAAGAGGTTGAGGAGCCAGCAGTGGAACCTGAACAACCGACTATAACCAAGAAGGAATTATTACAGAACAGAATATCATATAGAGATATGAAAATATTACCAGTATTCAAAAACTACCACCCAGGAGAACCTTCAATGAGGTTGTATATCAAAAACCTAGCTAAATCTGTGATAGAGCAAGATGTTCAGAGGATATACAGGAGATATGTGGAAGGATTAACAGATGATGAACTGACAGGGTTTGATGTCAGAGTGATGCAAGAAGGGAGGATGAAGGGACAGGCATTTGTTACATTCCCCTCTGTATCAATAGCAGAAAAAGCATTGAACGAAACAAATGGATATATGTTGAAAGAAAAACCTATGGTTGTACAGTTTGCCAGAGCAGCTAATAAAAAATCTATTGAATAACTTTGTTGTTTAATTTGTATAAAGATTATAACAAATAATACACTTATAGATTAAGGTAGTAGATACACTCTCATAATTGCATCATTTCAATACTGTATGACAAGTAATCATCATTAGTTTTATTCTCAACTCCTGATAGCAGCTGATGCAGCTCCGACATAGTGTGACTCATTGTAAACACTTGTTTTATTAGTTGGTTCAACAACACATATGTTTCCTGCAATACATCTGACACTTTATCATCTTTAGATATAAGGTATTGTTGGTAGAATGCATCAATAAGTAATGAGCACCAGTCATACAGTTTGCTTTCAAAGTCTGCCTCCAAAGGCAAGTCTGAATCAAATACTAGATACCCAATGTACACAAGTAGGAACAGGGACTCATCTAAGCTTAATGTATTCCTCAAATGTGGGATGATTAATGCGTCACAGAATGACACCCTAAATATTGTGTTCATCAACTCAAATTTATCAACATCCAATTCATTTTTGATAACTTCCAACATATTGTCTTTTGATGTAATTTTCTCTTGATCTGTGCTTATCAATGTGACTGCATGATGTAACAGTAAGGCTAACACATTTTCAGGTATATCTTTAAATTCTTCTATTGCTATTTTCAACCTTTTAGTGTCATATTTCTCTATCAAAGTTGGCATTATTAGTGCGCATGCACTTCTCTCTGTGATACCCTGTTTGACAGCTTCTAACAATTCTGAGCTATAGTCGAATGTAGTAGTGGTTGATGTATCCCAGTCAGCAACTAGCGGGGTGTCATCTTTACAGATTTCATGAGAGCCCAACAAACTGGAGAGATTCCTCTTAGCTTCAAGAGTGAACGGCAACATACCAATATGGTTAGATGCTTCTAGAATGATGCGGTTGTTAAAACAGTAGATCTTGGCATGTTCTTTGTACATTTTCATGGGGTATTTGCAGGACCCTACACCGAGGATGTAATTGTAGGCCACAATGATGGCTCCGTCCTGCTCAGTGTTACTGCCGAATAAGATGAGGTGGTTCTGGCCCATGCTGGCCATGGAGACAGTGGTCTTGGTCGACATCCATGGGACAGTACCAGCAGTTTTCCACTTCCTTGTTTGGAATAAGTATACTGTCATTTTGGAGTCACTCCCTGGAATAGAGGAATGGAATATTTAATAATTATTTTATACTTAAAATAGTTTTAAAAAAAAACTGTGGTATTGTCACACATAACCAAACAAAAATATAATATACTTAATTTTAAATAAGTTTATTGCATGAATAATAATGCTACATGCATTATTATTGTATACTACACACATAATTTAGTTTCCCAGTATACCAGTATATTTTGCCACGTGCTGCTTCTTTCATAACAAAATCGTGTTAATTTTTACAAACTACAATTAAAAATAATATTAATAGACTTACACAGAACATAAACTGCACATTTATCCTTGTTTGTTATCACCGCTTGCACTACTTTCAGTCCCTCCTCTCGGGCTATTGTCTCCCTCGTCAGCTTCGCTCGTTCAAGGTCTCCGAGTTCATCTCTCAAGGGACAGTACACAATCTCATGACCTTCATCCGTCTTCAGTACATAGCAGATGTAATCTTTCTTATTGACTTTAAATGTAGTAACATCTACTATAATGTCTGTTTCTTTTAAAATAGGTCGATTTTCATATGATTTTCTGTTTTCTATTGCGTATGGAAGTGATGCGCAGCTGCCGTCAGTGAATATGATTAAAGGAGGCTGCTCATCTCGGGGAAGTAACTTCAGAATGTTTATCGGGAACTGGAATTTAAATTAATATACTGTTAGTTGTAGTTTTACATCGATTTTCGAACATTTGTGTTGTGTGGTTGTATACAAAAGTTCAAACAGTACCAAAACCCTTACCTTATATTTTTTAAGTTTATCTAAATGAGTACAATCGTCATCCCAGAATTTTATCATATTTTTATTGAAAACGCCCACATAGTTGCTCTGATCTTTATTGTAAATGACTTCGGCGGTGATATGATCCTTTGAAGTCCAACCACTGATTTGTTTCTGGTCAGATAACTGAAAAATTATGGAAAAAAACATTAGTTGAGGTTATGTTTACAAAAATGTTATGGTTATGTTTAATTATTTTCATGATTAATATAGAAATAGAAGTCACACAAGGAATTAAACATTAATAAAGTAATAAGTTTATAGTACCCGGTATTTATTTACAACGTTGCGACCCAAAGTTACGATAACATGGTCCTGGTCTTCGTCTTGTGCTACTCCCAAAAAACTCTTTTGATCAATTAGAGGACACAATATATAATAGTCGTGCAATTTTGCCATAATTCTTTAAAGATCAACACTATTTCAGTTAATTTTTTTAACTTTTCCGTTTTAATTTATTTTATTTCCGTGACCCGTCTGTTTTCTCATGGAGTTTTTTTTTTTAGCTATTACTTTTTTTTTTTAGTTTATATATATATAACTTAGCTAAGACTTGAGAACATACTGCCTTATCTTCAGTTCAGTACATTATACTGAAGATGAAGTTGTCTGTTCGTTTATCTGTGGTTTACACTTCATTCCACAGAGCCACAGACATCACCTCTTCCCTCCCTCACTCACTTAACTCAGCTGAGAAATTCAAAATAAGGTGGTGTACTTTTTTCAAAATTTTATTTAATTAAAACAAATGAAAATACCGGTAATAATTACTGGCCAGCTCATTATTTAATTTAGTATAATTATTAATACATATTTTGTAGGTACTGCGTTCCTGTGCTAGTAGAGATAGTATTCGATCGAAGTTCAAGGTCGAAACGCACTTCTAAATAAAATTGTATTATTCTTTTCTGCCAATAATTAGTGTAGCTGTGTAGGTACATATTGAATTACATCACCGATAACCTATTGTTATCTATACTGTACATTTATCAACTTCGCTTTTATTTCTGCACAGGCCGCGGTGAAGTTCACTCGTCATGTCGACAGCCGGTAAAGTGATTAAATGTCTGGCGGCGGTGGCATGGGAGGCCGGTAAGGATCTCTCCATCGAGGAGATCGAGGTGGACCCACCGAAGGCGGGAGAAGTGCGTGTGAAGATCACGGCGACCGGCGTGTGCCACACGGACGCGTACACCTTGTCGGGTGCGGACCCCGAGGGCGTGTTCCCCGTAGTGCTCGGGCACGAGGGCGGCGGCATCGTCGAGAGCGTCGGCGAAGGCGTCACCTCCGTCAAACCCGGCGACCACGTAGTGCCCCTCTACGTACCCCAATGCAAAACATGTAAGTTCTGCTTGAACCCGAAAACCAACTTATGCCAGAAAGTCCGCGTCACCCAGGGCCAAGGAGTGATGCCCGACGGCACCCGCAGATTCCGCTGCAAGGGCCAAGAGCTCTTCCACTTCATGGGCTGCTCCACCTTCAGTGAATACACGGTGGTTCTAGAAATTTCCCTTTGCAAAGTGGCCGATGCTGCCCCATTAGACAAAGTGTGCTTGTTGGGCTGTGGTGTCCCTACTGGATATGGTGCCGTGCTCAACACTGCCAAGGTGGAGCCCGGAGCCAGCTGTGCCATCTTTGGACTCGGTGCAGTGGGTCTTGCTGTAGCTCTGGGATGCAAGGCCGCTGGAGCTAGCAGAATCATTGGTGTGGACATTAACCCTGACAAGTTTGAGATTGCTAAGAAGTTTGGTGTCAATGAGTTTGTGAACCCCAAGGACCACGACAAGCCTATCCAGCAGGTGCTTGTGGACCTGACAGATGGTGGTCTGGACTACACATTTGAGTGCATCGGTAACGTGAACACCATGAGGTGCGCCCTGGAGGCGTGCCACAAGGGGTGGGGTGTGTCTGTTATTATCGGGGTTGCTGGGTCTGGACAGGAGATCAGCACTCGCCCATTCCAGCTGGTTACCGGCCGCACCTGGAAGGGGACAGCTTTTGGAGGGTACAAGAGCAGAGACAGCGTACCCAAACTAGTTGACGAGTACATGGCCAAGAAACTACCTCTTGATGAGTTTGTCACCCACAATGTGCCCCTCAAGGAGATCAATGAAGCATTCCACTTGATGCATGCCGGCAAGTCGATCCGTGCCATAGTACACATGTAATGATATAACCAAATACACATATTTGTCAAAGCATTTATCACTCAGTCTATTTTGTATTATTTACTGCCAAAGGCAACTGGTATGGTCTGTTAAGTGTTCAATAAAATATTTTAAAATAATATTTTGTTTCAGTTATACCAAATAGATTAATGCTTAATTTTGTATTAAAACAATGATAACATTAAAATAAACATTTATATTTTGTAACAATACAAAGTATAACTTAACAATTAACTTATATCACTTATTATTATGCTACACACACAGTACATACATAGTACATTACATTCATACAGAGTATCACATACTATTTAGTAAACATGTATTATTCCATAATCTGTTTGTAATATTCGAGGTAGGCGTCGCATTGTTCACCTGTAACAGAAACAGAAACGCATATTTAAACTTGATTTACTCAGATTGAAATTCATAGGAAAATCACTGTTTTTTTTCTGAAATTTGTTGACAGTACTTTAGATAGCTAGTGGTAGTGTCAAGAATTACTTCCATATTTTAATAATTTAAATCTTACATAAACCTCTAGCTAATCCAAGTAATACATAAAAAATAACTCTTATTAGAATCAAATCCGGTATCTTAAGAACTGCCATTAATGTTTTGGAAACTATAAACAATTCCTAATTGTCTTGGGTTAAAGGTTAACCAGGCCAAAGTGGGCGAGTTACTTAGGTATAATGATATTATCAATAGTGATACACCATTGCTTTTTCATGTCACGACAAAGGCCATTATGTCCATTACATAAGTAGATAAGATATGCTTAAATTATATTATTTTCAATTGGAAATTTTAGGTATTTAAGTCACCAATAAATGACTAAATTTATCTTTAGTCTGTAGATTTTGTCTATCTGTAAATGGTCATCATTCTAACGACAGAACGAGGATGAAAAATGTAATGTTAAATAAGGATTTATAGTTTGCACAAGTAGTGCAGTTTTTATGTAAGCATCTGTTTAAAGTTTTAGATTTCCTACGGGATTCAAATGTGGCGTTCAGTGATAGATTACGAACGGTGACATGGACGGGACATAGTATAATAATGTAAATTTTGTTAACATTTAATCAGAAATCAATATTGTACTGTATGTTGTAATCTTTAAGACTTTATAATCGCGTGTTATCGTAATGGATTGTATATACCTACTACGGCGAGTTTGCCAAAAGTAGTTGTAGAATGTTTTAAATTTAAATACAATTTATGTTAATTTCTATTGTATAAAAATAAGTAGGTACTTAACTCTTATCTTTTGTTAACGGGGTAAAGACTGAAAGAAATGGCTAGTAGGTACATGATAGTCTTTCTATGAATTATCGCTCGGGCGGCGAGATGAGGACAAAAACACGTCTTTAGTTTTGGATCGAACCGGCGGCAGCGCAGCAAAAGAGTTGACGGCCGATTCATACCGAGCGACCTGCGGACGCAAACTAAAGCCGGGTGACACTCACTCTTGAGGAAGTTGGGGTCCCCGCGCGTGCGCTCGTTGCGCGCCAGCAGCGCGTGCAGCACCGCCACGAAGTGGTGGGGGGGCGCGGAGCGCGCCGCCGCCAGCAGCTTGCGCGCCGGCGTGGTGCGCCACGCGCCGGCCTGGCGCGCCGCGCCCGCCGCCGCCACCACCGCGCCGCCGCCCAGCAGCACCTCCAGCACCTCGGCGCCGGCGCCCAGCCGCGCCAGCATGTCGAGCGCCAGCTGCGCGTGCGGCCCGCGCAGCGACAGCAGCGCGCACGCCAGCGGCAGGCCGGCCGCCAGCGCGCCGCGCCGCGCCAGCGCCCGCACGCGGCCGCCGCGCGCGCCCACCACGCACGCGCGCACCAGCACCTCCGACGTGCAGCCCCACGCCGCGCCGCCGCACCCACACACCGAGCTCAGGAACGCCGTCACCACCTGCCCGCACACCTCATACATCCCTCCCGCACCCGACCGCTCGATATAAACAATCAAACGCTTTTCCGCTCCCAGCTCCTCCTATGACGGACGACCCGGACGAAAGTAGTCTTTCTCTAGTAGTTTTTAAAAATTGAAGTATCCCGTCTCGTCTTTATAACCTTTGTCGAACGTGACATACGATCTCTAATAAACATTATATTATACGTCCTGGAATACACACATACCTGCACGATGTAGGGGCTATCCTCCTTGGGGTGGAACACGTGCGTGCAGACATCCTGCTGCGAGATGAGCGCGGCGGGGAAGGGCGCGGCGGGCGCCGGGGGGGACACCTGCCCGGCCGTATTGCGCGCCACCTCCTGCTCCGACCACGCTCTGAGGGTTTTTATTTTTGTCTCGGTCAATCAGCCGTCAGCAGCTCCTAATAGCTTGCACGGACAGGACCAGGCCTAGCCTAGTGTGTCTTAATCTGCCATTGGCAGTGTAAGAGCGAAGGTATGTGGCGGGTTCTTTAGCCCATTTTAAATAGCATTTTTTTCTGAAACCCTAAGGATGGGGATAATTGATTGAAGAAAAATTGCCCTAATTGCAAAAAGTAGTCTATTCCTTACTTATACACGGAGTTGATCTCATCGAAGACGCTGCCGAGTATATCGAGGTATGTCTTGGCCTCCTCCACCAGTTGCCGCAGTATCCTGTATATGGTCTCCTTGCAGTCGGTCCGCCGCAGCAGCAGCGCTATGATCTTCGATATTTCGTCTTTGGGAACCTGTTTCGGAGGTGGAGGGAGTTCGAAGTTACATAATGATATGGAAATTAAGAAACATCTCTTCCTCTTAGTCGGGATCCAGTGGTACATTGCAGAAGATGTATGGATTTTCCATTTATTTTGATGTTCAATAGAGGCATCTTTTGTTACTTTCTGATATTATAAATTTTTATGTCTAAAGTGGTAATTTTCAAAAATAGTAAGTTACCTGATGCGCGAGTCCGGTGGGTAACAGCTGGACTCTCCAGAGACAGCCGAGTCTCGCGTCGATCACGTAGTCGGGCTGGAACATCACCCACGTGCCCGAGTCTGACACGCGATAAGGATATCTACCATACTTAAGCCGTTAGTTAATCACAGATCACTACATAGTATAAAAAGTCGTCGCCCCACTGTCTGTCACTATGTTTGCTTAGTTCTTTAAAACTACACAACGGATTTTGATGCAGTTTCTTTTAATAGGGTGATTCAAGAGGACATTTTTAGTACAATTTATCCAAGCATTTCCGCAGCTGCTGCACTTTGCTTTCTGAATTCATACACATAACGGTAGCATTTCAGTGATACCAGGGCTGCAAAAAATTACTGTTCTGAAAATCTGAACTAATATGGACCAGTTTTTATTGAATTCATCTATCTATTTATCTATGTCTCTCCTCATGCCGCCACTGAATAGTTAAAAAGAAGAAAAGATCGGCATTAAAGAGTTCGTGTAGTGTCATTATTTAACCAACCTCCCTTCCCCCCTTTCCCACTATTTTACAACCAAATCACTTCAAAAGGATACACATAGGACACGGGCCCTCTGCAAGCTGCGCGGGTCGCAGCGGGCGCGCGCCGACCGCCGGCAAGTGCGTCACAGTGTCGGCCGCGCGCGGCGCCCGCTCCAACAGGTCGAACACCTGGGACGACTGGCTCGACTGCGTGGAGGAATGTCGATATTGGTTCAGTCATGACGTAATATGGTAATGGTAGGAAAAACATTGATGGCGGAATTAGCGGTATTGTAGCAGTCACTTATTGTGCAGACATTAACTTCTTTTTCACATACTCACCTATTTTACAAATGCAGCACCCATTTTAACGGGACTTTCTCGGGATGGAACAGCGAGGGTTATCTAGGTCTATGCAAAATTTTAAGATCGAACTCACAATCTCTTGAATGCCTTAGCGTTGAGAGAAATTTTACAAGAGCGGCAGTTTTTTTTTGATAAGTATAAAAAAGCTGCGAATTGTGTTCACAACAAAAAAATCGTCGGGCCGGCAAAAATTTCTTAGCATACTGGCGGCAATTTTTTATATCCGCCACAGATAGGTAATTAAATACGTAAATATAAGATATTGTACCTGATGATGGATGACAATGAGGTCATCCACTACGGAGATGGCGAACCGTCCCGAGAGGCCGGTCTTCAACACGTGCGTGAGCTGGCTCGCCGCACCTGAGATTGGCATCAACCACACCTAGATACGAATTACAGTAGCTTTCAGTATCTATATGTGTATTATAAATACAGTTAGGGCCGGCGCACATATGACGACGCTGCGCAGAGACTGTGACAGTGGAAAATGCTCTGCGCTGCGCTTCGTCATATGTAGCCTACCTACCTGAATTCCGAAGTAAAGGCAAAGTGGAAGTTGGCTATTTGGTTTGTCAAAGTTTAGAATATGTTTTAGAGCTAAGTAGTTCAGCCAAGGCGGAATCCGCGCGGGGCATAATATGGCATCATACTGCGCAGACTATGCTATGATAGTATTTAAAGGTGTGTGTACCTCAGTGGGCGGGTGGTGGTGCCTGAAGACCGCGGCCCAGGCGGTGCCGAGCGCGCGCACTAGTGCCGCGTCGCGCTCCGCCACCGCGCCGCACGCCTCCACTACAAACATACACACTGCTCAACTGATGTCTCTATACAGGGTGTCCGGGCATCGATGTCGGATACTTTAAGGGGGTAAAATATGGTATTTTTTATCGACAAATCACGATTCCAATTTTCTCTAGCTACCTCCATTACAAAATTGCAGCCATTTTGTTTTTTTCAACTCGACGCGTGGGTGCTTGTACTGATTTAGTCATTGCTATCCATGTAAACGTCTTAGGAAGATGAAAGATGTCTCATTTGAAAGTAAATAATGTAGGGTATTATTGAATGTAAGATTTTATTCCATATCTTAATTATAAAATAACAAAAAATCATTACAAAAATAAAAATCAATATTTTTTTACATATTTTTTCTGCATTTTTTTAATTTTTGTTGAAATTTGACCCATTAACCTACGTTTTTCATCTTGTTTTTTGATAGTACAGAATATTTACTTAAAAAAGAATCATACATCTTATAGCCTTATGTATGATAGTTCTAAAGTTACGATGTACTAGTAATAGTACTAGTCAAAATGTGGACCTGACTGTGTCACTAATAAGACAAATTCTGGAAACTATTGAAATATGGCAAACTTAAGAAACCAATTCATATTATTTAATATTCAGTAAGTAAAATTGACATCTTACATTCCAATTTCTGTAGTTTGGTGATGGTGGAGTTGGTCAGTGAGAATGGCTGTAGCAACAGGCCGTTGTTGCTGGCTAGGAGTACTATGTTGCTCTGCGCACACCATTGGAACCATGCACCACTGGAAACATAGAATCAGAACAGAAAATTAGGCATAATATTAATATCAAATCCTACGTTATTAAGACACCCTCACTATTACTAACTATGCCCATTTGTTTCTTAGAAGAGAAAGCCCAAATACTTATCACAAAAAGAATTTTCAGAATCAGATCAATAGGTCCAGTGATTAAGCTCAAACAAAACTCTGCATGTTTAAAAAGTCTACTGTACTTATACAGATATTTCAACTCACCTAAAAGAAACATTCTTCAAACTCTTTAATGTTTTCTTTTCAGGTATAACTTGCAGTAGTTCTATTCCATGGTCCGTAATGAATGCTATCTCATTAGCCTTGGGCCAAACGAAGCCAAGAATCTTTGCATTCTTCCACTTACAACTATGTAGATATTCCACGTTTGTTGGTGCATTGTCTTTGAAGTTAACAAACTCTACGGTTCCATTCTGATTGTCTTTGTTTCTTTGTATGGCGAGTACGCTCTGGTCCGGTGATAGTTTTATTGATATTATCGGTCCCCGATCCTCCATACGGAATGATATTGACTTCGACTCGTCCATACTACTCACAGTTACTCCTGTGACGCCTCCAGATCTAACTGTGAACACCTGCAGTGGAAAAATTAAAGAGAATGTAACATTGATGTTCTTCTTTATGTATTTCGTCGGAACGTTAGAAAAGTACACCAAAAATTTAAACAGTGACAAGAATGCAGTAATTTTGGTTTATTTCAATACTTTTAAGGATTAAATACTTTAAAATAGGGAAAGGAAATTATTAATAAGTACCTGTCCATTGGTATCATCAAAAAACACATTCGTAGCCGGACTGTCTGCGTCAAAACGCTTCGGTTGATCCGATAAACACAGGTAGTACTCATCGCTACCTTCTAATTGGAAATTAACCATTTTGAAATAGTTTAATAATTTAAAAATTACACTGTTTTGGACAACAAAACAACACACAGGAAATCAGCTGTTTTGACAATTTATTTTGAGATTTGACACTAAATTTTATGGCTTCTGGACACTGAATGGAATCAACCACAGATTAGTAATATGGAATGAACATTGACTTGACAAAGAAAAAATGAAGTCCTTTGTCTCCATAGCAACTGTTGGCGCCAACAATCTAAAAATATTTATTAGATTGTTTAACACAACATTGCAGTAGTGATAGATATTTGTGAAAATATTTGTTAAGTAACATGACTGAAAATATAGAACTACGATCGTTTCGCAGAAATAGTGTGCAAGATGGAGATATTGAAGAATACCACGAAATTACCGAAGGTAATCATGATACGAGGGAAACCCATTTTAAGTCCCGTAAATTACCTCAAGATATCAACAGTTATGATTTTTTCACTCAAGTGGAACCAAAAGCACTAAGTAAAAAAAGTGAAAAGAAGAAGAAACATAAAAAGAAAGCTAATAATTGTACAATAATGGATATCGTTAGTTCAGAGTTAGCCAATATGTCTGTGCCTTTAAGAGAGAATGTTATAGAGTTTGCTGACGACAAAGAACATTTGAGTTCATATTTGGAGAGGATTACAGCGATGTGTGAGGACCGCAGAGTATTTCAACGGAAATTACCATTTTTGGAGCCAGAATATAGGTAAGTTTATGAGTACAATTGAGTACCTACAAGTGATCGCTTAAAATGCTGACACTTATGTGTAATTTATTATTTTCAGATACAGACGTTCAAAATATATAAAGTTACGACCAGTATTCCCTAAAGCTTTAGAAAATGCATCAATTTCTCTCCAAACCAAAATTCCTGTTGAATACCTTCCCCCAGTTGCATTCGAACAACTAATCCAAGACACAGACTCTTATTATAATCAACCAACAAAGTTTCTAGATATAGACTTAACAAATATTAAATTTATACATCACCATAAATATTCTTTGGAAACACTTTTGAGTTTAAAACTTATTGAAAAACTTAATGAATTTGAATCTCTTGACAAAACTCTTAAAGAACTGACGAAAGATATTAAAATTAGTAGGGAAACAAAGAACAATCTCAAAAGAGAACTATTAAAAGCTAGTCCATGTAATAGCGATAATATGAGATTTGATGAAACTCTCAGAAAATATGTTCATAATTTGTTGCAATTGAAAGAGAAACATAGGGAAGTTAATAAAAAACATGTTGATGTAATACATAAAATTATATCGCTTTGGTCAGATATAGAAGCGGTTAGAGATAAGACTGGGTATGCACAGACTCCATATGAACTAATAATAACTAAAGAAGTGTTATCTAAAAAGGATTATGAAAGCGAATGGAACCAAACCTACGAAGTTGAATTCACTGATGCTTTAGATAAAATCGAATATGACTTTGTTACTAATTACATTGAATATAAGGAACTTAAAAATGATCAAAATCTTAATGGAAATAATAAGAAGAAAATATTAAAACCCAAAATGAAAGTAGCTGAAGACGAAATAAAAGATGAAGTACAAAATATACTCAGAAACATAGTGAGACAAGAAGAAATAATATTTGAATTGAGGGAAATAAACGATGATAAGAGGACTAATTTAAGGAGAAATAATTACTCATTCGAAATCTACGTCGACGATGTTTTTGTCTGTGAATCAGAACACTACATTAATACCGACAATATGTTCAATACAAATTTTACAGAAAGTTTTTCCGTTGAAATACTACCTAGTAACGAAAAATTGATATTTATTTTGAAAGAAAATAACGCAACAGTTTCTGATATGTTACTAAACATACCTCATGCATCAATGAGCAATGAAAATCCTCTAAAGTTACGGTTTGAATACAACATTGATATAGAGCCTAACTCTCATCATGTCGGTAGTGGTTACACAATTAAAGAAATTGCTGCTGTAAACAAAGTTAGATTGAAAAGTGGCAGCATTTTCAAAGACAAATTAGTAACTGCTTGCGAGGTAAATGCTACGATAGGTTGGAATGACAATCTCGCACTGAATAACGCAGAAGCTATCAAAGAGTCCGCTGAGACGGGCATCAAGTTGAAAAGACTTCTGCACGGCATTGATGCTGCAAATTTAGAGTCGCTTACGGATGTCATCGGTAAAATATACGCAAAAGATATTAGTGACGATGCAGATATGTTGAAAACACTTAGAAAATTATGCAAAAGACATGAAAAGGAACAAGATAAGTTCCCTATTGACGAAAACAGTCCTGATTATATACGACTCAAACTATTGCACTTGAGAAATAGCGGTGGTTTCACAGATGTAGAAAATAAGAGAGTCCCGATTCATGGGAGTCAAATATCAACAGAACATTTAAATTGTCTACAGAAGACTAAAGAGAAGGATTTCGACATTGAATATTTAAAAGAAAAAGAAATAAATATGGATGCGATTGAACTGCAGAGATACATTTCAGCCAAGTATATCCAGAAACTAAATAAGAAAATGATTAAAAATTTAAATGAACATTTAATGGTGAAAACTCGAATAGACGTCGTTAGGGAGGTAAAAGATTTTAGTTTGAGGTAGGTATCTGAATCGAAGTAAGTAAATTTTCATTATGATCTATATTAGTTTATAAATTAAATGTGTATGATTATTTCAGGGGATTATTTCCGGGAAACAATCCAGGGTTTTCTAACTCTCTTCCTAACAGCATAAAACAACAAAGACTTACGGAATCACTCACTAAAGAGCAAGAAATTTACGTAACTGTAACGAGAGCATTCAACCTTCTAGATAGATGTGGTGATTTGTTTGATGATGGTGAAAATGCTAATGATGTTATGGAGATTGCAGGTGAGGGGAAAGGGAATTTGAATAACATCCGATTTATACCACACATTAGTTTTCTTTAATATGAAATTTAGAATAATCTAGAAAGCTTCTAAGGGTCAATAGTTAACGACTGCGCAGATAATGTTTCAGGGTATAAAGTCCGACCGCTAAGACCCTTCGTTCGAGTGAGCTATCACGGAGTTAGTGCACAGACTGTCACTGCTATCGGCTGCCACCCTACTTGGAACCATACGGTCAAGATTTCTTCTAAGTAAGCGAAATTATTCCATCATATATACACTCCTTCTAACAAATGAGAAAATTATTGTTATGCTTTCCTCGATGAATTTGCAGATTGGATCCACTAAGCTGTATACACATCAACGTGTACGACGAGTGCAAAGTTAACATCTCAGAAGGATCGGATGAACAGTCGACTACAGTTCACTACAGGCACTTTAACAAGTGGCTAGGAACTGCACAACTTCCAATCTTCACTGTACTCAGCAGGGGATCTGTATGACCATTACCATAATCTACTTACTACTATTTTATTGTCTTTTCCTAAAGATTTCTTGTCTTCCAGCTCCGAGGTACCTTCAAGCTGACCTCACCACCTCTCGTGTTTGGCTACGAAACCCATCATAACGGGGAATCTTCTTCTTTGATACCAGAAATAACGCAACTGATGCGAAGAGACACTTCATACATAACTCTGTATATCACGACCAGCCTGTCTCACTTGGGTGGCATCCAGGCGTACAATCAACCACTACCTAGCAGCGTAGATGATGAATACATCATCAAACATCTCAATAACTTCGTAAGCGAATACGTCAACGATTTTCCTGATAGGAACTTATCGTTGACCTTCATAGACAGCGGAGGTAGAAATAAATGCGTGACTCAGTTCCTTCAGCCGATCCCGTTACCTAGTCGCGATTATTTTCCGAAAAATCCTAAAACTTGTGGCTCAGCTTTGTCGAAATCTTCTGGAGTGTCCCATAGTTCTTCATCCAAGAGTAGTGGGAGGAAGAGAGAGACGGATTTAGAAGCTGATGACGAAAAGGAGTCTGAGTACAGTCACGCCAGCTGGAAGAGTGGAGATAGTTTGGGGAAAATAATAAATATTTGTTTGAGGTATGTGGCGTTGATACCGAGGTATGAAGTGACGGAAACACATGCGGTTACTTTAATGGGACTGGTAAGTAAACATCGACATCGACACAGGAAAGTCACATTGACCAAGTTCAGTTCATATGGAATTTTGAGAAACAGGATTTGCAGTAACATATTTGTTACAGGAACTTCTCGTAGTGCTATTCGGAACACCTCTCGACCACACGATCCTTCTCGCCAGCTACTTCCTCTATCTCGGCATCAAATGCTACATTGCAATCGGGTTCGGACTTCCCCGAGGTCGTAGCAGTTACGTCCTCATTCAATATGACCTTACATCTAAGAAATTCTTGACTACCGATCAGGTGTTCAGGACTCGAGGGTTTTTAGAGAAAAGGGAAGGCACTGTGTGGTACGTGTGTGACGCGGTCAGTGGGGAGAGGTATGAGCTGAGAGACGTGGGGTGTCCCATGAAGACGGTTGACTATGTGTTTGATAATGAAAATGTGAGTATTATCAACCGGGGCAATGGCCAATGGCGTCTACAGGGCTAATGCGTTTTTTGGAAGTTTATTCGAAAACTATTATTCCATCTACTAACACTTGCTTAAACCTAATATAAGTACTTGACTACCATTTTGGTGAAGACCACTCAGAATACCTTTTATTTAAAATAGTCCCAGGACAGTTTTTGGAGAAATTGACCTTTTGTTCATAATAAAACAATGATTCCTTGCTAACAGATTTGGGTCAACGTACAATCGTCACAAGATTGCGAGAATATGGCGTTTGATTTGACACGGTCTTCTGATTGGCAAAAAGTAAGATTTTTTGGGTTAATCTGATTACAAAAAGTTACCTTTTATGCAGTTTTTCAAAGAAAACCAAAATTTGTACCTAATGTCGTAGGTATTCGACAAATCATTCTTCGTAATGAAGCACCCGGTGGTGACGGACCCCGCGGTGTACAGCGGGCCGGCGCGCGCCGAGCCGCTGCGACACGCCCTCGAACTCACGCTCAGGGGGAAGGTACAGAAGTGGCGGGCGATGAAGAAGACTATTTGGAATAGGTAGGAAAAATATGGATGAACATTTTCTATATTAACAATATTTAATGTGTAGGTGAACCTATTAAGTTATTTGTAGGTATATTGATCCCTAGGAATTGAATTGTGGTCGCTATTGTAAAAATGGCGTTACAATTTAAAAGTCAGTGATTTAAAATAACAGTCATTTTATGAAATTCATACCGATGAACTTTAGTATAAGTACTTACTACTATCTTTTAAAATGTTTAAACTACTTACGTACAGTACAGTACAGGCTGCTTTTATAAAAATTTGGCCAATTTTTGTGAACCATTAGAGAGCAGTTTTTTCAAAAATAGTTATTTCTAAACATCCAAAAGTAATATTGTGGGTACTTGCAGATACTGCAGCGGTTTGCTCCGTGAGGCGCTCATGTACTGGGAGTATTGGGCGTTCAATTCTAACGAAAACAAACCGGCGTTTAGTCACAAACTGAAACAACTCATGGTCACCTATAAGGTTGGTTCATTTATTTATTCGCCCTATAATTATTTCTTTTATCACTTAAAGTAATATTAAAACAATGTATTCTATCTAGATACATATTAGTCTTATTCAAGGTGGTGCACCAAGAACATAAAAAACCCCTATCATTACCGATCTATTATAATAGCAATTTTATCAATTTCCTTTCAGATATTTGGGTTCCCACTAAGCATGCCGTTTGTAAATACGAAATCCGTGATATCGGCTATAAAATCGACCGGTGTCCACGTGAACGACGACCCTAATGTCGAGTTCGGGCTGGCGGTCCAAGTGTACGGCTACCCTAACAATGTGCTCAGTGTGTGGGTGTTTCTAGTCAGTATTGCCAGGATATAACAATAAATATGTAACACTTATCAGTATCGTGTTTCTATTGACTATCTCTGTAAATATAAGTACTTAGAATAGTGTTGTTTAATCTTGATTTTCCTGGAAGGTCATATGGATTATGTAGTTTAGTAAGTCTTGTTTGTTTTTAATCAAAAGTTCCTAGCGTGATATCGGCTAGTCCAGTGAATAATAAAATAAAATTAGTACATGAATGTAAGATCAGTAAAGGCCGACGCACATAAATGACGAAGTGCAGCGCAGAGCATTTTCCACTGTCTATTATCGACATTGTATGTGTTGAAATAAGATCTAAAATCAATTAACATTTAAGTGCTACCTTTCGTCTGTGTAGTCGTAGCGATGATAGTTGTTGTCTTAATTGATTTTCGATCTTACTTCATCGCATAAATGTCGATAGTAGTTTGACAGATGAAAATGCTCTGCGCTGCGCTCCGTCATATGTGCTCCGGCCCTAAACCTATATGTTAAAAAACAGGATCTCTCACCACGACCGTCCAAACAAAAACTGTACAGAAGAGCGATATAAAATTTATTACTTAAAAAACCCATAAGGTATCTTAAATAAAAATAAATCAATTCAATTTAAATAAAATAGAGTGTGTATGTCTTTTCGTTTTAATGCTAACAAAATAAAATTAACATTTATTTCATTCGTAGTATAAAAATATACGTAAAAATAGAAAAGAAGGATTATTGTGTGGTTGTTTGTGGGTGCGGGCGGCGGGGCCGGGGGCGGAGGCCTAGCTGGGCGGGTCGGCGGGCGGCGCGTGCGAGCGGCGCAGCTGCTGCAGGTAGTGCCGCTGGATGGGCTTGTGCAGCGCCAGCTGCGCCAGCGCCTCCTCGATGGGGAACCACTGCCGCTTGCGCCCCATCAGCCGCGAGTCCTCCCACTCCGCCAGCTCCTGCGTCACCATCATCACGTACACCTCTGTTCTGTGTTTGTGCTCGCGGTTCTGAAACATTAACACAACAATATGTTAGCAATCGTATTACAGTAATGTACAGAAAAAAACATGAGTGAACAAGAGAATTTTGGGATATAAATATCCTATGTATGTAGTATGTAGGATACTTTTTATCCCAAAATTTAAATTCCAAATAAAATACACATGGTTCAAATTACTTTATATTATGTAATAAAGTTAAAAGTTGTAGCAAATTTGGTTCAGCGGCTTTAAAGTACAGATTTTTCAATAGCAGTTGCAATGCAACAATAATTATTTTGATTAATTTAAAGTAATTAATCTATTCAGAAAACATTGTGCCAGACAAATAAATACAATCTTCATTGTGCCAGACAAATAAATACAATCTTAAATAGATTGTATTTATTTGTCTGGCACAATGTTTTCTGATGATGAATGATCTAAATGATCTTTCGTTAATTAACAGCTAGAACGAAAAGTAAATTAATGAATTTGAATATTTTCCAACAATGTTGCCGTCTCTCAATATCTACAATATAATATCTAACATACAGAATACTCGGTATTGGTTCATTATATTATACTAGCTAAAACTAATAGTATGAATTAATATTTTTCAGTACAAGAGATGGTAAAAATAATGAATGAATGTGTATAAATAAAATGCTAGAATGTTGCAGATTCATTCAGGTTAGGTAGATGTAGGTAATTGGTGGAAGAAGTAGGTTTAATTACATATTTCTATTTTAACTATCATAAATTATTTATTTCATAGCAAATGATTCAGTCTCTCAGATAAGAAGTACTCTTCTTTGAAGCTCAAACAGAATAATTGATTTTGATTACAAATAAAAGCCTGAGTCACTTTTGTACATACATATTTATAATATTAATTTAGTATCTTCACCTTTAAGTTATGGCCAAATGATTATACATCAATTTATCAATATGTACTATAATAAATTAATGAGTCATAAGGTCACTGACCTTGTAATAATAACAAAAGAAAGTCATTACTTATTATAATTTGCTTTTTGTCCAATGTCTAGTATCCTCTACAGCTTTGCTTAGTTTGTAACTAGGGTTTTGTGTTTATATTAAGTTCTAACGATTTATAAGTGATTGTATAAAACCTGAATAATTAAGATATTTTAGACTTTTTTTATTCACTAGTACCCTGCTCTGGCTTTATACAGGTGCTATTCTCAGTCATTTTCCAATTTATTTTTTGGTTTTAATTATAACAAGCACAATAAAAAGCATTTGCCAAATATATGCAGTATTTCAGAAGTAATATGTTTACATTAGTGAAAGAATTTTTCGAATTGGTCTAGCTAGTAGTTTCGGAGCCTATAAATGCACACAAACAATCAAATCTTTCCTGATTATTAGTACATACATACATTATAATTAGAATAGATATAGATAATATTCAATGATCTTATTATTTAAGTTTATAATAAAAGTTTCTACTGTAGTAGCATAAAAAGAATAAGTAGTTAAGTATACAATGTAGGCTTGTTAGTTGAAAACAGTACAAATAAATGCAAGAAGTCCTTATACAGTTGTTTTAATAAGATTAGCAAGGCTTATGGCTAATTCATTAGTCATGAGTGAGTCAGCGGCCACAACGCTCACAATCAAGGCAAAGAATTAAGGTTGCCATTGCGGAAACTACTTTTTGTCTAATTTATTTTTTGTTTATTCCTTTTTTGTTTCTATTTTTAAGGTTCTTATTGCATGAGCAAATCTAGCTTTAAATTGTATAATGGGATTTTTATTTGAGTAATTATTTATACTCAAATCAATAGGGGTTAAATACATATCAATATTTGTAAAGAAATATGTGGTTATTAATAACAATATCAATAACTTTGGTTATGTTTGTTTTATACTTAATTATAATAATATTAAAATGATATTTTAGTTATTGGATTATAATTGTTCAAAACTCGTTCATTGAGTTCAAAGAACTCTTACGAAATTCAAGTGTGAATCTACCATCGATTTGGAAATTACACCACTCAATGAGAAACTCAAGCTGGCTGGTACACATTTTGTTTTAAATAAAATTTAAAATATTCTTAAGACTCATACAATTTAAAAATTAAAATTATGACAAACTTTAAGAACTAGAAAATAGCATATTGACATTGCGGATGTAGTTTAATACCAGACATCCTGGTCATTAAGATCCACAACTTTATAGTATGTTTTACATTGTACTTGTATGTAAACAAGCACCCACCATTCTATGTTTATAATGTAAAATTGTTAAAAACAAATGGTAATGTACACAATCAAAGGCTAAACTTGTATAGTGTGACTGTGGCATGAATGAAATGTGAGACCAGTAGTTTATGAATGTATTGTGGGCAGTGAGTGTCAGTAGTAAGGTATTGTTTATGTGGAACAATGACCTCGGCGTAGGTTACGGGTGCGTACCTCGAAGACGCCGAGACAGCGGCCGAGCTTGCCGATGACGCCCGCCTCCTCGAGCACCTCGCGCATCGCCGTCACCGAGGGCTCCTCCTCCGGCTCCACGCCGCCCCCCGGCACGATCCAGTTGTCGGGCCGCCGCGACGACGTCACCAGCAGCACCTGCGCCCCAACACACACACTCACATCACTACACCGCTCAACATCACTCCGGGACACATACGCGCTCCCACATCATCCTGTTCACCATCACTAACCTCCGTTTCGGCGTCGGAACGGACGCAGATACATGCCGCGCGGCGTCTGAACCCCTCGTCGTCATAAATACGAATCGAATTAGGCTTTTCCTTCACCATTTTTCTATACACTTAAACACGAACGAAACAGACGATCACGAACGAAAAGCGGACATCAAATACAAAGAAAAACTATAAACCGAACGAATTATTTTTAACGATCAACAAACGCCATATCCGAGGTATCCTATGTTAAACGTATCCATTTCGACTAATAAAGTTACACAACGTATATGTAAAATGAAACTAATAATAACAATAACACTACAATTAGAGCAGTATTTCAGCTATAACTAGCTCTTGATTGCGTATTTTAAACCCATGTTGAATGGTGCCTGACGTTTCTTTCTTCCGAAAATCGAATTGTAGGTTTTGGAAAGCAAGCAAAGCAAGGGAGTCCATCAGCTGACAGCCGGAAGTGTATAAATGTTAGCTGTCTGTCTAATGAAGTTGCTAGTTGTAAATTATTTACTTTCTATTACAAATTAGATGGTGTTAAGATCGAACCCAGAATAAAAGATCTAGAGTAATATTGATTATTTAGCGATTAGTTCAGTTACCTAAATTTTGTTTCAAAACTTCCCTTGATGCCATTCCACAAATATTTTTAACCTGTGGTAATTTGACTGCCCTTCCTTGCATTCTACGACCACAATATGGCATGTGAACTGATAACAAGGCAGTATGGTATTAGTGCTTTAGCCTGTGTAATGAAAGGATTGTCTGTGGAATAGAGAAAAAAACAAGACAAGGCAACTGGCAGTTGAAGTTTGAAAATTTTTAATTTGTTTGTTTGGCTTTGTGAGTTTTGTTATAAATAGTGTCTACTTATATTTTCAGTTCTCTTCTTTTTCAGGTTTATCAGATGGGTATGTAATTTTATAACATATAATTTTTCGCACATTAAAATTAGTCAAAATAGTAAATAACAAAGTTTCAAAAGAGGTCAAATCGGTGCTAGGGCGCTGTTAATGTTAATATTTTATTTCAGACTCCAGCTTCGACTTCAGTAAACTGCTAAAGAACCATGCAAAGAAGCACAAAAGTAAACCTACGCAATTTGTTAGCGTAGCTGGAGGGGTACGGTGATATCCTTAAATATTATCTATATTAATTTAAATGTTATGAGAACTTTCCTCTAATTTTGAACTCTTGCATGCTATAAATTAAGATTTACGTAGTCGACCCGTATCCAATGAAGATGTTTCACTCAGTAAGAAAGATATTTAAACATCTGTACATTCACAGGTCCAAAAACGCTTGGAAAACAATCTAAAGTACAGGAAAAGTACCAGATTGTCTGTATTTGATAAAATAAGGAATTTGACAAAATGCGAGAGTCCAGCGCCAACACCGAAGAAGGTGACTACCGCGCAGCACCGGAGACAGCAGCTGGAAAAATGGAAAGAGGAGAAGGAGAAGAAAAAGAAGGAGATGACTTGCCAGAAGAAGAAGCCGTTCGTGGTGAGCGTGGTGCGGGCGCCGCTCAAGTTCGTGCTCCCGCCGCCCGCCAAGCCCGTGCCGGCGAGCTCGGGCCGCGTCACCCGCTCACAGTCGGCACGCAACAATAAGCAACAAAAAGAACCAAAGCCCAAACAAGCACAATCATTTGCACCAGCAAACGCCACATTCTGCCCACCAAAGTTAAAAACCTTTGACAAACTCATATTCGGTCCCGGTAAGGGTAAAAAGGATAAAAAGGCACAAAATATTACATTTGATCCAGTTCTACCTAACAGTAGTAATAATGATAATAAAAGACAGACCAGATCTAGAACTGTTAAACAAAATGTTGAACCTAAACCAACTCGTAAAGTTGACATGAAAACCAAAGAAAAAGTAATGAAACCTCAAAAAGATAAAACAGATGTATATTCTCTGTCGAGCTCGTCAAGTAGTGACATGGTCCAGTCACCAATATTAATGAATAAGTCTCGTAGGTCCCTGCCTCCAGTGAAGTCGCCAAACAAGGCCAAAACCCCTCGGAAGTCAATCATTGATACTAAGAGTGTGACCCCTAAGAATGCCATACCTAAGAGTGAATCAAGTTCCGAGGAGAGACTGCGGTCTCCCAAATCCCCTAATGATGTGGTGGAGGTACCGATGACTCCAGAACAGATAGCCGATGAAGCTAAGAGGATAAGTCCGTGTGTCACAATGTCGCGGGGAAAGGATAATGCTCGGAAAGAAATGAAGCAGAAATTGGAGGAAGGTTAGTTAATATTTATTTATGGCTGTAATCTACTACCCTATTCAAGTATTTTATACAGTCTGAGAATGTTTTTTGTCAGTCTGTTGTTTGGTATAAGATATTATTATTATGTTTAACAAACCAAAATCAACAGGGGCCATTATAAAATATTGAAATGAATTGAAAAAACCTAAAACTCAAACGAAATGTTAACTTTAGTGAATCTCCAAGATATGACAAAATATACATAATGAAAAATACCATAGACATATCCCATTTATTTCATGTACATATTATCTTACACTGAAAATAATAAAAATAATATTTCAGGTTTGCTGGATGAAGATGCCAGCGATATGGACAGTGTGGATCACTTCAGGAAGCAACTGGCCTCGGAGACCAAGCGCATGACGGAGATGTGCGAGACCTGGGACAAGATACTGGAGCAGACCGTGCTGCCTGAGCCAGTACAGGTTCGTAACTTGGCTGCTTCGACTTAATAACATAATTATTCACTACATCATCTCATTATAAACCACAGTGGACACCCATTTATAGACGGCTATTGGTCCAGACCAAGCTAACATTTTGTAGTTCAGTCACACAAATATTTACCCTGCACAGGAATCGAAACTGCAACCTTACAGATTGCAGTTCAGCATGGTGACCACCCCAGTCCTATTTATTCTATTACAAAGTACTTACTCTCACTGATGATAAAACAAAGTGAAGAGTACAGTACAAGTTTTGCTTAGGTGGTAATGGGTGATTTCATCATCATCAGTCTATCTCATGTGTGACATATGTACCATACATTTATGTATATTGCACACTCCAGGAGCTGGTGCTGAGCGGCGTGGGCCAGGCGCGGCTGCTGATGTCGCAGAAGATGCAGCAGTTCGCGTCGCTCGTGGAGCGCTGCGCGCGCCCCGCGCCCGGACAGGCGCTCGTCACGCCCGCTGACTTGCACGGATTCTGGGATATGATCTTTATGCAGGTATACTTTATACTACTAATAATATACAGGGTGTGACCTGAAACAGAGGCGAATAATTAAAACATAGGCTATTAGGAGGTAGTATATTTGAAAGAGGAGGTAGTATAGAATAAAATCATAGTTAAAACAGCAGTTTTTTAATTAATATTTGATCGTTCCAATAATGTATTGCAAATATTTGACATCAAAGCCGTGTGAAGTGTGAGGTCTTAAATTATTCAACTTAAAATTTCAGGTAGAAAATGTAGACATGAGATTCAAGAAGTTGGAAGAGTTGCGCGCGCGCGGCTGGTGCGACGAACAGCCCAAACACATCAAGCGGAAGAAACAGGCCGTCAAGAAGAGTGAGAATAACAGTGTCAGACCCACCGGAGGCGCCAGCAGACTCCGAGAAATGATCGAAGGTGAGGGCTTATTACAAATAAATCGTTTTATTTAAATAGAGAGCAGGGGCCATCTCAAAACCAGCACTGAACTGAGATCTCGACCTCAGTACAGCTACAGTTAATGACGGCTCCTATTCCACATATTAAAACTAGTGATAAATAGCTGTGTGACAAAGCTCTTTCAGCCACACGATAAATATGCATTTTTTTAAAGTTTTTGAGTTTTTGAGCACTTGGTAGTAACTGGGATACCCTAAAGAATCTCCATTTCAATTATTTGCTCCTATTATGATACCCATCCTGTATACTGTAAGATTCATAATTTGGCTACTTCTTCCGATCTTTAATAAAATCCGGGACCATTTTGATAACTTTAACATTATCTATACCATTTTCAGCTGCAAGAAGAGCTAAAAAAGAACAAGAAAAATTAACCATTCCACCAACTTCTGACAACAAGACATTCGAGGCCGGGTTCTTCTGCGTGCGGTCGCCGGTTCGTTCCCCGGCGCCGGGCACGCCCACCAACAGACCCAGTCTGTTGAAGGTGGTGTTGTCCAGCGAGGCGAAGAAAGCTTCGGCGTCTAAGAATGCGTCTTTCGCGATGTTACGGGCCTCGGTGCTTGGCAAGAACGTCGAATGTGATGGCGTGGCGCCGTTACCGGTAATAAATGTTAATGTTATTTTAACGAGTTTTACGTAAATCGATTTGTCTAATTGAAGGGAACAATCCTATTTCATGTATTCGAATAAATACACCTATTCCGGTTTTCTGATTAAAAAGCAAAATCTCTTATTGTGTTCAGTTAGTGACGCGTGCGTACGTGGCTGGTGCCGCGTTCGCACCTATTCGTATAGAAAAGTATAAGTGGCGCTGAGCAAATGTTTCTATGCAACCATTCGGCCCCTACATTTATCGCATCTTGTGTGTGCGTACCATGTAGGTAAATGTGTGGGGGCAATAATTGTAACAGTTATTAAGACCCGAAACTCGATAATTGACGGTTTTTGTACTTTTTGATCTAGTCATATTATATGAAAAGCGTATTTTATAAACATGCTTTTAGGTAATAATTAAAGGAAATATTGTCATCTAAAAAATACTCAGAGAAAAACAATATTATACAGAAAACTTAAAAAATATATCAAGAAAACTGAACATATGTTTTCTGAATTTCACTTTTAGCATTAACTTCCATGCCTTCGGATTCTAGTAATTCGACCAATTTAGCACTAAAAATTAAACAAACTTAAAGTCCAGATCCTTATTAAGGAAATACTCATAGGAAAATTTAATTGTTATTATAATTATTATTGAAATCGAAAAAAATATAAAGTTAGAATTTGTAAAAATCACACTCAAGAAAATCGTAATTTACGTTGATAAATGATGCTCAAAACGTTATTAAAATTACCTCAAATAATTAAAGAATATTTTCTACAACAACTATACTAAAAAAAAATCTCTAAAACAAATTGTCTTTTTTTCTACAAATATTTTAAAATCATCATAAAACTACTATAAAATCGCTCCTACCGAGCGTTTGACCTTTGCGGCGCGTACGAATTTTATGCGATAACTCATCAACATGTTTTGATACTCGATAATAATTTTTGTTTTATAATTTGAATTATTTATATTTGAATTATATAAAAAAAAAATATTAACATTTATGATAACAAATAATGTTTTAGAAATAATGAGCAATAAAACAACATTATTTTAAACCGACTTCCAAAAAGGAGGAGGTTCTCAATTCGGCCGGTATGTTTTTTTTATGAATATGTTCAACGATATCTCCGTCAATTCTGTACCGATTACTAAAATTCTTTTTTTATTCAAAAGAATGGACTTGCCGTTTGGTCCCATGTCAAGGAAACCAGGATCTAATGATGGCATTCTAGAGAAATTGAGAGGAACTTTAGAAAATCGTAGGGTGATTAGTGCATTTGTTAAGTTTTTCGTTAATTATCTTAAAGCATTATAATTAAATGAAGGTTTGGAGTCGATCTGATGATGCACCTGGAAGATAGTCGAGGGAACTCTTCAACGACTAACAGCAGTTACCTCGTGTTTGGGCTTGATTAATTTGTATCGATGAGACCTTTACTTTTTTTAGATAGGTTGTGACACTCAAAAGTAATAAAAAAAAAGACTTTAAAAGCTGAAAAGTATAAAATAACAAATATTTAATTTAATACACCTTTTATGCGATGCTAATTTATACTTTTGTGTGTATGTTACCTATTGATAAGTGTGAAGTCGGTGCCAAGCCTCAAAGAAATAAAACTATTAGAAAAATAAACTACAAAATTATAATTCGAGATGACCGTTAACGAACGTTTGCCCGCTTGGATTGGTCGCATTTTTATTTTATTTATGTGCTACATCGCATAAGAGGTATTACATTACATATTTGTTATTTTATACTTTTTAGTTTTTGAAGTCGGTTTTTTTTAACAAAAAAGGAAACGAAATAATTTAGAAAGTCCTGCTTTTAGCGCTAAAAGGTTGTCCCGATAATATATGTTGTACATATACAGACGAGGCATTTTTCAAGTAGGCGTGGATGACGATATTCAAAACTATAAGGAAAGGAATATCGAAAATTGCTAGCGATTTTAATAAAAACTAAAACTGCAATTAGTATATGAAAAATCAATACCCCATTATGGCAAAAAATATATTATTCACAAGTAAGTTATAGATTTTTTTTTTACTCGTATGTTGCTTTGTTTTTAAAAAGTTTCGTTACTTACCAAAAAAAAATCATGTCTTATTTTAAAAACAAAAAACTAAGTATTTGTTTTATTCATTATTCCTTGTTGTGAATAATGGAATATCGAATCGAAAGCCAAAGCCGAAAGCGGATACCAAAACCGTTTGATCAGATTTAACGTAACACCATTACACACGCGTAGAAAGAGAATCGATATTCTTTACCTACATAAAATTCTACACTCTGCGATTGATTGCCCTTATTTAATTTCCTGCATTAATATCAACATTTGCTATAGAACTCGTTACCCACGTACCTTTTCTCTTAATATCTATAAAAATAACACTTCTTTTTACAACCCAATTACTAGAATGTGTCGTTTTTACAATGATTTAACATCAAAGAATAATACTTCTGAGGAAACATCTATAGATATATTTGACGCAAATTACAACAAATTTAAAAAATGTTTATTTTTAAGTTTAAAATAGCTTAGTTCATAATATAACATATTACTTCTGTTCGATTGGAAATTTAACTATGTAGCAACACTAACTCAATCAGGTTCACATACAGGGTCTTAATCTGGATCTTTAACTATTATTTTACTAACATTAAACTTTGTAAAGGATTTTGATCTGCTTTGTGATCTTTATTAATAAAATAAAATAATAAAATAAAATAAAAATAAAATGAAAGGTATTACGTAAATTATATCTAATCATATACTACCTTCTACGAATCGTAAAAAAAAATATACTCGTATTTATACTTTTGTCAATAACTTTAACACAATTTATAATTTCCAATGGATCAAAACCGTTCGGCCGGAGTATTCAGAGCGAGCGCGCCGTCACCACATAGACAGTGTGCATGCGGACACGCGTGCGCGTCTGTGTGAGTGAAATTTGAGTTGTCGCGCGCTAGATCACGGCTCTTAATAATTGTATAACATTTACAGCAAACTCCCCCGCCCAACATAAACCTCCACGCTACTCCAGGCCGCAGCATACTGAAACAAGCCAACAGTACTGTAAAAAAATCGAAGAAAAAGTCCATCAAAGTAGTGTTGTTCGATAACCAAGAAGCCGATGAAAGTCTGATGGAGTTAGATAACGTTCAGAAGGAGAATTCTAGAAAGAAGTTGACGAGACAAGACGCGACGGAAGGCAGTCCGGTGATGACGCGAAGCAGGCGTAAGAGTATAGTGGAGGAGGAGAAAGGGACGCCGCGGAGGTCTACGCGGAATGGACAGGTACACTATGTTACATAATGTTTGATCACTACATAACATTGTATAAAACAAAGTCGCCTCCCGCCGTCTGTCCCTATATAAGCGAATGATCTTTAAAACTACGCCTCGGATGTTGATGCGGTTTTTTAATAGATGAGTCATTCAAGAGGAAGATGAGATTGGTGGGATTATACGCGGGTGAAATCACGAGGCGCTGCTTGTATTATGCGAAAGTAACTATCTGTCTGTAGTCGTGCTTTCACGCCAAAACTACTCAGCCAGGACATAGGCACTCAGACGCCCAGAAAAAATCTGCTTATACCAAAACATTTTTACCAAAAGCATTTTTTGATTTTAGGTTTTAAACGAAATCGAGTCCAACATTGAACGGGAGACTCCCAAACGGTCCACTAGGAGACGAAGGAGTGCGGTGCAAGCGGTCACTACTTGATGTGAACAACGGCTTTCAGTGTCAACAACATTACAATAAGCTTGTAAGGCTTTAATAATAAATTGGTTATACTTAGGTATGATTAAACAGTTTAATATAAACTTTGTTAGGGATTTTAAAATAATTAGGTTAATTATAATTAAATTGAATTGTAAAAAATACTAATATTAACAGTGAAAGATAGGTCTGTTCATCTACTGTGAAATCACAATAAATATAGGGCTATATTATAGTATTGTTTGTTTCAAAAATCAAGTGTAATAATAAGTTTGTGTATGTCCTGTGTCCATCATTCATAGTACAAATAGAGCCATTTAGTTATTTGTTTGTAAAGCAATATAATTGAGAGTGTTTTAGATCTTCAAATTCAAGTTTCCATATTTTTTTCAGGAATTGTTCATGAATACCATCTTGATTTTGTCTGTAGTATCAAATTGTTGATATTTTGCAGTCTTCTTTGACCTAACATCTATTACAAAAGTTATGAAATTTAATATAAATGATGTTTACTTCATTCCTAATTGATTGTATTGTAAATTTGTTTCGTGTTGTGTCATATTTTATAAGGTTTTACAAAATGTTCTTAATACTATTGTAAAAACTATATCTTCTATTTTTAATGGTCTTTCTTGTTGGCCAAAATATCTCTTTCAATTTATAAAATTATGGAAATTAATTAAGTAATTACTGGATTAATTTTTTGGTGGTGTTTTTAAATGACTTGTCGCAAATATGTATGTCTTTTATCATCATGAAAAGTTATTATAAAATACTGTAAAGTATTTAATGGATGCGTGATTTTTTGTAAAGATTTTGGAACTGTTGTCCTTGTTACGAAATAATTGTAAATCCTGTGCGTTATTATTTTACGCGTTCAGACAATAACTTTAACTATTTTCTGTATAATAATAATAATATTAATACCTCTGGTTAGATTCTATTTAACTTTTATAACATTAGCAATTAATTTATCTGTGCTTAGTTAAAACTACCATATAGTGAAAGCCAAATATTAAATAATGTTAACATCATGTGCTGTGTTGAATTTGATAAAGTTTTACAAATGTGTGAATGTGTGCCTTACATTGATTTACTTTAAAAATTATTGTAATTTCATTAAAAAAATCGAAGTTTTTTTTAAAGTAAGCTGTAATAATGCATTTTGGACATCAAACCTTGCAATTGTAGTTAAATTTTATGTTTTAACCAACAAGTTAATGTGTATTAATGTGTTTGAATCTTAATATTCCTATCCGGGTTTTATTATAGTGGTATAAGGGACTCATTTATTCAGCTCCATTCAGCGTTTGTCCATACAAAACAACGATTTTGTATGGAGACGATTCAGATGAATGGATGCGTACGCGTGCGTACGCGTTTCCATACAAAATCGTTGTTTTGTATGGAAAAGCTGAATGGAGCTGAATAAATGTGTCTTAGTCCTTAACTAGTATATTCTTTGATAATTGATATGAACGAATTAGATTAAAATACTTGTTAATTTATGTTAATATATTGTGTACTGTTTGTGGCGTGCGATTATTGTAAGTTATAGTAAGTGGCGAGTGCAGTGGGGGCGTCTGGTGAAGTGACATTGTTTAAATTTAAATAAAGTGATAGTGAAATTGATGTTTTCTTTTATTATGATTTTGTCCAAAGATTTCCTTATAATTATTACAGTTTAGAATAATAACGTTCGGTTGTACGCTAACGCTTTCAGGTTCTCTATTCAACTTGTATTTTTTAAAATCTTTTGAACCTTAAAGGCCCTTCTTCGGAACCTTTATTCCATATAATCTTATTGCAGGCAGTTTTTAAGTTAAACCAGATTAGGCGGAATATCAGTATTTTACATGAAACGACTTCACAATCCGAAAGACAATCCAATCCAACCAAATGTTAGACTCGAGGGCTCTAACTACCCGTAACGACTGTCGATGATGTTAGTACAAGGGACCGCTGGCTTGATCCATTGTAGCGTAAATTGCGGTCGCTAGATAATCTTTTAACAATGTGTTCAATCACGCATAAACTAGAACTGAATAGGGCAAATAATAGGAATAGAAATTGGTGATAGTTTCATCCAGAATTCTATAATTATAATACCTAGGCCTCTATTCGTAACAACTAGGATTTTATTATAAGGTACTTACATAATTATTATTTCAGTGAAATGACTACACAACTGGGTAGATAAATAAAGCTATTGTAGCTACCATACACAAGTAAAAGTAAAAAACATAAAAACGAATCAAAACTTACTTTGCTCTACCATTCACAATACAATTAAATAAGGAATTTAATTACTACGTAAGTCTATCGTATGTTTGTTTGTAATGTAATTAATGCATTAGCGTACAAAGCGAGCTCGCGGTGGGCTCCACAAAGGCTTAGTGCGTGGAGTCAGCCAAGTGGTACATACTAAGTTATCCTACGAGATACCGACTAGCGCGCTGACCCATTTAGCGCTTGCCAAATTGTTATCATGATTCAAACCGCGCCAGAACTACGTACCTACTGTTACGTAAACTGTGTTTATGGGATATGTAAATCAAAGCAAAGGGACTTACAAAAACCAGTAAGTAGAGTTCTGAATGGGGTTGTAAAAGTTAACTGTAGTTTTAAGTTACATGTTTAACTGGTCTTGACGTAAATGACGGTTTTTCCTAAAATATTTTATGGGAAATTTTCTGTTTTCTCTCCGCGGTTGTAGCAGAGTTGATATTTGTTTCGTAGCCAATGCAATTTCTTACTTACAACTTTGTACTTAATCAATTCTTACATAGTTCGTGTTATCTTATTGTGAACATTAGAAAGTATCGATCACCGATCACCCAATAAGTAGATCTATAAAAACGCGTCACAAATCGCATCAAGCAGCCGGTGTGCCGGTGAGGCGGTGCCGGCGTGCCGTGTTCCGCAACATTAATCAAACTCTCCTAATCCCGTTTTTGTGCTGACACAACTTTCAACATTCTTCTCACAAAATTTATCTTCACGGGGAAATTCATGGGAATTTTCCTTAGCAATTATAAGAGCAATTAAAAGTACGGCCGCTGTAACCGTGATTCTGAGTAATAACAATTATGGTGGCCGCTGGTCGTTAAAAAACAGATAACACAGGGTCAGATTAAGTTAAGTTTATGCAAATACACTCGGAATGAGCGCTGAGGTAATTTGGGATCGCAGAACTGGCAACACTGCGGGTTACCCGAAACGTTTTGGCGGAAAGACGCAATAAAAGGATTTCAAGATCTCGGTTATCTGCTTCAGTCATGGAAACTATGAAAATATACCAGTATTCAGTTGGTTATGTAAATATTAAACTGAGCTTGCGTTAGGCAGATACGAAATAAACATTAGGCTACTTAATTAAAACATAACATTCTTTAACACTAACTAATCAATATTTAAGTAAGTATTTACATGTTATAAAATGAATATGGAAAACATTTAAAATAAGAATATAAAACTAAGCAATATTACAATTAGATATAAGTATTGTATCTTTTTGAGACCAGATCTTAAATTATTTTTAAGTAAAGAAGCTAGTAATGTTTACAATTCCAATAAAATATAATATCGATAAAATTGTGTGTTGTACGCGTGGGTGGGTCTCGATTCGATGGCGGTCGTCGATTTGTCAATGTCGTCTTTAACACAAATTGTCACAGATGCAGAAAGATTTCTTGCGAATAAAAACTGTTTCTCACGTCTTCAGATTAATGTCGATTGTCGATTTAAGTCACACCTCACTCGAACTAGTGATGGAACGAAAAATTGATGAAATAAATAACTGATACCTATCGATAAATACGTAAGTACTTAATTTAATGTTTATTTATTAGCGAAACTTTCGGTCGCTAGTATAAACCACCCCCCAAATAGTCATAAATAGTCGTAAATCTGTGTAGTTACATATTTTTATTAAATGCTTATTTTAACACTATCCTCTTTAATAAAGCTGATGTTTTGTCGCGTTTTAGGATTTAATGTGATTTAAGATAAATAATTTAACACCTATGATGTAGGTGTCTGTCGTCGTCGCGTGTAGGTTCTCGTAATTAAATAAAACAATAATAAGTTCACAGGATGTAAACTATAAAATAAACATACTCCACATTGAAATAAAACACTTAAACGGATTTTTGTCGTGGTTATATTTTATTTTTCATTTTCTGACGTTTCGGATTCTTTACAGAACCCGTGATCACAGAAGACTACGATGGAAGACGTCTGTACAAAGTAATGTAAAAAGAAGGTAGCCAAAATACTCTCGCCGCTACGAGGACAAACAAATGCTTTTGTGAAGGATTCTTACCATTTCATTAGTAATATTAAGGACATCAATATTGCCGATGATGAAACTATGGTCAGCTTCGATGTACAGTCTCTTTTCACCTGCCTACCGGTACAAGACTGCATTGATATTGTAAAAAGGAAATTGAGTGACTCAGCTATGCCTATAGAATATGCAGAACTTCTGGAACATTGCCTAACATCTGGCTACCTACTCTGGAATGAGGAGTTCTATGTACAAGTTGATGGAGTGGCAATGGGCTCTCCTGTATCGCCTGTGGTCGCCGACATCTTCATGGAGGATTTTGAGGCCAGAGCGCTGAGCACAGCCCCAGTGAAACCACGGTTCTATAAACGGTACGTAGATGACACTTTCACCATTCTCCCTTCCAACTGTGTTTCTGCCTTTCTTGAACATCTTAACTCCATTCATCCTAAAATTAACTTTACTATGGAGTTGGAGGCTAATAAAACACTCTCTTTCTTAGATATTTTAATTAAAAGAAATCCCAATCTATCGTTGAGCCATACTGTGTATCGTAAAGTAACTCATACGGATAAATACCTTAACGGTGACTCTCACCACCATCCAAAACAGTTAGCTACCGTGGGCCAATCCCTGTTTCAGAGAGCACACGGCATCTGTGACAAAGAACACCTGCCTGACGAACTTCAACATGTCAAGAGAGTACTGAGGGACAACAAACTACCAGTACCACGCCCCCGTCACAGATGCCGCAACAAACCAGCGACGGTCGAGCGACAACCTGCTGTCTTACCATACCTGAAAGGAGTCACGGACAAAATTGGGAACATCCTGAGGCGAGCGTCCATCAAGACCTACTTCAAACCGCCAAGGAAGATAAACCAATTTCTAAGACCTGTCAAGTGCCACATACCCCTTCAAGAAGCAGGTGTTTACAAACTTGATTGTGACTGCGGGCTCTCCTATATAGGTCAAACTAAAAGAAGTATCGGAACGCGGATCAAGGAACACATAGCTGATGTCAAGAATAGACGGGACTACAAGTCTGCTGTCTGCGAGCACACTCTGGACAAACCCAACCATTACCTAAGGTTTGATGAACCCCAAATCCTTGCTAAGGACAACAGATATCTACCCAGGATGATACGCGAGGCCATTGAAATTAAAAAACATCCTAATTTCAATAGGGAAGAGGGTTGGAAGCTACCACCTGCTTGGGATCCTATCATCAACAAATTAAAACCCAAAGCACGTCCAACAACTGCAAGACCGCAAGATACTGTCAGTTCTGTATGCGTGAATAGGAACGTTTCAAATTGAAGAAAAAAAAAAAATTTGTATTGATTTTAAAGTGCATTGTAATTTATTTTATTTAAAAAATGATATAAAAAATAATTCCAGACCGAGTTTCTTGCAGATTCTTCTCGGCTGATGTATTTTCGAATCTGTGGTAAATTCACAATGTATTTAAAATTATATTCAAAATATTGAAGGTAGTAATCTTTTTACATTACTTTGTACAGACGTCTTCCATCTTAGTCTTCTGTGATCACGGGTTCTGTAAAGAATCCGAAACGTCAGAAAATGAAAAATAAAATATAACCACGACAAAAATCCGTTTAAGTGTTTTATTTCAATGTGTAGTGTTCGTGTAAATCAAAGATATCAATAAACATACTCCAGATTATTAACATTTGTATTCAAGGATGAATAATGTAATAAAATATAACAATATTGTTTTTCCTCTTTCCAAACCCTTATCCTAAGGCTAATTGGATCGATGTTTAGTTTAACTAGATTGGGCAGAATGTACCTAAATATGTTACGAGTAAGTAGAGCGACTGCCATTAGACTTTCAACCAAATAAATAGAATATAATGATGTAAACTAATCTTATGTAATTATCCATTGACAAAATTGTCAAGTTATCGATAAGTAAATATGTCGTGTAAGTGTCCCATCACTAAAGGAAGATTTACTTCTCTTGTTGGGCGTAAAGTGTAGTCGGACCGATATGTTACAATTTTATTCATTTTACAAACGACAACCTTTTGTAAAACATTTTACGTGAAACTTTTATTTAAATAACTATATTTAATTTCTTTTTGGGACTTTTCTTTTGTGGTTTTAAATTCTTATTAGTAACGAGAATTATAACAAGTACCTATGTAAGTACTAAAAAAATATAGGCTTAGGTACTTATTAAAATTAAATTTGTTGTGCCGCTCTACCCCACGGCGTAATTTTAATAATCATGAAGGAAAATTGGGATTAAAAGTATCCTATAACTATAACCTGCTCTGTACCTACCCCTGACAACGACAACATCTCCCTAAAATGATGATCGATTGAGATGAGAGACGTAGTTATGACGAAAGAGAAACTTAAAGCTAAGCTTATTAGTTAATAAGTTCTATATTCTTCCAGGTTTTAATTTTCTGACTAATTATTTTAAAGTATTACTTACAGTATAATAAGCTTTCGTAACATACCTATTTACATACTGCAGTTCGAATATAAAAAAAAGACTAACAGGAAAAGCTTCTAAGTACGAGTACTAACAATAATTGAATTTGATCAAAAAACTTTTTATGATTTCTTTTACAGTTCTTTAATAAAGTTGAATATGAGCTGGTGTATTTGTATTTAATGACTAGAGGCATTTACATGTAACTGGAGGCTGCGGGATACGAGAGTAAACATGACTTATTTCTCGTTTTTCATTTGGGGGAAGGTGTAGTGACACTATGATTTACAGCGGGACAGATAATATTAAATGTTTAAAAACAAAAGAAGCAAATAGTCATACTTTTATTTGAGTATATGTATATGTACAGAATTTCGTCACAGTAGTATAATAATGAGTATTAACGTAATATCGTTAAAATAATATTTTGTAAGTGAAATAAAAAAGAGGTAATGTATTTATATGTCGCGGGCACAAGGCAGTTTTCAAAACGCTAGCGAGCCCCCACAAAGTCTTGCTAGCTTAGCTTTTCTAATAATATAATTAATGATAATGCATAATATAAAATATGTATCTATTAATAAAATATTGTACAATAAATACTACAAAATCCATGGATAATGGTGGTCCTAGTTCATAGCAAAACAGAGTTTATTAAAAATGGGATTTAGTGCGCGCACTCGGCACGTGCCGCGAACTACGTCTCATTGTTATTAACTACATTAAACTACTTTCTTAAATGTTTCCAAAGGTTAGGGGCGGAATTGATTTGAATGTTATACAGTTTAGATATATTGGGTTTTTGTATTAAGTACTTATAGTAGATTTTTAATACTTAAGTACCTAAGATGTATAATCATCAGTCAGTAGAATGGAATTTTAAAATATGACTATCTTTTTGTTATACCAATGTATTTTATCTAGGTTTACTACCTGTATCTAACTAGAGCAACATAATTCCCATTATTTCAATACATGTTTGGAACCCTGTTTCATCTTCTTTATTTAAAAAAATATTTTCATAATAACTTTGTGTGCCAAGTATCAACGCAATCCGTTCAGTGGTTTTAGTCACAAGGTTTATTGAAATGATTGAAAGAAAATTAGTGATTATGGATTTACTATAGATATTACTAGTCAGTAGGCCTTTCATTTGAACTCTTATTACAATAATTAAATAGGTAACTAAGTGGATACTTAATACGATAATTAACTACATGAAACCTATGTAAATACGTGAGGATCGGCTGCCGTAGTACCAGTTAAGCCCTCGGACGTTGAACGCTAACACCCGACACAAACAAACACATCATTAATTAGGTAATTGATTACATTTCACTGCTACACAAAGTTATTATGAAATTACAGAATTCAGGTACACTGCGCGCCAGAAGAATTGGCTTATCCAAGTTTATGATTCTTGTTTGAGCCAAATATTTGTGTGATCCATTAATGTTTATCTCGATTTGGGTGTGTGTAAAGCAAAGCAAGTAAGTACCTATAATTAAATTAGTGTGTATCAGAAACTTCTGATATCTTCAATACAGGTAATTTTTGTTAGGGGACAGTTGCTGTAAAATTATTTCGTTAGTTAATGATTTATGTAATAGGTACTTAAGTTGGTTACGATTACTTAACTACGAGTATGAGACCATATGTTAGCAAGAAAGAATTGGATTCTTACCCATACACCTAGAAATCTTTAGCTAGATGTGTGGTTGTGTGGGATAATATTTTCTACCCTAATCAAATAAAAAAGCGCTATTTTGCAGAATTCCATTTTTTTTACACGAAACTTGGTTAAATGCTTTTGTAGGCGGCCGAATCGGAAATAAATAATATTCCTAATGATTAGGTATTCGAATCTCAAAATATACTCGTAATGATTACCTTTGTCTCGGCCCGCAGTGTACAAGTAAGTACCTATTTGCAAATTAGATAGGAACTTGTATAATCCTGTTTGCCTCCCCTCGCCGGGGGCGCGACGTCTACGTAAAATATAGCTGACATTTTTCAGGGATTTAACCCCCTTCGGTGCACCCCTACCCGCGGGGGATAGTTGTAACGAGCGTTTGTTTAGGGTTGCAAATTAATTTCCAAAAGACATGATATGGATAATGATTTGATGAAGGTTGTCGGGTTGTGATTCGTCGCTCTCAAACGGTCGCCGGTCGGTGCGTCTGTTTGGGCAGCTTACCTTACGTTTTAATTGGTTTAAATGTTTCCGGATTATTCTAACTTTCAGCTTGAAGCTTGGTTGTTGTGTTTGGTGGTGCGCTTTGGGAAAAACTGGCTTTGGCTGATCTCATTTTCTAGGATACAATCTGTCATAATCAAGCCTTGAAAGGTAACATTAGAATAAATACTAGGTTCTTATGTAACTTTAGCTTTAGACATAATTATTCCTCTAATTTAGACCAAGAACATTAAATAATACATCAGAGTTTCTTGCCGATTCTTCTCGACTGATGTTATTTCCGGATCGGAATCAATTTCGACGTTTATAAGTGCCTCATTCCTCAATGAGGCCTTAACTGAATAAATTAATTTTGACTTTGACTTTGACATCTGAACTATTGCATAACAGACAGAAAATACAGCTCTATTGATACAATTTCACAATAACTACGTACCTATAATCGCGGGTGGTCGTGAACTAGCCGAGTCACTCGGGTATGTCCGGCTCTAATCGCTTGGCCACGGAGCCATCTCCGCTGAACTACTTACGATTAGACTCACAGTTTTTGTTAGATGCACTGAGCGGAACTAAATGATTTGTACCTGCCTCCGTTACTACAGATTTGGTATAAATTTTATTGAAGGTTTGTTGGTATACGTTTGTTATCAGTTATCTTATCACACATTTATTATAATGAATTGTGATCTCATTTATATTACACTAGTAGTTCCCGATCCTGTGGGAATTTCGGGATAAAACGTAGCCTATGGTCTTTGCCGGACCATAAGCTAAATTTCTAGTCAATCGGTTCAGTAGTTTGGCCGTGAAAATGTAACAGACAGACAGAGTTACTTTCGCATTTATAATATTAGTAGGGATAGGGATAAAGTTAGGATTTATATCATAAGAGAAGATATATCAAGAACAAGAAGAATGAGACGGCCGTGTTTATAAACACTGTCTTTAAAACTTTGGAAACAAACAGCCAAACTCTTTAACATAAATTATGATTGTGTTATTTTACTTTTAAGTATTCCAAAGAACTACTAATTCTAGTGTTTTACTGTCCCAGTCCTATCTATGTACACACAATAATTAAGCATATTAACAATGAATTCCCCCGGTGTTCCCCGCGGAGTTTCAATTACCATACATTTAATTACTGACGTGTATCTCTATAATGAGAGCACACCACAATCACACGTAATCACAATCGCAATGAGATATTAATTGTATATTATCTTTGGACTTTTGTAAAGAGTTTTAATTGAAGTTTGATTACTCAATCATATTTTTATCTATATATAATCTTGGTTTCTGGACACACTCTTTAGAATAAAAGTATATTGCCATATCTAAATAAAATCGGTTTACATTGTATGTAGTCGTAAGTAGGTAGTTTTCCGTAAATAGACCTATCTATTTTGGGTAAGTACTTACTTTATGTAAGAAAGTGCATATTGCCTTTCATCTTCAGCCGAGCAAAGTTCTATGTTGAGCAATATATTCTTTTGCTTGCTATAATAAATGATACTATACCATTTGTTTGTACCAATCCATCGGTTAATAAAACGAATACTTATCTGAGTATATAAAAACAATAGGTATGTACTATTTTCTCGTTTATTTACCTCTCACCGAGGCCCAAGAGAAAGTAATCATGCGCAACAAAACAAAACTTTTTACCAAATAACAAACTCTGCGGATACAACAATTGTCCGATGAACGATTACAGAATACAGGAAGAAGGATAGACGGACGATATCACATCAGTTATAGATTGCATTATATACTATCGAGGAAAATCTGTAATTAATTAAATTACAATTTTCTTATCTTACACAATCATAAACCACACAAATGTATCGTAAGTTAGATAGTCTAACTTTCTGAATGTGAGTTTTTTTGTTTGAGTTTGTTCGCTCTACCTAACATAAGCTGTCATAAAATTGCTTATCTGACAGAATTGGTGAAATGGTGACAAGAAGTTAGACTATCTAACTTAGACTAGCAAGTACTTTTTTTACACACCTAATCTTTACCGTTAAATTACTTACTCTCATCTCTCTCTCTCTTATCTCTGTCTACTCTATCCCGTGTATCCTGTGCTCAGTTTGCCGTAGACAGTCGAGAGTTCGCAACTAGTTGCTAGAAACAATTGAACAAGAAGTAATGACGGCACGGGCCGCAGATGTACGCCCGATAATTCACTTACCAACTAAATAACTAACTATAATATTGGGTGGGTTCATACAGAAAAAGTATTGCTTGTCTGAGTTAAGACAGTGTCGGCCAGGGCACTAACCTATGCTGTTACATTAAAGTCACATAAATGTATTGTTTATCTGTCAGAATTGACAGAACAAAAAGTAAAATGGCGACAGAAAGTTAGACCATCTAACTTAGACGGGGCAAGTTCGACTGAAGAAAGTTCTATGTAATCTAGGATAGATGATCTGAGAATTCGTGTGTTCAAGCCGTCGCGAAAAGCTGAGTATCTGAGTTAGATGGACTTACTTTCTGAGTTGAGTAGTCGCCATTTTAGTTAATGTTCTGTCAATTAAACAATAGGTTATGCCAGTAAAAGGTAAATAGAGTGTCATGGACGAAATCGACAGCGCTCAGAAATTCAGACCGTCTAACTTAGATTATAAGATTTCTTCGGCCGAACAAGTCCATTCCCCGTCGCCAACTAACAGCACATGTCTTAAACCACTGTTCAGATGCCCCAGTTTGATACTGAGACCACGAGTTAAGTATAAACGGAGAACTAATAATGAACTTTGATAACTATATAAAGTTGTCGGTTGGACTGAACTAGTCTACGAGTAGTACGCCTTTGAAGAATATTGGACTTAATGAAATTGGTTGTGTGATTGTTTTTATTCTGCTATACCTATGGTTCCAAGATATAATATAAAGTATTAGTCATCAAGTTCTTAGATATTGGATCAACTTTTATTTCTGTACCAAGTTCATCTAGTTCTAAGGATCACAAATAAATCAATTCATATTGATAGAGAGACTTATGATGATATAAAAAATTACAACCGCTTTTTTTAATTGGCTTATAAAATATACACCTGTTTTCTACAAACCTTGTTCACTTATGTATTAAAACAAAGTCATTAAATAATTATAAACACACAGTAAGTCGCGTCCAAAAGCGGTGATCACCTTTACACCAATCGCGAAGAATATCCTTAATCCTGCATAATGTATTACTTGAAGACACTCGAAGATTACTCGCATTTTCGCTGTCTCTACGTTTCTGTAGTCGAATAAAGAATGAAATTCAATAGCACTTATTTTTACTTTGTTGGTTTTATTTATCACCTCATCACGTGTATTTACTGGCTGGGTTTGTTATTAATTTGAGTGTTTTGTTTACCTGTTGAATGTTAATTTTATTAATGTAATGTATTACGCATTGCCTTATGATATTAGTACAGATATTCGTGTGTATTCTGTAACTATATGTGAAAGCATGTAATTGGTTCATGGTTATTAATTTTTTCCTACTTATTTTTGTTAAGACAACTGTTTGCTTTCCAAATAAAAAATAAAATAAAATATAAGGTCAGATAAAAGGTTGGCAACACCAAAGTGAGCATTACCACCTTTTATGAGGCGCTAAACTGTAAAATGAAGAGGAATAAGCGTATACATCATCACAGTTATAAGAACTAACACGTATATTTCACTATGTATCTATCCAGTGACGGATTAAGACTTCATGATGCCCTAAGCAATTCAAGCGTTTGGGCCCCCAGGGCTGGAATTTAAGGACAAAATAAAAGGTCAGCTAACACTGACATATTCAAGGTAGGGCATTTGTCATTTCAAGCATAGCTGGCGGCCCTGGGGCCCCCATCCTCATGTCAACTAGGAAGTTTTCTGGTGCCCGTTCTGGTGTTTTCTGGTGCCCCCCCAGACGTGGTGCCCTAGGCAATTGCTTAATTTGATTAAGGATTAATCCGGGACTGTATCTGTCTATTTATAAAATTATTCTATTTTATTCTACGTATCTCACTAACTTTCTCAATAAAAGCTTCATAAAAATATCACAATGTTTAGATCCAGATAATCCTAAATAGAGTCTCAGGTTTAGCTTACATTTGTGTATATTTCAGTATAAATATATTCTCAAAACATTTTTCTTGTTCGCATTTAACCTGTCTTTGAAAAAATACATTTCGTGTATAAAAGGATTTGCGGGATCGATTTGGGTTTCGGGATATCTAGTTAGGGATAGGGATGAAGTAAAGGGAATACTGATTTTGTTTAAAATTGATTTTTATAAGATTGTTCAGGGCAGTTTTGTTCCTTAATCCTACTCTACAACTAAACTGTAATTGATATCTACTCAATAATATTATCTGAACATGGTTGTATTTTGTTTTACATTTTCTGACGTTTCGACCACGACAAAAATCCGTTTAAGTGTTTTATTTCAATGTGTAGTGTTCATGTAAATCTAAGATATCAATATGATTTTAACTGTTTTTTTTGCAGAAATATTTGTATTTGGCTGATATTATTAAACAAACAAAGCTAACAGAGTCGAGCCAAGTTATTATAGTCTCTGAACTTTAGGCAAGAAACAAGTACTTACCTATTATGTTCAATGAACAAAAAAATATCTAAGTCTTTATAAAAAACTAGAACTAGAATAGCTACATATATTTGTTTTACCAGTTTTGCTCTTAACAATAAATTAATTAATTCCGAAGCCTCGAATCGCAGACCGTTACATTAAGATCCCAAATAGCGCTCCAAAAGTCATCTAAGTACTATAATTTCGTGTCTAGACCAAGTCGTACCCAATTACATAAAGAGAATTTTATTGTTAGTCTGCGCGGTAACACTTGGTCACTCAATATTATTTGTAGAACAATATTATTAACTAACCGCGGTTTTACCCGCGTGAATCCCAATCCAATGGGAATTTCGGGATAAAAATATCCTATGTGTTATTCCTAGTTATAAGGAACAACTGTACCGCATTTAATCTAAATCGATGTGGTAGTTTTAGCGTGAAAGAGTAACAAACATGCAAACTCACAAACATACAAAACTTTCACATTTATTTGGTAGGATAAATGCTACAAAGAGGTAGACTAACTGTGCTCTAGAGTAGTAGTACTAACATCATCGATAGTCACTACGGTTAGTTAGAGTTTTCAAAAGTTTAATATTTGGTTTGACCAAAAAGCAGTACGCACAAACAAGCCAATTTAGAGAGGTCTTATTGCATAAAACTGCGCACTTCTGAACCTTTATCCCATACGTCTAATCGGGGTTGGTTTTTAATCTACCAGATGTTCATAGTATTTTAAATGAGTGAAATACGGAAAACTGCATTTTAGCTGAATGTCAGCATTGATACGTGAAGCGCAAAACACAATCATTCATCATAATCAAAAACAGAATCATTCCACTTTGCCCCACCAAGGCGCCCCACTGGTGGGGCAAAGTGGAATGGCTAAATTTATTCCGTGTATTCTGCCCCACTATTTCACTTTAGTGGAGCAGCCGCTCAATAGTACAAAAACTACAAATAATGTACAACGCTCAAAATTATAAGATAGTGTTGTGACTTGTGCCCAACTGATACCCGAACCCCGGTCCTTAAGTATTCCATCCACGTGTCGCTAATGCACCGCTCACAGCCCGAGTTGTTCACCGTCTGTACCTCACCGGTAGTACCGGAGTACCTGAGTACCGGTGTACCGGGACTCGAGAGGTATTGTATACGATACCAATAACAGGTACGTTTTTCAAATATACTCGTAGTATTGAGTGTTCATTGAATCTGTCTCGTCATTCCATCTCATATTATTTGGCTATACTAGATCGATCTAACGCATCCCCGTCGCACATTGTGATATGTCTCTTACGCTTATTGTTATAAGATATCCCCATTGCTTGTGATATGTCTCTTATATTATTGTTTTAAAGCATTTGAGTTTTGCCAATACATACCGGAAAATAAGAATGGTCTAATTATTTCCGCTTTGCTCGTATATGTGTGCGTGATGTTGTTTAGCCAAGCTCTTCTCTCTTCTTCGGTAAAGGTATGTATGCCAAAAATATTTCTTCAATTTGAAATCTTTGAGATAAGCACGTTTCCAAACTCTAACTTTATAATTAGTAAAGTCATTCATATAACACAGCCTCTCTACAATATTAGTATTACTATGCCTTATAATTCCAACTTATAAGTAATAATAAAGTACAGTTACAGTACCTAATACAATTATCTAATAATAAGAGTATCTGTAACATCGCGATAACATGTAAACTTGTTACAATTTCGCTGCTTCCTGCGTATTAATAGTTTAATTCATAGAGGGCGCTGCGAGCGACAACCGGAAATTGCACAAGTTGCACATCCGGTACCCGTGAAGGCTCACTTTAAACCTATTACCTATAAGATGTACTCGAACGTTGTGCTACGTGCGATCACGGAATATACATACATAGGGACCATTACGTACATATCGATTGTTCCTAGGAATATATTTAAGTAAAGTTTATATGAATATTTTCTTATTTTAAAATAGAATTTTAGGTAAATTTTAATTGCAAAAGTTTTTAAGTGGAGTGGAACAGATTGTCATCAACATCATCATACCTCTATACTCTATACATATATTTTTTTTGGCAATGAGAACTGTTGAGCAGAATAAGATTTTAGTATTCTAACAACACGAAAGTTAGTTCTCTGAGCACTATTCCATGTACGTTTATATAGCACACAATTATTCACACAAATATTAATGCATAACACACGTTTTAAAGGTAGGTACATAAATTTAAAATCCCAAAATCGCAAACTCAAAACGTCAGCTAATTATAAACATGTCAAAATATTTACAAACATACGCTCTATCTACGAATTGTATCAGATTTAACCCTCACATATTCAGTTAATAACGTGGGGTATTCAAAACATTTAATTATTAGGGGTGGATCAACCCCTAGCGCGCCTCTACTATTGCACATTCCTGCGAGCGTCAAGGAATTTGATTTTAAAACAAAGGGTTAAAACAATGACCGGCGGTGTCAAGGGGTGTTTTTATTGTCACAAATAAATTACTTCATTAATTGCTGTGAAAATAGAACGTTAATTTAATGGTATTATTTTTCATTCCGTGAGAATCTCGGGTCTCGTGTGACTGGAGGACGAACAAATAAAAAAAATGCGAGACATTCTTCATTATGTTTAGAATTTGCATGCTTTGTTTTGATTTTCTCTGTGTGCAAGAACTTAATATAAGAATGGTTGGAAGGGAAGATTTTTACCTAGCGACGATATGAGTTGATTAAAAAGGATAAATCCACATTAAGATTAAGTAATTACAAATTTTGCTAAACCGAAGCGTTAGGCCGCGTGTCCACGGTAAGAAAATTTTCTTGTCTGTTTCAGGCAAGAAAAAATCTAGTATCGAAAATTTTATCCTATCTGAATCAGATAAGACAAATTTTTTACCGCGGACACGCGACCTTAAGATAAGATTTACGTGGCGCTAAAACAATAACAATATTCAAAAAAGTACTACTAGTACACACATCAATACAACAGTTACAACAACAAACCGACAGAGAACGCACAAAAATTCCGACACAAATTACGGTCCCATTACAATAAAAACAAAAACCCATAGAATATTTTCGCAATGGTGCATTTATGAATAATTCAAGGCCCATTCATACCGACTCCTTGGAAGCTGGGGACTACGAGTATCATCTCGGAATGTTGGCCGCATGACCAATGGTGCCTCCAGGACCGCGCTTAGTATTCACACTGAGTGAATATTTAGGAAAGAAGTGGATTTATTCGGTACGTGCCTCTTTTCTGTGCACGCGTTTCGATCAGCTCTTATTGATTGCGTTTGAATTTAGAATTAGGTATTTCCTTCTATGTGGATAGGAACATCGAATTATCACGCTTTATTTATAGCTTTCGATAAGTAATTATTGTAAATGTTATTGTGGGTGTTGCTTTTTCTGTTTATCTATTTTTATGTATTTAGACCTTGGGAAACTCTGACTTTCTAAAAGCAAAACTCCGAGCTATTAAGTAACATATACTTATACTTCAAAACTTGGAAGACAATGGGGAAGACCTTTGCCCGGCAGCGCAAAAATACAGGTTTAAAAATACATACTCTTGACTCCCACGAGACCAAACAACCGATCCAAAATAGTAAACCACTCAAATTGAGTCAAGATTTCTTTACACAACCAATAAACCCTAAAAATAGTATCGAATTGGAAATGGACATGATTTACGTGCGTCGCCAATGGCCCATTTAGTCACAACTATATTTAGCGCGTGTAGCTGCGCTTGCGCTGGTGACATGTCAAATAAAGCGCGTGTGCACGCCCGCGTTAATCCCACCTTTCCTGTCCATTTCGCCCGGGAGGGATGTGTGGATCTCATGAATGAATGTCGAGAGGATGTCAATTAATTATAATATAAACATTTCATGTTTGGTTTTGAAGGGCTTAGTGATCGATGATAATATGAGTGGCGTCTCCGGTTCGATTTCCGATTAAAATAATTTTCCGAGATAAAAAATAAAATGCATGCCTTTATTTGTGGTTTTCATAGAGTTATGTATTTGTGTCAAATCTCTGTAGGAAAAAGCACTTTTGTTACTCATATTTTGATTTCCCAGACACGAATAAAATTCTGAATTTTGCCTTACAATACAAAATTTTGTAGAACAGTGTTTTATTCTAGTAAAAAATGGTACTTGAAAGTCTAGGTACAGCTTCATTATCTAGATTTTTAGGTCAAAAGGAAAATTTGCATCAGCGTATTTTAATGTCTCAAAAAGGGATTTTAAATTGAGTGAATAACTTAACATGCTAATGTAGAAACTTGATAATATGAGATTTAACAACAACCTTAACATGTCGTAGTTATTTTAAAATACGAAAAAAGTGTTTCTGAATTATATGTAAGTATGTATCCCACCAAAAACATTCTGTAAAAAACTAGCCAAGTCTCGATGGAGCTGCTTGTTTAACTCTAAAAAGTAATGAAATCTAGACAGACTCGTGCCAAGTCTAAGGTTCCTTACTGCGATTTCTTTATTATTATAGTTAATGTTGTGTGACTTGGCCGTTGAACATTGTTTAAAAGGTTAGTAGTGGGTACATGTCAATTTTGTTTACACGTAATGTTATAACATTATTAAAATACGCAGCTTTATCAAGCCTACAATTGACTGGATATTGAATCAACATTTTTCAAGTGGCTATAATTAAGCAAATTTTCTATCGTCAATGGATAGGTTCTGGATTTTTTAAGATTGGTGCAATAGCGTCATGGAGCACCTAGTTTTGTACCCTTGTGTACATACATGTGTACCCTTCAACGGCCAAGTCACACAACATTAACTATAATAATAAAGAAATCGCAGTAAGGAACCTTAGACTTGGCACGAGTCTGTCTAGATTTCATTACTTTTTAGAGTTAAACAAGCAGCTCCATCGAGACTTGGCTAGTTTTTTACAGAATGTTTTTGGTGGGATTTCATTTCTTTTTGTTAAAACTTGTTTATATTGATTTATTTTATTAGATTTTCTTATTTGACACACTTATTTTTTAGGAGTAGTATTATATTATTAAGCGCCCCGCGGTTTCACCCGCGTAGTTCCCGTTCGCGTTTCCGTGGGAATTTCGGGATAAAAAGTATCTATACATAAATAGTTTTTAAGCTACCTCCCCACAAATTGTCAGCCAAATCAGTTCAGCTGTTCTAGAATTATAATTCCCGTTCCCATTCCCGTGGGAATTTCGGGATTAAAAGTTTTCTATGTGCTACTCCTGGTTCTAAGCTACCTCCCCACCAATTTTCAGCCAAATCAATTCAGCCGTTCTTGAGTAATAAATTCCCGTTCCCAATCCCGTGGGATTTTCGGGATTAAAGTGTTCTATGTTCTTGTCCTAGTTCTAAGCTACCTCCCCACCAATTTTCAGCCAAATCAATTCAGCCGTTCTTGATTTTTAAATTCCCGTTCCCAATCCCGTGGGAATTTCGGGATTAAAAGTATCGTATGTCCTTTTCCTGGTTCTAAGCTACCTCCCCACCAATTTTCAGCCAAATCAATTCAGCCGTTCTTGATTTTTAAATTCCCGTTCCCAATCCCGTGGGAATTTCGGGATTAAAAGTATCCTATGTCCTTTTCCTGGTTCTAAGCTACCTCCCCACCAATTTTCAGCCAAATCAATTCAGCCGTTCTTGATTTTTAAATTCCCGTTCCCAATCCCGTGGGAATTTCGGGATTAAAAGTATCCTATGTCCTTTTTCTGGTTTTAAGCTACCTCCCCACCAATTTTCAGCCAAATCAGTTCAGCCGTTCTTGATTTTTAAATTCCCGTTCCCAATCCCGTGGGAATTTCGGGATTAAAAGTATCCTATGTCCTTTTCCTGGTTCTAAGCTACCTCCCCACCAATTTTCAGCCAAATCAATTCAGCCGTTCTTGATTTTTAAATTCCCGTTCCCAATCCCGTGGGAATTTCGGGATTAAAAGTATCCTATGTCCTTTTCCTGGTTCTAAGCTACCTCCCCACCAATTTTCAGCCAAATCAATTCAGCCGTTCTTGATTTTTAAATTCCCGTTCCCAATCCCGTGGGAATTTCGGGATTAAAAGTATCCTATGTCCTTTTCCTGGTTCTAAGCTACCTCCTCACCAATTTTCAGCCAAATCAGTTCAGCCGTTCTTGAGTTACAATTCCCGTTCCCATTCCCGTATAATTCCCGTTCCCGTTCGATTATCCTAGTTTTTATAGTTTTCCCTTTATGTGGCCATTAAACCCTAACTCTGTACCAAATTTCAGCTCTCTAGGTTTATGGGAAGTACTAGTTCTATTTTGATGATCATGAGTGAGTGAGTGAGTGAGTGAGTGAGTGAGTGAGTGAGTGTCTAAAATGCGAAACTTTGCTTTCGCTTAACTTGGGAACTAAATGACCTACAGACTTGAAATTTTATTTTAAGTATGTGATTGTATAGATTACTGGATGACGAAAATTTCAGCGTTCTAGTCTTATCCAGAGGTTGTCAAATAGGGGCCTGAAAATGCGGCGAAATGGTTCCTGTAAAGGATGGTACGGCAGTGTTTGCTTCGCGCTCGACTTGGCGGGGGGCACTGCCGTGCCCCCAGATCTACTGTTGTAAGATGGAATTTGGAAAACTTAAAACAAAGGTTTTCTGTAATTCTCATTTGGATGTTATGTCTTCATCAAAAACTATAGGCTGTTCCGATTTAGATAGGGTTTTCATTTTCACTTTTATAACCTGTGACGGTCATACCGACATGTGGCTGCTTATTAGTGTATTTTTTATCGAAAATCCGATACTTAGGAATGATAAAGGAAAATATATTTACGAAATTTTTTATTTGCTCTTAATCTAAATAGTTGTACGAATACTTAGTTTACAAACCAAAATCAAAGTGATAGACTTGTGATTATAGACATTTTTCACGTTTTTACAAGAACGTACCGTACGTACATAACATATTGCATTACAAGTACTTAAACTACATACATTTCAACAATCTCATACAATGTGGTGTAATTGAATTCTCAATCATCTGATGTCATTGTATTTGCATCTTTCGGCACGCACATCATCACAAACTGTTTATCACACTAAAGACTCTTATAAGATTGATTTAGAGGTCAAATTGGAATAAATTTCATCTCAATCATCGAATCACTTTGGAGAGCACTTGAGAGAAGAGACGTGGATGACTATTGATTTATATTCTTGATTATTTTGTTTCCATATACTTACTTGTGTGTATCAGAAATATTGTGGCGCAGTTTGAGGTCCTGCCAATATTAAGTTTGCAGGTTCTATTTTCACTAAAGTGTTTTTTTTTGTGTTTATATTGTCTGTTTTGGTGATCGATTCACAAAATTCTATTACAAAAAAAACTACAATCGCTCTCATATGTCTTAGTTTTATACTAGAGTGGGTAAGACATTACATTACATACACAATCCCAAAGTGAAAAAAAACTATTAAAAAGGGTTTCTAAAAGTTACATTTCCAAATGTATTGTTTATTCAACACAAAACTATAACAAACGCTAATACATTATAACTAAACGCGTATATGTCTGTATGTCACACCTGGACCTGTTGGCTCCACGCCAGGTCCCGTCCAGCTGGTAATAGCCTTTAGTGCGCTCTGTATGCACCGCGGCACATCTCGGTGCGCACACGCAATGACACGTCATCAACATGTTTGTTATGTGTGAATGTGAAAATTTATTGTTCCTTAATAATTTTGATGTCATCAGAACTTGCTCAAGTAACTGTCAGAATCAGACAGAAAGAAAAGAAAGAAATATATGTTATTTATTTATTTATTTAATAGGAGATCCAACAGCTTTTCTTAACAGTATAAGTATTGATTAAGTTTAGTGACAGAGAGCCAATTATAGGATCTCACCTATAAAAGCTAGGTTATTTCATATGCTTGTTTGAGCGATCGTATTGTGAATGAATCAAAATAATACATAAAGAGTTACAATAAAAAGATAGGAAATCCAATCATCCAATCATCGCGCGTCGCCGAAAAACTCAATGCTCATACGCCGTCTCGCCGTTGTAATATTTGTGCAGAAAAGATCAAGATCTAACTTTGAATTTGTAGCCAATTAATTTAAATTGTTGCATGCACGCCGCAGGTAAGAATTCTGTCTATAATTGGTTTCAATTGTAGGTATATGTAATGGAACACGAAACCGGGTAGTTGATGGCACTCTTAAATTAATCGCATTTAGGAGGCTTGGAAAATAGATATTGCTCGAAGCTATTTTTAAAAGAAATACTAAATCGGAAATTACACCCTTTTGTGTAGTGTAAGAAAGTGGAATTTTTTACACAGTTCTTCATAACTATATGAGGTGTATGGAATTGTTAAGCAATAACAATGGTATTTGAGAAATTTTCTTTGCACTTTGTCACGTCACGTCACGTCTCCGTCTCCGTCTCCGTCTCCGTCTCCGTCTCCGTCTCCGTCTCCGTCTCCGTCTCCGTCTCCGTCTCCGTCTCCGTCTCCGTCTCCGTCTCCGTCTCCGTCTCCGTCTCCGTCTCCGTCTCCGTCTCCGTCTCCGTCTCCGTCTCCGTCTCCGTCTCCGTCTCCGTCTCCGTCTCCGTCTCCGTCTCCGTCTCCGTCTCCGTCTCCGTCTCCGTCTCCGTCTCCGTCTCCGTCTCCGTCTCCGTCTCCGTCTCCGTCTCCGTCTCCGTCTCCGTCTCCGTCTCCGTCTCCGTCTCCGTCTCCGTCTCCGTCTCCGTCTCCGTCTCCGTCTCCGTCTCCGTCTCCGTCTCCGTCTCCGTCTCCGTCTCCGTCTCCGTCTCCGTCTCCGTCTCCGTCTCCGTCTCCGTCTCCGTCTCCGTCTCCGTCTCCGTCTCCGTCTCCGTCTCCGTCTCCGTCTCCGTCTCCGTCTCCGTCTCCGTCTCCGTCTCCGTCTCCGTCTCCGTCTCCGTCTCCGTCTCCGTCTCCGTCTCCGTCTCCGTCTCCGTCTCCGTCTCCGTCTCCGTCTCCGTCTCCGTCTCCGTCTCCGTCTCCGTCTCCGTCTCCGTCTCCGTCTCCGTCTCCGTCTCCGTCTCCGTCTCCGTCTCCGTCTCCGTCTCCGTCTCCGTCTCCGTCTCCGTCTCCGTCTCCGTCTCCGTCTCCGTCTCCGTCTCCGTCTCCGTCTCCGTCTCCGTCTCCGTCTCCGTCTCCGTCCCCGTCCCCGTCCCCGTCCCCGTCCCCGTCCCCGTCCCCGTCCCCGTCCCCGTCCCCGTCCCCGTCCCCGTCCCCGTCCCCGTCCCCGTCCCCGTCCCCGTCCCCGTCCCCGTCCCCGTCCCCGTCCCCGTCCCCGTCCCCGTCCCCGTCCCCGTCCCCGTCCCCGTCCCCGTCCCCGTCCCCGTCCCCGTCCCCGTCCCCGTCCCCGTCCCCGTCCCCGTCCCCGTCCCCGTCCCCGTCCCCGTCCCCGTCCCCGTCCCCGTCCCCGTCCCCGTCCCCGTCCCCGTCCCCGTCCCCGTCCCCGTCCCCGTCCCCGTCCCCGTCCCCGTCCCCGTCCCCGTCCCCGTCCCCGTCCCCGTCCCCGTCCCCGTCCCCGTCCCCGTCCCCGTCCCCGTCCCCGTCCCCGTCCCCGTCCCCGTCCCCGTCCCCGTCCCCGTCCCCGTCCCCGTCCCCGTCCCCGTCCCCGTCCCCGTCCCCGTCCCCGTCCCCGTCCCCGTCCCCGTCCCCGTCCCCGTCCCCGTCCCCGTCCCCGTCCCCGTCCCCGTCCCCGTCCCCGTCCCCGTCCCCGTCCCCGTCCCCGTCCCCGTCCCCGTCCCCGTCCCCGTCCCCGTCCCCGTCCCCGTCCCCGTCCCCGTCCCCGTCCCCGTCCCCGTCCCCGTCCCCGTCCCCGTCCCCGTCCCCGTCCCCGTCCCCGTCCCCGTCCCCGTCCCCGTCCCCGTCCCCGTCCCCGTCCCCGTCCCCGTCTCCGTCTCATCCCCATCCCCATCCCCATCCCCATCCCCATCCCCATCCCCATCCCCATCCCCATCCCCATCTCCATCCCCATCCCCATCCCCATCTCCATCTCCATCTCCATCTCCATCTCCATCTCCATCTCCATCCCCATCCCCACCCCATCCCCATCCCCATCCCCATCCCATCCCATCCCATCCCCATCCCCATCCCCATCCCCATCCCATCCCATCCCCGTCCCCATCCCCAACCCCATTACCATCCCCATCCCCATCTCCATACCCATCCCCATCCCCATCACCATCCCCATCCCCATCCCCATCCCCATCTCCATCTCCATCTCCATCCCATCTCCATCTCCATCTTCATATCTTCACATCTCCATATCAGCACATCTCCATCACCATCCCCATCTTATCCTTATCCCCATCCACATCCCCATACCCATCTCCATCCCGTCTCCATCTCATCACATCTCCATTTCCATCCCAATCCACATCCCCATCTCCATCCCGTCTCCAACTCCATCTCCATCTCCATCCTCATCCCCATCTCATCACATCTCCATTTCCATCCACATCCCCATCCCCAACTCCATCCCGTCTCCAACACCATTTCCAACCTATCCCCATCCCCATCCCCATCTCAATCTCCATCTCCATTTCCATCTCCATCCCGTCTCCACCTACATCTTCAATTCCATTTTCATCTCCATCCCATCCCATCCCCATCCTTATCTCCATTTCATCACATCTCCATCTCCATCCCATCTCCATCTCCATCTTCATATCATCACATCTCCATATCAGCACATCTCCATCACCATCCCCATCCCCATCTTATCCTTATCCCCATCCACATCCCCATACCCATCTCCATCCCGTCTCCATCTCATCACATCTCCATTTCCATCCCCATCCACATCCCCATCTCCATCCCGTCTCCAACTCCATCTCCATCTCCATCCCCATCCCCATCTCATCACATCTCCATCCCCATCTCCATTTCATCACATCTCCATCTCCATCCCGATCTTTTCCCAATCCTCATCTTAGCCCAATCCCCATCCCCATCTCCATCCCATCTCCGGCCCATCTCCATCCCAATCCCTATCTCCATTTCATCACATCTTCATCGCCATTCCTATCTTATCCCAATCCCCATCCACATCCCCATCCCCAACTCCATCCCGTCTCCAACACCATTTCCAACCCATCCCCATCTTATCCCAATCCACATCCACATCCCCATCCCCATCCCATCTCCATCCCATCTCCATCTCCATATCATCACATATCCATTTCCATCCCCATCTTATCCCAATCCCTATCTTCATTTCATCACATCTCCATCTCCATCTCTATCTTATAACAATCCCCATCCACATCCCAATCCCTAACTCTATCCCCATCCCCATCCTTATCTCCATTTCATCACATCTCCATCTCCATCCCTATCTTATCCCAATCCCCATCCACATCCCCTGTCTCCAACACCATTTCCAACCCATCCCCATCTCAATATGAATCTCCATCTCCATCTCCATCCCATCTCCATCTCCATCTTCATATCATCACATCTCCATATCAGCACATCTCCATCACCATCCCCATCCCCATCTTATCCTTATCCCCATTCACATCCCCGTACCCATCTCCATCCCGTCTCCATCTCATCACATCTCCATTTCCATCCCCATCCACATTCCCATCTCCATCCCGTCTCCAACTCCATCTCCATCTCCATCCCCATCCCCATCCACATCTCATCCCGTCTCTATCCCCATGCCCATCCCATCTCCAACTCCATCTCCATCTCATCACATCTCCATCCCCATTTCCATTTCATCACATCTCCATCTCCATCCCGATCTTATCCCAATCCTCATCTTATCCCAATCCCCATCCCCATCCCCATCCCATCTCCATCCCAATCCCTATCTCCATTTCATCACATCTCCATCGCTATCCTTATCTTATCCCAATCCCCATCCACATCCCCATCCTCAACTCCATCCCGTCTCCAACACCATTTCCAACCCATCCCCATCTTATCCCAATCCCCATCCACATCCCCATCCCCATCCCATCTCCATCCCATCTCCATCTCCATATCATCACAACTCCATTTCCATCCCCATCTTATCACAATCCCCATCCACATCCCCATCCCCAACTCCATCCCGTCTCCAACACCATTTCCAACCCATCCCCATCCCCATCCCCATCTCAATCTCCATCCCCATCTCCATCCCCATCTCCATTTATCTCCATTTCATCACATCTCCATCTCCATCTCCATCCCCATCTCCATTTATCTCCATTTCATCACATCTCCATCTCCATCCCTATCTTATCCCAATCCCCATCCACATCCCCAACTCCATCCTGTCTCCAACACCATTTCCAACCCATCCCCATCTCAATATGAATCTCCATCTCCATCTCCATCCCATACCATCTCCATCCCCATCTCTATATCCATCCCGTCTCCAACTCCATCTCCATCTCATCACATCTCTATCCCCATCCCCATCCCCATCCCCATCTCCATCCCATCTCCATCTCCATCTTCATATCATCACATCTCCATATCAGCACATCTCCATCACCATCACCATCCCCATCCCCATCCTATCCTTATCCCCATCCACATCCCCATCTCCATCCCAATCCCCATCTTATCCTTATCCCCATTCACATCCCCATACCCATCTCCATCCAGTCTCCATCCCCATCTCCATCCCATCTCCATCCCAATCCCCGTCCACATCCCCATCTCCATCCCATCTCCAACTCCATCTCCATCCACATCCCCATCTCCATCCCGTCTCCAACTCCATCTCCATCTCATCACATCTCCATCTCCACCCCCATCCCCATCTTATCCCAATCCCCATCTACATCCCCATTCCCATCCCGTCTCCAACTCCATTTTTATCCCCATCTCCATCTCCATCCCCATCTCCATCCCATCTCCATCACCATCTCCATCTCCATCTTTATCTGCATCTGCATCTCCATCTCCATCGCCATCTCCATCCCAATCCCCATCCACATCCTCATCTCCATCCCGTCTCCAATTCCATCTCCATCTCATCACATCTCCATCCCATCCCATCTCCATCTCCATCCCCATCCCATCCCCATCCCCATCTCCATCTCAATCTCTTTCGCATCTCCATCTCCATTTCATCTCCATCTCTAACCCTATCTCATCTCATCTCCAGCTCGAACTCTATCTCATCTCATCTCATCTCCATATCTAACTCTTATCTCTTGTAAGGAGATCTATCCTCATCTTTAAAAATATTTAGCATTCTGCTTGTGGATATGTTTGCGACTGGAAAATGACTTTATCGCTGATGATATCAGTATAGTGAGGAAACATAGGAGTGATTACCAGTTTGTGTGATATTAACCTCTCTATTTATTATTATATTCATTGTTTCAGGACAACTTGACGTCCTACGACCCGAGTTTACATCAGGAATCGTAACATTATAAAATGCGAAGTTAGTTTGTGTAATTTGCTTTCACGCCGATCATGGAGATGGAGATAGATGGAGATGGAGACCAAGATCGGGGATCGGGGATAGTTTTAGTTACAGGAAAAACTGTCACTTGTTTCGTGTACTTACATTCACAGAAAATCGATATTAAGAGAAGTGATGGGCTGGAGCTTTCCATACAAACGTAGTCCCGTGTCCTCCTTGGGTAATCTATTAATTCCTCTAGCTAGAGCAACATTTTTTTGTCGTAAAGTGTGGATCTGCTGTGGCTATGTCTCTCCTTTTTTTTCAATCAAATACATGTTATATATTTTCTCCTCTCCATACAGAATGAAAATGTGACATAACATCTTTATTATTAAGAAATGTTTGCTTTAGCTAGAGGAAACACGGGACTACGTTTGTATGGAAAGCTCCAGCCCGACACCTTTCTTAAGACAAAATAAACATTTTATACGTACTTATTTGTCCAGACAATTAATAAATAATAATCGTTTTTAGTGGTTTTATTTTACAACTAGTCCATAATAACTAAATTACACCAATACAGGTACAAAATGAGTAGCTAAGTACCGATACGTGGCGCGCCTTATCGGGCGTCTATAAGTAATTGCGCTTGCGCACCAAACTGGTGATACCACTAGTTTTTGCGACCAAAGCCGTCGGCGATACATACCTTATACGCTGACGAGTATTTGTCGAACCACCGAAGATAGATTTTGTACTTGTTTTTATTAGTTTTAATGATAATTAATTGCGGCGATAAATTGGCAATTGGTACTTTGTGGTAAGTACCGACTTTACAAAAAGGGTGCGTGTGACTAGTTTGGTGGGTAAGTTATGTATGTAGGTACAGATTTCTTTGATATTTTCTTCTTAAAAATTCTCAAGAATAATTTGGGTGCTCCCTTCCAGGAAATTTTTAATAAAAGGCAAGTTTTATAGGAGGGAGTTAAGAAGAATAAAAAAATAGGAGAATATAAAAAAATTAAAAGCACAAGCAGTGTAATCAAAGTGATATAGTTTTCTATTTATTTGCTCTACGAATAAGTACATTTTTGATTGTAGGTTATGTTTTTTTTTAAATGGATTAAATCATGACCTGCGCATCATCATTATTACATGAGAGCAAAACTCAATCAAATGATAAATATTGATAAACGTACAATAAAAACAACGAAATGAACTGATAATCCTAATGAGCTACAATAATAGTTAAGCAGATAATCAAATACACACACGCACTGTGTGCCTCACTGTAGCATACAAATAGTTATCAATTTGCACTAATTCCCGATACATAAGCTCAACACACGTACTTATATTTTAGTTGTTTTTACTATGACATACCTATGTCGTAGTAAAATGTCGTGGTTTATCCAAGTTAATTCTTGTTTATTCATTGGAACTTTAGGGTTTTAAGTAAACTAATTATGTACCGCAGATTGTATATGTAAGTATGTGAAACTATTGAAAATTATGTGTACGAGTCAGTTCGACAATTCTTGTCTTATGTTATTGTTTCATTTGAATTATCTTTTATGTCAAACCCCAATATTAAGTCAAGCAAAATGATATACTTACCCCTAAACTATGTTAAATTTAATATATATTAGAAATACTAATTGTACTAATATTCAAGGCGAATACTTTACTTTTGAATTGCAACAACTCACCGTAATTGATCATTGCAATTTAAAGACTAATTCCATTAAGCATATCAACTCAAATCGGTACAAACTACTCTCCAAACCAACATTTTATCAACAAAAAATACCTCGACTATTTAATCAAATTCCGTACGTATCTGTGACTCCGATCTCCGGTAGTACACATGAGTAAATGGCCGCCTCCATACCGGGGTAATGGTACCGATTAGATACTGGTATCATATCTACACTTTTTGCGCGTTGTCACTCGGCATCACTCACCTGAGCTTCAATCTGTCTGCGGCCCAGTTATGTCATTATAATTGCTAATTAATTGCAGACATTGACTACATAGTGTGTTTCTATGTAGACATTATCAATACGTACTAATTATATTTTAAGTAGAAAAGGTCTGTAAGCAGAAATGTTTGTGTCGTTTGTAGTGCGTAAACATAAAACATATTGGGCTGATTCTCAATATTGTTTTACTAATGGAAGGATTCATTATTATTGAATGACATAGGCTGAATAATTATACGAGTACATAAATGGGGGTATAACTGTGAAATTCAGCTAGTTGTAAAAAGATTCGTTGGCATAAAATACATAATTAAAAAGCTTTCATAAGCTAAACTTTCAAAGTTCATTTTTAGCTTTCAATTGAGGAGATATTTATCGAGATATAATTATCTGATTCATAAATAATAAAATCTAAGAATGCTTTTATTGATTTACTTACCAAGTGTTATAAGTTTTAAATATCTAACTCTTCCTATAGACCTCATATATCTAAGTTAGGATAATACAACTTGAACTTGTAATTCGAAGGGTACAAGTAACTCGCATTCCGTACCCATAGACAACATACCGCTGCCGCAGTACCATAAACAAGATGCCATAGATACATGCTCACGCGCACATTACTCGTATACTCTTTTGGTCAAATGAGTTCATGGAATATTGTAGTTTCGATTTGAGGTATTAGGGAAAGGAATTATGCTTAAAAACGTCTATTATGAAAAGGAGTACCTTAAAATTTTCGATATTATAAAATATTGTGCAGACTTTTAATTTGATATTCATTTATCAACCTTATACGACATTTTAAATTTTAAATTATGAAGCTTTGATTTATTTCAGGCATAAGATTGTGTTAGTAATTGTGACACATACAACACTCGATCAATGAAAGAAGACGTTTGGAGTCCCATTCCGTTGCAGACAATCACATATTGTAGATGGAGGAAAAGTGCAGACGAAATGTAGAGCTTTCGAAAATAGATATTATAAAATATATGCGAAAGAAAAAATCAATTGAATTTTTTTATGAACAGATGGCTATTTTTTATTTACCCACTATTAGTTCAGATTTACTTTCATATTAGATAAAGTTAATATGAATTTAGTTACAGGGATTGTAGGTTAGGTATATAATGTAGATACTAACGGCGAAACAGACAAAAAGGTATGTTAACTTGACACAGACCTGAGATTCCGTAGTCTGAGCTTCATTTTTGGTCAAACCGTTCTCAAACACTAGCGTTAGTATAATTGGATTTGTTTTTATAGTGTACTAGCGACTCGCCCCGGCTTCGCACGGGTCCAATTTTCCCGTTGATTTTCCATATTTTTTTACATAAGAACCTTCTACAGAGTATTAGAAAACTACAAAAGAAAAATTTAGCCTTATTGTCTAGCCGTTCTCAAGTTATAGCGTCAGGAAGGAAAACCCGACTTATTTTTATATAGTAGATTTACCAAATTTTTAGGATTTTTTGAAAAATGCATTCAAAATATTCGCCTCAGCCAGTACTTGAACTCGGAACTTTTCAAAAAATACTAGCGTTAGTATTTTATGACCCGTGTTACTAGAGTTATTAAGAGAAAAGATTTCATTTTTGGGTCACCATCCCTCTACGTGTGCGTGCTCTAAGCTGACATGCAATATTACAATAGAGCGCAATTCTAGGAATCATCGCAGACACTCTATTCTCCGTGGTTCATTTGCCTAATAACACGTTGGTCGCGATCTCGGCCGACTAATTGTGACACTCGTCGCGATTCAAACTGACAACACTTTGAAATTATACATATCTATATTAAACGTATGTTTGAATGTCTGTCTGCACATTAATATACTTCGACACGGTTTGATCTATCATCTTGGATCTTTGATGTATTTATTTTGAAGTGGTCTTTTTCTTTGAGTGGGAAATAATTGTATTCTTCTAATTCTTCACTTTTGTCTAATGTGTAAATTGTATCGTTTTTTTATTTAAGCTTAACCCGATTTTAAGTGTTTTTTTTTGACTTGACATAATTTACAGATTTTACGTGCAGCATCTGCTGCCTCTACAAATGGAAGGCGATGCATGACTTTTTCAGTTTTTAGAATTATTGCAACTCTTTATACTTTAAGGAATTTAACCAAAAAAGTAAAGAAAATATAAAGACATTAATAAAGTATTATTGTGTAAGAATAGTCTTATTAGTTTCATTAAACGATTAATACAGCGGAACATACTTAAAAAATAACACCAAAAACAAACAAGTGAACCCTAATAATAATTACACAAGATTAAATATGTCAAAGGGCTTCCGTGTGTTGGCTTTGGCCCCATACTAGCCTTCCAAAAGATCGGGACTCCTTAATAGTCCCGTGAAAGGAAAAGACATAACAAATAATAATTCCAATTCATAACATCAGTAATAGTAATAGTAGTCCGAGGGAGTTCAATTACGAACAAACTGTCCTCCATTATGCAAATAATGCGGGATCATTAACAGGATTATTAATTATGTGTACAATAGAATTACACGGCATATGGGCTATGATAGTGTGGATTACATTCAATTACATTTATTCTTACTAATATTACTTACTTTAATATTATAAATGCGAAAGTAACTCTGTCTGTCTGTTACCTTTTCACGGCTAAACTATTGAACCGATTGACTTGAAATTTGGTACAGGGGTAGCTTATGGTCTGGGAACGGACATAGGCTTGATGAAGATGTTTTATCCCGAAATTCCTACGGGATCGGGAACTACGCGTGTGAAGCTAGTTTATATTATATAAAAAAAATCAATTGCTGTTCGTTAGTCTCGCTAAAACTCGAGAACGGCTGAATCGATTTATCTTATCGTGGTCTTGAAAAGTTTGTGGAGGTCTATGGTAGGTTTAAAAGGTGAGAAAAAATCTTGGGTACTACGCGGGTGAAACCGCGGGGCCCAGTTAGTATATGATAAAAATGCTGAATGTATGTTTGGTTCTAGTTTTATATATCTTAATGAAAAATACTGAATATTGAATAAGTACTTTTCTTATGTATTTCCTTTTCTACTGTATACTTTTGATTCATATTATATTTTTTCCTAAAGCATCCCTATCTTTTTACTTATCCAATTTATCTTAAAATGTAAATGGAAATCCGATTTATCTTATAATATAATATTTTTCAATCACGGATGCAATCTTACATTCGACCAAATTGGACCAAATATAGATCAGATGAAAGTTTTTTTTGTCTATTTTTATATAGTCCGAGATAGGATCTTTCCACATGAATATGCTCTACCTATGTGTTATGCTACTGGTGTGCAAATAAATAAATATGTTATGTTACTTTTTGTTTAACCAGACGGAAATCGACATAAAACTACCAGTCACTCTCAGAGTTTTTTGTCTAGTTAAGGAAAAAAAACACGCTAATAGAGCTAGCTCTATGTTACTTCGATGTAATCAGACGTCGTTCAAACAATCTAAATAAATATTTACAACCTATAATTAGATCTATTAATTTTATTCTAAGTATTAGTAGCAGTAAATATTAGAGATGTTCCGGGAAATCTAGAATAAATTTAACAGTACCGTGTAATAACCATATTAGAGCACTTTATTAAGTGTATAACAAGTCATAGAGTCGTATAGTCGGCCCTAACTCGGATGTACCTCCACCATAAACGGTAACGTGCAATAAAACTGTATTGTGTGCGTTAGAGGGTACAGAGAGGGCATGTTATGTATTCACGGTATGGAGGTCTGCATGGAGTTGTGGCAGGGGGCTCGAGTCGCAGGTAGCGGATGGGTGAGCAGTCGAGTGCCGTCGGGCGCATTGTGGTGCAGGTAACGGGGGGCGCACACCGCGACGGCGGCTCGAGGACCACTGTACCCGGAGTAATCATTACAAATAATGACAACTCAATAGACCGGCCCGCTCCCGGCCGACTCCCGTAATGTCGCACCGCATAAAAAAGAAAATGACAAATCGTCCGTAAAAATATGAGCGTCGCTTCACATTAGCGCGGTCCAGTCGCGATCGCAACTCCAAAAAACTTTCACTGACAACAAAGTGTGTAAAAGCTCGTCGGTGGTGGTGTGGCGTGCGGCGGCGGTGTGCGCGAAGCTCGCGGGCGTGTGGCGCGTGGGGGCGGGCGGCGGCACGCGGCTCAGTCCGCCGGCGACATCCGTCCGGCGAGTACGTGTCGCTGGTTCCCGTGCGCGCCACACGACGCGACGTAAACTTTACGCGACCGCGAGTGCAGTGCGCGACGAGATGTGGGTCGCGGGCGCCGTGCTGCTGGCGGCGGGCGCGCTCGCGCTGGCCGCGCCCGACCCCTGCTACGACGAGGGTCGCCCGCGCCGCTGCATACCCGACTTTGTGAACGCGGCGTTCGGCGCGCCCGTGCACGCCTCCTCCGTGTGCGGCGTGCGCGGGCCCGAGCGCCTGTGCGACCCCCCGACGCCGGACGGGGACGCGTGCCGCGTGTGCGACGCGGGCCGCGCCGACCGCCGCAACCCCGCCACGCACCTTACCGACCTCAACAACCCCGCCGACCTCACCTGCTGGCGCTCGGCCCCGCTGCCGCCCGCCGCCTATGACTCGCCGCCCGACAACGTCTCGCTCACCCTCTCCCTCGGCAAGAAGTACGAGCTCACCTACGTCAGCCTGCAGTTCTGCCCGAAGGCGGCGCGGCCCGACTCGGTCGCGATATACAAGAGCGCCGACTACGGGGTCACCTGGCAGCCGTTCCAGTTCTACTCGTCGCAGTGCCGGCGCGTGTACGGGCGGCCCAACCGCGCCACCGTCACCGCCGCCAACGAGCAGGAGGCGCGGTGCTCGGACGGCGGGCGGTCGGCGGGCGAGGGCGGCGCGGGCGGCGCGCGGCTCGCCTTCAGCACGCTCGAGGGCCGCCCCTCCGCGCCCAACTTCGACCAGTCGCCCGTGCTGCAGGACTGGGTCACCGCCACCGACATCCGCGTCGTGTTCAACCGGCTGCACATGGTCACCTCGGAGGGCGAGGAGCCGGAGAGCGGCAGACAGGCGCCCGCCGGCACCCAGCACTACGCCGTGTCCGACTTCGCGGTGGGCGGGCGCTGCAAGTGCAACGGGCACGCGTCGCGGTGCGTGGCCGGCGCGGGCGGCGAGGGCGAGCCCGCCGCGCCGCACCTCGCCTGCGACTGCAAGCACAACACCGCGGGCCGGGACTGCGAGCGCTGCAAGCCCTTCCACTTCGACCGGCCCTGGGGACGCGCCACCGCCAAGGAGGCCAACGAGTGCAAAGGTAACCTACCTCCTAATGATAGACATCGTCAGATTTACAGGTGATGGAATTAAGAGCAGCGTAGGCCTACTCTGCACGACCTGAAACCCCACACTAAACTTCACGTTATAATGAAGATTACGCCATTGCTCCTACACAACATAAAACCAATTTGAATTTCAATATTGAACATATTGATATTATTTTCCAATTACGTAATGTATAGTATATTGTAATGTGGCCGATACGAGTCATGTAATACCATTATAATTACCTATTAACTTTATACAAACTTCACCGTTATCTCCGCGTGAATTACGACGCGCGACAAATTTCTAATTAAATAACATGTAATTTGAATATTCATTACTTTAACGTCATTAATATAACGACTAATAACATTTTGATACATCTACACTCATCCGATACGTGCGCGTCTGTCTGTTCACTTCAAAAGCTCATTAAACTGTATTCATAACGTATGAAAGTTCTATTTGTAAAGCTTTTTAAAGAAATACGCGTCTTAAACGAAGTTTTGTAGCTTTTGTGCAATGCAAGCGGCATAAGCTAGTCATTGATAAAATATAAGTAATGAGACTATAAATCATGTGTCATCTTACAAAGTAATTGATAGTAGACGTTTGGACCAATAAGTCGTAAAAGTAATAATTAATAGTTATGTACGAGTTGTAAATCAATTAAGGTTATTAGTGGTTACTTACTATACACAGTGTTATGGGTCAAATGAATCTACTTAAAGTAGTGCTCGAAATAACGGTAAAAGTTACTTTTAAACTCACAGTGAATAGACAAAAAGATACAAAATATGCTCTTCAAGTCAAGCAATAAACGAAAGTACAAACGTAATTTAAAAAGGCTTTTAAAAGTTGTGAAAATCTACTTTAAAAAGCACACTATCAAGTTTCGAAGTTATCGCAATTTTCGAGGGACCACCCTAAAAATAAAAGTAAAATGTTATAAAGATTCACTGTCGATAAACAACTTCCTCAAGGATTCTGATAAATTGAGAACGTCGTTTGTTGATCAGACAAAAAATAAGTTCAAATTTCCATCGGCTTAATTTAATTTTACTCCCAGGAGAGTGGGTAATATAATAACCTATATTTGAAATGTTAAAAATATGTTACCATTTTAGCAAGACTTAAAAGTATAGATAATCCTACCAAAAACATTCTGTAAAAAACTAGCCAAGTTTCGATGGAGCTGCTTGTTTATCTCTAAAAAGTAATGAAATCTATACAAACTCGTGCCAAGTCTAAGGTTCCTTACTGCGATTTCTTTATTATTATAGTTAATGTTCTCTGACTTGGCCGTTGATTAGGTATATCAAGTCTTTCTGAAGCTTCAAGGAATTAAGTACCTTCATTGACTTTAAACATGTACTTGTACGTACATTAACATTATACACTTAACATTTATTAGAAAAGAGAGTTATTAAAAGAAAATTAAGAAAATTCAAAAAAGAAAAACCTAATTTTACGTTTTTCTTATTCTTAAAATATGAACAAAATAACTACGTAACATAATTAATTCTCATAACTAATTTACTCGTTCCTATTTCTTCAAATCCCACATCACAAAGTTCCGTTCGTTACATAAATATTTCCAAATATGTCTGAACAATTATCATTAAGTAAGAAGCTGCAACCTCCATATAAGATGAGATCTTACAATCATTATGCATGCCTTATCTAAACGTCACCAGTCGTTGGTCCCCGGTTTTTATACCCATCCGATGTCCACTCTGATTGAGATATATGTTTCTGCGGGATATTCACCGTACTACTAGTTGTTTCATTTGATTTTGTTTAAGTAAGCTTTTAAATGGTAGGCATTTAATACTCTACGCTTTTACTCTACTAAATTCATTCTGTAAGTTTGGGCTTTAAAGAAGCTTTAAGAACATTAAAGAGCTTACAAAAGACGATACATTAAAGAAAATAATGGATGGGTAAATAATAAATTGTTAATTATATTAAAAGTTACCGTCGACGTAATATTATAATCAACTTTTTGTGTCTTCCAACATAATTATCTCCGCATTATCGTACCGTTTCAACTTATACCCACATTGAAGAGGTCTGATAATAGAGATGCGCCTACGCACGCCCGCGCTATGATTTGTGGCCAACTATCTCGAAATTATCATAAATTTACGTTACATTTTAAAATGTCTCAAGGATTTTCAAAGCCGTAATTTTTATATTGTTCGACATTTAAGTTTATTTCTTTATGGTTCTTACTGGAATTGGTGACTATTTGATTGAATTTGTGCAATGTTGTTAAATATTAATAAAATGTTGCGTTAAAATGCAATTTGATTTATAGTTTGGATTTGAATAATGAGATTAAAATTTCACCATCTTCACGAAAGGATGTCACAGTGCATAATTAAGTATCTCTATGATAAGTTAAGTACCCGTAATTCGCGGCTCTTTGAATTTAATCCTCTACAACTTGAGCAAGTAAAAAAACTTCAATTCTTCACAAACAATGGTTCATTAGATACGAAATCTTAGTCAGTGCAAAAGTTTTTTCTGTTTATCCCGAATCATATCAATATAAAACTTTGATACAGACCTACTATAAACTATCGATATTAACATATTTTAATAATTTAATTTCACAGTTATACAGAGAACCGTGGATCCCGAATAAAGTTATGAGTCTGACAATAAAAAACATCTTCGATAAACCATTACGAGATTTGTATTGTGATTCTGGTGACATATATCTTGATACACTGCTCTCACATGTGGTAATAGAAATGTATATCGACCAGTTTATACAGACCTCCGTCGCATTGAAATTTCGAACCAATTTCTTAGTGATCGTTTTCTTTTGTGTACCTCACAATAATAGCCTATAAAATTTGGTATTTTATTCTGTGTGTATAGAGTCAGTGAGGTCTATAGCAGTGTAGTTAAATATTATTGAATCTACGTAAAATATTATTATTTTGTGTTTAATATTTTACGATATTAGCGTGACAATTAATTATTGAGATACTTTTATAGCTCTTACGGCATATAAAGACTGTATTTTATGAAGATTTTATGCAATAGTAAGAGGCAAAACTGTAAATGATATTTATTGTTGGTTTGTATATATAACATTTAGTTACACAATTCCTGTACAAGGGAGGAGTCTCCGCCCCAGCGCCCGCTACAGCGAATCCCGCTCGTGTGAAGAGGATCCCATACTCTATGTAGATGTCAAATAGTCGCGTAGTTTTTACCTCTCTTGTCATCCTGTGGGAATACGAAAAAATAAACAAATATGAAAATTTAAATTCCTTTACCCATTATAATTTTTTCTATTTAGTTTAATTGGCATTTTAAACAAATCATTACATAGAAACAGGAAAATCATTAGCGGTTGTAAGAGTAAACGTAAAATAATAAACTATAACCTATTAATTTTCTAGGTCTGACTATAGTCGGCTATATTCCTGATAACTTTCTTCGTAGCTCCAAAGCCCACACATGGGCGATTGATAAAACCACTTAAAGGTGGATGACCGGTCAACTTTTATTGTACTAGGAAGTACCCAGCTTCATTGTTTTAGAATTCGCTTGTGTTAAACAACTCGTAATCTTATTAATGCATTTAATGTTAAGTTAAGTATAGGCTATTTTAATTGCAGGCTCGAATTACATTTCAATTGTAACAAGGTATTGTTAGTGTAACGAGGTTTGTTATTGCTGTTTTAAGTATATGAGTTTTATTATTTAGGGTTGGTAATACATATTAAAAAGAAAACTTTGGTTTTCATTTAATTAAATATCTAATAATCATGTCATAATTATGTTATAATCCTGAAAAAAAAAATGGTACTTATACAAAAATTTTATGCGTCCTATCTGTGGTTTTACCACAGAATAAATAATAGTAACATTAGCTTTAAACTAATTTTTTTAACTAATCTGTGAAATATTTTTCAATAGCCCAGTACCTAATATTAGATACTTAAGTATCATAATTACGTTAATAAATCATGAAAAAAACATAGTTTATTAAACAAATCCATATTTTTTTATCAAACATTGCCCTATTAAGTAATCAAATCAACCCATTCACATAAATATCGAATCATTATAATCTCACAAAAACAAACACAAATGTGTTCACGACACGACAATGTCGTTATGTCGAAAATGTAGTATCTGTGTTATTACCAAAATGATGCCAATCAGGATCAGATATGATATAAAATTGGATGTATGAATCACGGAACTCGTGTCATTATTACATAGTCGTACTTATTACATTCGTTTCAACTGGCCTATTTTTAACACGGTGTATCTTGGCTCTTATATTAATACTAGCAGCGCCCCGCTGTTTTACCTCCGCGGTTCTCGTTCCCGGTAGCATACGGGGATAAAATATAGCCTATCATCTTCCTCGATAAATTGGCTATTTAACACTGAAAGAATTTTGCAAATCAGACCAGTAGTTCCTGATATTAGCGCGTTCAACCAAACAAACGAACTCTTCACCTTTATAATATTAGTATTAGATTTTTTTAAGAATAATAAAATCTGTTCATACAACGTTAACAGTAAAGCTAACAGCATTTTGGCGTTAAATGAAATTATGAAATATAAAATACAGAATAAAATTTTCGTTGTTTTCATATTATCAGTATCACCAATGTTTATTGTATGAAGGGAAATAATTGGAAAATCGGGTGGGGTCGGGGTGGGTCGCTAGTTATAAAGGTAAAAGTTTTTATTGCTTCTCTAGATTACTTCTGTTTTATGACCAGGCAGGATACGCTTGCATTTATTTTCAGTGCCCTATCTTCTTTTAAATAATTCTCAGTTTGTGAGGATAACTCTCAATAAACATGTTCTAAACAAATTTTTAAAGGGATATTTTCTCGAAGCTTTAAATTTTCCACAGAACTTAAGAAAGGGAGTCCCTACAGGGATGAATTTTCAAATATCTGAATCTGAATTTTCAATATGTTATTGGCCATGAGAAATTCCACCTAGAGCACAGAAAACATGAACATAACATAATCATTCACTCTATCATCTCATTATAGTAACTGACTCCTAACTAAGTTCGTAACTTGTATCTAGGGTATCAGAAACATTTTGTTATTATTATTACATATTTTATGTATGTTTATACCTTCTAAGAACGTACCTCGAATTGGGTTATGAATGCGACGTTTATTTTTACATTAATTTATTATATAATTAGATCAAAATGCGTGTCTATTTGTGTCTATTCATTCGATTGTCAGACGATGATCCAAGTCATTGACTCTTAGTTAGCGATGTGACGTATTTACTTAAATAAAATACAAGTAAACGTGCCTGTTGGCACACCACCAACCGACTAGATACGGATTTGTACCAATAATAATAGACTTGCTAACAGGTACATTATTATTGTTTATTTTTAATATTATCTGCTCTATTTTTGTTATACCTTCTTTCTCTTTTCTCCGTCGCTCATCTTTTTGTTGTGTAACGAAACTTTTTTCTGAAAGTGTAATGTTTACATGGTTAAATTGTGTCGCGGTATTGGAAACAATGTTTGTTGTTTTCTTTTGGTTTTTGTGGAGATCTAATTCGATAATTAAACTGCATTGAAGGCAAGGGATTTAATACTTTTTCTCCTAAAAGCATCAATACTTATGAAATAACAATAAAGTCAGATTATGGCAACATTGGTCTGACCCATTTTTTGGCCATTTTACTTTTTGGTCTCTAGTTTGAAGATTCTTGGTTAAGTAGAGTGCTAAAGCAAGCTTGTGATTATCTCTGTTCTTCTTCTTCTTTGCGTGTCGACTCATATTTTAGAGGACCAGAACTCGGCCACCCATATGGCACTATCAGTGGCCCTCTAAAGGTCATCGCGTGTGCAGGTGTAGGGACACGCACGGCAACTGTTCGAACACAGGCTGGTCCTATCAGAGAAGTTTGCTATTCTCACTAAATATCAATGTCTAGTAGTAGTGAGAGTCACTTCTCACGGTGAAGTCAGTCTAATCATATTATCAATGCTATTTAATCGCTAAGTGCTTTATGGGTATCCTAAACGCGCACTCACTATCATATCACCTCTAGAAGGAATCTAATCTGCAACCTTCTGGTTGGCAGCCCGGCGTTAAATTACTATGTTTCTGCTTTCTCTATACTTAACTTTGATAAATGAGATTTTATAGTAAGACAGTGTGCGAACAGATATATGTTACTTATAAAAGTAGTCTATATACCTGTCCCGTGTTTCGGTATTAAATTGTTAACAAACCAATAAAATTGTTCACTTACGAAAATGGCATTGATTTGAAAATTCGATATTCGAAAAGAGTTCATTTTGGGCTTTCATACTTATGAGCGTCAAAGAGTTTATAAAAGAGGGCTTCGAAATTAATTAAGTACCTGTTTTTAAAATAAGAACTAAGCTGAAATTACTCTAAGCCAGTGACTCTAGCAAAGAGTTTTAAAAATGGCAATATAATTAAAATATAGAGCTAATTTAATAAGACTTCATCACATTTGGCAAAAGACTTGTCAGTATTAATTCAGGAAAGCCGAGATTAACAAAATCTATTGAAAATAACAGAAAAGTCAAGAAAACAATATTTCTTCCATGAATTGACAGCTGTCAACAAAGATTCTTTGTTCGTCTCGACTCCAGTGAAAAATAAATTCGTATGATATTTTATTTGAGTAGGTATATCGTACTAAAACCAATGAAAATTCAATTGTCATATGTTATTCTTTTATTCTTTGGTATTTCTTCTTATATTTTTACCTTTCGTGTCTTATAAAATTATTAGAATAGATTTAAGTATTTAGTGAGTTTTGTGTTTTTATAGGGATTGATATTATGGTTGTTAGACTAGACATTTTTATGTTTTCTTACAACAGAAAATATATTTGAGAGTCTCTTGTCTTTCATAAGCACCAATTTTAAGAGATGAATATATATGTATAAAAAAATAGTACTTACAGGTTTTGAAAAACTGAATTGGTATTTATTATAACTTTTTGATAAAGTATTAATATAAAAAATAATTCCATTAATAAACTCCGTAATTATTCAGTACATTATTTGGAAGGTTGTCACTGTAATTGATGTTTATGTCAAAGTTTGGACGCCCATTGAATTTGACAGCTGTCAAATTGTGACACACGATGCGTGAAATATTATAATTGAAACAAAAAAAGACAAGGCCGTTTCTTCTTTATTTGACATAATTTAAATATTATTTAAGATTTTTTATAGTTTAATTATCTAAAGCCTTTGAATAATTTGGTTTTAAAACGCACTTATCCGTCAAAGATCTGACAAGAAAGTCACTACCGAGAAAAGATAGCATACGCATAGCAAAACTGTCTGATCTTTAACCTTTTTTTTGTTAAATAATATGATAATTAATTTCAAATCAAGGTTACTCATCAACAAAATAAACAGACTGCACAAAATTATACGTTAAATATATAATTTAGAAACAATAGCCACGTTCACAATTTATTGGACACTTAATTAACTCTACTTATCTATGTAATCTAAATCAAATTGTTGATAGTATATTCGTGGTGTTCAAGAGATAAAGGAACAGTTGAAATGGTCGGGACCGCAAGATGGCTGTTTATCTGGTAATATAGATAGAGCTTGCATTTAATTAAATGAAGCAGCAATACTATTGCTATGGATTTAAGGAAAGATTTCATCGGAAACTGCATCCAAAAAGTGGATCCAAGAAGCCCTATTTTTGGCAAAACTTTTACTTTATAACGAGTGTGAAGGATATTAATAATTCGTTATATCAAGAATATACACAGTGGGTATTTTTTATTGGTAAGGCTGTTAGAGATTTTTCATATGCATGTTATAGAATCGATATTTTTAACCAAAGAGCTACAATTAGAATATAAAATTGTTGATAATTGTTTTTATATTAATCTGTAAACTGTATGAGCTTTTTACCGTTCACTAATTAGAATCTTATTTTAAAAGCATTACAAGTTCACTAGACATTAACAACATCTAAATTAATATTATAAATATCGGTAGTACCGGGATTCGATTCCCGTCGAATGCAACAGGAAGCCATCAAAGTGAATCGCTATTATTAACATTTTAACGTCACATTTGTTTAAAATAAACGATACTTTAATTTTGAATATCATAAACCCGTCGTTGTATTAATAACAGTGGTTTAGTTATGGCGGCCTTTAGGGTTGCTACTTCATTCATATTAAAATTTAATTTTAATTGTCCCTCATTAATTTTATAAACTTGTCCATTTTGAATAGTATTTAAAGGCTTCTGGTACAAATATTCATTTTATATTTTTTTTTTCCAATGAGATAAAAGGTAGCCCCTTTGGTAAGACACAAACTACGAGTATGTACTTATCAAACATTCCGATGCGTTCAGCTCTTAAGCCATTATCAATAATGGCTAAAGAGCTGAACGCAGGTAACATAAACAGTAGTAGATTAAAATATAAAAACTTGATCTGAATACCGTAACAAAAATAGGGAAACAACAGCTATCGTTCTGGCAGCCCTGTCGCTACGTGAGAGGCGCGTTATGTTAAGATTTATGGACCGTTTTGTAACTCGAATACCTTTTTTTCTTAGCGACATGAATGAGAACGGGTAGTGTTCAGTATTACGTAATTAGTTACTGTAATTAGAGCTATTGTTGGACATTGTAGTCGACGTGAACTTGGAATGGTTACCGCAAACAATTATAGGATAATAGTTTTGTTACGATTTCATAAGGTATATGTACAAAGGATATTTTTTGTTACTGCTTATTTTGTTAGGTGTACAATAAGTCTGTTTGTCCTTTTCATTAATGACGTTAAAACATGTTTTAAATACTCTAAATTTCTACTATATGCGGATGACCTAAAAATATATCACAATATCAATAATAATAATGATTTTCTTAACTTTCAATCAGATCTCGATCGGTTTTCGGATTATTGTACAATAAACAATTTGAATCTCAGCATCAAAAAATGTAAATCCATTACATTCTCAAAAAAAAAGAATACGTCAAATCGTTCGTACTCCTTATGTGGAGTCATATTGGACAAGGTCGACTCGATTAAAGACCTAGGTATAGTACTCGACAGTAAATTACATCTGGATTTACATGTTGAAAGTATCATAAATAAGTCGTTTAAGATGTATGGTTTCGTTATGCGCTCATGTACTAACTTCACAAGACCAAATACTTTTATCCATCTTTACAAGTCTCTCATACGTACACAACTCGAGCATGCTGTTATCATCTGGAATCCCCTTTATGACAAATATGTTAAATCAATTGAAATTGTTCAAAAAAAATTCTTACGTTGTTTACACTATAAATGCCACAGACAGCGACTGTCCTATAAAGATCTGCTAGAAAAATATAATTTATTAAAACTCGTTCATAGACGCATACAATTAGAATCAATAATGTTATATGATATTTGTAATAATCGATTTGATTGTACTCAGATTGTAAACAAGCTTTGCTACAAGGTACCTACTAGAACACACTGTCGAAGTCCCTGCCAGTTATTTGCCACCACTTTCTGTATAACCAATGCTGGCAAACGATCACCTCTGTACAGAATTACCCACAATTATAATGTACATTTTAACACAATAGATATTTTCACAACTCGTTTTAGTATTTTCAAGTCACAAATAATTAATATTATTAAGGATTCTTAAGCTGTATGGCCCTTATACTGATTTATGTAAATTTCTTTATGCGCTCGTATATTGTTTCCCTTTTTCTGTAAGTAACATTCATGTAACTTTTGTATAAAAACTAACTTTGTGGTTCACGGTGCTGGTGGTACAATTAATAAGTCGTGTATAAGCTAAATAGTTTTAATAAACATTATTGTACTGCTGTTTGTTAACCTAAATAAATTAAAAAAAAAAAAAAAAAAAATAAGCTGTGTGTAGATGGGATTTTCCATCTACAAAAACAACAAAAATAACAAAATGTATTAGCTTGTTTTATCCTCTTTAAGGGATGATTTCTCTAAGTATTCTTCTACGTTTTTATGGGAACTTTTATTGACTTCTTTGATTTGGCGTTTAGTTTATTTTCAATAGAGAAATATTACTAGTTTCGGTAAAAAAATCTTGAGAACCTAGTATAGATTTTGTTCGTTCTTTTGGTCTATTGTGCAATAAACGTGATTTAGTTAAAACCCCAAAACATTCGTTTCATTAGGAATAGTTCACCTTTTCTCATTTAAAAAGCAGTCGAATGCATAAAGTTTGGCAGAACTCCAAAATGTTAAGCGGTTCTCTTTGACCGAATGCCATTTCAGACAAATGTTCTAATAGTACGGGTGAAGATGGTCATATTTGGCCCAGATTTTATAGAACTATGCCATTTTTATGGTGGATATTAAACTAATTTTGAAACGTTTATGGTCTTAGATAGATCTGTGTGTCGTCATTGATAGAGTTTTGAAATTGTTTCACACTCGGTTTGGATTTGTGCTCATTTTGGTAATTTTAGTATCGGATTTATTGATTGTGCTTTTAGATTCTTCACACCTTATGTGAAAAACTATAAAGTTTTGACAAAATTAAGAAGCACAATGCCAGCTTATGTTATTCCTTTGTAGAAAAGTACATACGAGTATATTGATAAATATGATAATGGGTCCCTATCTAATGAGATTATTCATTAAGTAAATAAAAGCATTTGGTATCAAAAGGACGTTTTAAATTAGTTCAATTTCAACAGATGTGGGGTGCTCCGTGCATCCTACATTAACGACTCACTTCTTTGACCTCCATTAGAAATGACAACAATACAAAATGGTTTCCAGACCAACTGTCAAATGCATTTGAAATTCGAATTCGCACGAGTTCCATTCATTCAAAAGGCGGTGTTGCCTTATTGTTCCGTTTTACACACATTTGGGGAAACGAACGTAATTCGACAGATAATTTGATGTATGAATAGAGTTAATTATGGCATTTATTTATTGTATCCATTTCATTGTCCGGGGCTGCACCGCCCCGCTTTTTATTACCAATGCGCGCCCCAATATGGACAGATTTACACTAGGGTGAATTACGACTGAATTATTTATTCCCTTTGCCAATTTCGCAACTGCGAAAACTGCAGTAACAAAGGATACCAACAAAAACTTTTTGACGTAACTCAAAATTGGCGGAAAATATGTTTTGTATTCTGTTTGTGATTTGAATAAATAAAACACGACAATCGTGATTTGTTACGACGGCCGCGGGATTAAATACTGGAAAGGAAAATAATTGACTCGTTCTATTAAGGGTATGTTTGTCATGTCTTAAAACGTGCAACGTTTACGTTCAAATCGGTCGTTTATCAAGCGTCTCTAATTTATTTAATAAATCAACGTTTGGAGTTGTCCGGGACAGCCATTAGTCAAACGGAAAGTCCCGGGACAGGAGTCGATACTGCGACCGCTGGGGGCGCGGGGAGACGCCACATCGCTACAAATGATGTTGTATGACGGAGATGGATGGCGCGCGCTCCAAGGACACCAGATAAATGATAAAAGACAACCATTCCGCAATGAATATTCACAAAACTGATTACACTCCGCTCTCGTTCACGATTTTATCTCGATTGAAGAAACAAATACAATTATTGCGCTAACTTTATTTATTTTTCATTTTAATTCTTATCAGTTTAAAAACGGGTTTATTTGATAAATTGAGTTACTTATAAGTTTTTTTTGGTGTATCGCTTACATCGATCGATCATGGCCTTTCATTACGTTTGTTTTTTTTAATCCGTGGATGTTTTTGAAGGCACGTCGCGTTCACGCTCACGCACGCCTCGCGCGGATTAGCGCCGCACAAAGCTGAGGAAGCGTAACCAACTCGCTTCCCCTTAATGAACCTTGACATTGCAATTACAACTCTACACCTATTAACATTAAAGCCTAAATTATATCAAACCATAAATCACGAGTTTTAAGTCGTGTAAATAGATCAAAAATTTTGTTAAAAAAATATTGATTTCGTTAGCTGGAAATGGACTTTCGTAGCACATTAATAAAGCTTATATTCATATAAAAATGTTGTACAAATATGTGTGCGCACGCGTGTCTGCGCATAATATCACTGACACAGCACTTAATGGTGATGATTTGTCAACTTTGAACTTGTTTTATGACTGTGGACCTTATCAGTGTGTACTTAGGTTGTATTTAGTTAGCCGGTTCGTGATGAAGTGTGTTTTCTTTGGAGGTAGAGTTTAAAAAGTGTGCACGGGTTAGTCTCGAGACGGCTGACGGCCGCGGGACCGGATATTATTATTTTTGCGTTCAGTTACAGAGTGCTTTCAATACTACTAATAATATAAACGTGAAACGTGACGACGGATGTTTGTTATTTTAGTGCTGTCTTTCACGCAAAAAATACACGCTTGCGATGAAATTAGTTGATGTTTTAAAAACTGTTTTATAATTTAATATTTTTTCCATGCAAAAACTAACACGGGGAAATCCCAGGCCTAAGCTAAGCGTAGTTAGTTGGGTTCGGGCTTCGGGCACTTTGAGAAACCCTGGTTTATAAGATTGTAGAGTACCACAGCCCCAATAATATATTCAGTGTGACAATTGTCAGCATAATAAAATGTGAATTTAATAGTTTTGCCGTGATTACATTACATTATTAAAGTAATGTAGGAAGTAGGGCAGTTATATTTAGATAAGTTAAATATTTAATTACGTTTAAGTAATATCGGGTTCGATTACAGTTTCGTCACATAAACTTATCTTTTAATTACTTTAGAAATATTAAGTTTCATTTCGCAAGCCCAATTGTTTTGATTGCAATATTTCTGCGTTTGAAAATCTATGTGTATCAGTTGTACTTGTGAAAAACAAACATACAAACTTTCTTTTATATAATATTAACGTATTTAGGGTAATTAATTACCTAATCCATTTTAAATAGCAGACGAAATACAAATTCACTTTAAAATTGAAATTAACATAATTTTTAAATGTGATAAATTACATCATAAAGTAGCAACGAATGTAAAAAGCACATAAATATAATATGTATGTCATAAATTCTTATTGCCTTAAAAACGACGCATTTAATAATTCATTTTATTTAATATTCACAGAAGTGTCAACAAAGGTGAAATTATTACGGAAAAATGTAAAAGGCAGTCCGTCACACCATTAACTTGTATTTCATTTCGTTCATTCATCAAAAGACCGAATGGCATAAATTACCGATGTCTAAAATTGTGAAAAAAAAGTTTTGGCGCGAATTGAGTCGACAGGAAGTGACGCCATGACTTATTCATTATTTCCTTTATTGGAATTAACAAGATTTTATTCATTGGAAGGTTATGAGAGGTGTGGTTTGATTTTTTATAAACTTCAGAAAAGTTAACTCGAAGGAAAATGGATAGAGGGAACCAATTACAAATCAGTATAGATGAAGTTCATTTATTTATATCAAATATACGACGAAGCTGTTTGGCAAGCACAAGAAAAAAAGTTTTTTGTTCGATATTAAAAATGACAATATTCTATATTAACTTTAAAAATAAATAATTTTGAATAATGTTGATAATGGTACGGAATCCTTCATGCACGAGCCCGACTCACCCTTGACCGATTTTTCATAAATTTAATTTTATGAATTTTTAATCTCTTTGATGTTCATGAGTGCTTCTTTGAGGCAGAAACTGAATAAATGATTTTGGATTTGAATAGTAGACTTTAGTTAACTTAAACTCAAAATTAAATGCTAATTATGAATTTCATTCGTAATGTCAACTGCACGATAATGCAAATGTTATGAAGTTTTCATAGAGACGTCAAATAAACGAGTTTATTTGTAAATGAAAACCTCCCCCTGTCTGATGTGTTTTGGTAAAATTAGATTTTAATTTATTTCTTGTTGCATAGAGGGGAAAATAAATTGTTTGATCTTTAAACTGAATGTGTTTATTTTAAATTGATTATAATTTTATAATTAAATTCTTTTGGAACCTAATCCTTATTGAAAAAGGATGCAGGTTCTATTACTATGTCGGGTAAACATTTTAATATTTGTATTATAAGTATCCCAAATATTTGAATTAAATGGTGTTGAATAAAGTTAGGTTTAAAATAAAGCAATTTATTATTAATACAACACTATAAATATAGTAATTTAATATTCTAAATTAATTCTCCAAACGTCAACAAATGCTTGCACCAATTCACTTAACATCGGATTGCGATCGAATTAATAAAGATTAATATTGAAATGATATGCAAAAATAATCGTCAGGAAGTCTCGAGATATACTCGTAAAGCCGGGGTTACACGAGGCAACTCATGTGTGCAATCAAATAGTATCTGTTGCTAATTTTGACGTTAAGTACATACGTTTGGTAAATACAAACTTGAACGATAGAAAATCTGTTTGTACTTATTCTTTGTTTTATTTTAAACCTCTAAAACAAAAGAAATTGGAAAATAATGAAATTATTCAAATATTTCTCGTTTAATAATTTTCTGCTTGAGTTGATTATGTCTCATAATAATTTCTTTTTTAATTCAATGTCTTGTGATTTATTATTATTTCGTTTGACAACTGCGTGAAAAACATTCAAAGATTGCAATGAAATTGAATTGCAATTTTAGTCGCTTCGCCTGTACCAACCTTTAGCAGACTGGCGAACTAAGTGTTGCGATATCATTTAAATAGTTAAGAGTCAGCAGTCAGCGGCGAGGCGTTAATTATTAATATATTCATGGTATTCAGTGCAAGTGTTTCATTTGGCTCACTTGGACGGGTAATGTAGCTAGATTGAGAACTAGATATGAACTACCGCGCTAATGTAGTCTCCGATACTTTACTCAATAAGGTATTAAGGATTCATTTTTTAATTTAGGATTAATTGTGTAGTATTTACTTGAATGATGTGTTTTTTTTAATTTGGAATTTATTAGTGTTTATTTTTATGGAATAACTTAATAATAGTTTATCAACGAATTTACGAAAAATAATGTTGAATATAAAGGTAAGCGGTTTTAATATTCCTCAAAAGTTGAATAGGATTTTCAGAATATTTATATTTAATAAACTTTTCCTAAAGTTTGGGAAACTTTGTACCACACAGTAAAGTTTTTTGTAGATACAATATTAAATTTTACTTTTTGCAAAAACTTTCATGATAATTAATTAAAGCTTCATCCAGTTCAAACACTATAGTACCTTCTATTTATCATTCCTTTTTTCATGTCTCCACATAGTCCACAATTTTTCCTAATCTAAAACAAACGAACTGCAGTCACGGCAATTAAACCACTCAAACAACAATACCGTTCACTCACTCGGCAACTAAAAGTTTCCGTGTGTAAACTTTACGTAACTTGAGAAATGATATATAAATATTTATTTGAGTGTATTTAGGCAGTAAACACACCTAGTTAGCGATGTTTATTAATCAGTGAGAGACACCAGCCAGCCAGATGTAGTGACAAACGAACAAACACTACACAGCGCCTCTTACTATTGGGTTTTGTATAAAGTGAAGTGATTTGCGAGTTTGTATGCATATTTGGCAATTTTAACGCTAATGCAAAAATAGGAGTGTTATGAGTTTAAGAAAGGACCAATTTCGATTTAGTTATTTTTGTCCAAAAGATAACATATTATCTGTCTTTGCTAGGATTATAGAAGGAGTTTTTTGAGTCAGAGGCATTTTAAAAATTAACGTATTTTTATCAAGATCTCTGTCTAACCTATTTTACGCGATCTTAGATACGTTAAATAAGGTTGCATGAAGTAATCTCCTAACTGAACATTAAAACTTGAAGTAAGCCTCGTAAACAGTGATCATTTTGTAATAATTTCTCATTTAGATTCGCATTACCTTATCCTAGTTATATTAAACGAGTAGGAAAGTGAAAACTTATCTAAAGGTTTTATTGCTTTCATGTGAATAATTTAACAAGTACTTATTTATAACTTTACCACTTCTATTCATAGTTGAATATTTATATGAGTTTAATATGGATACTTATTGTGTGTAACTGTAGTTTTATTTTATTGTGATTGGGTGTAGTTGTAAAAATATGTCTGTGTTGGTAGCCTTAGTATAGTTAGTTAGAGCACTTATTAATTTTATAAACCTGATTGACATCAAAAGTTTAATAGTGCTATGTACTGAGGACATATTCTACATAATATTTAACAAACATGTCTGTTTATTACTCTATCATGTAATAACTCAGGCTCAGTAGATTTGGCACACAAAGAGATTAAGTTTTTTGTCACGAATTTCTCAAAGAACAGAATTTATTTTTCGTGTAACCCACAAATTTATTTATTATCACGAACTATCACGAACTAGGAGTGTTTTTGAATGAGTGCGTGCATAGTTCCGATACCCCAGATACAGGTCACAAATTATAGAAGAAGAAAAACTACATGGGTAGTTGTTTATACTTTAGATACAGGTAATCTATAGAAGATATATTCGTACCAGTGATTAGAAAAAAAAAGTGTAATAGAGAACCTCCTCTTGTTTTTTTGGAAGTCGGTTAAAAATGGAGAAATCTAGAACTAAACATAGACTCACAATAGCTCATAGATAGTTCGAGAACTGATGGTAGTGGTAAGTCGTTACAAAGTGGAGTAGAATACATATTTGTGTTGTACAGAGGTGTGGGTGACGCGTTTGTTTGTTTGTCATGCGATGCCGACTCGATAACAGGCTGTACGGCTTACAGCTTGCTCATACTGCTATCAAAATGTAGTTACAATTGAGATATTGTTTACGTCCTAATGAGATTTGTTTTGAACATTAGAAAATATTTAGATAAGTTTAAGAGATTGATGTTGAACTAGCTATTGGTGTGGGCTTTGTTTGCGTGGATAGAAAAAATCGCGTTAAGTATATCGGGGTACATATAACTTAACATAATCATTCACTACATCATCTCATTATAGTAACTGATCCCTAACTAAGCTCGAAGCTTGTATCTAGGGTATCAGAAACTACGCACACTCATTCACACACACCCAGACATATCGGAGAAAGCTCTATATCGCAATATAAGTAAGGAAGTCTTTATAACGAGTTGAAACTTAGTATACTATGGCTCTGTGTCGATCCACAAACTTTTTTACTCCCATTGAAACTGCCAAAATATCTAATTTATAAAATGGCTGACTTAATTAGAATATTGTACCTATTAATTTATCAAATAGTTATATAAAGTTACCGTCTGTTTCTCCAAATTATGAAAAGCTCTTCGAAAAGTTTCTCATATTCGTTAGCTACAAGAAAGTTTCTCATTGAAATCGGTATTAATACTATTCTAGAATTAGACTAAATTCGCGTATATTTCATTAGCAATTTAATAAAACATGACAGTAATATTATAACATTATAATGGAGATACAATCTGACATATTTAGTATACACACGACTACTTTGTAGCACTCGTAACTACACAATAAAGATGGTATCTTACTAATATAGTCTTAATACTTTACTGCGTTCTCTGACTTTTTACACGGTTTAAACACAGGAATAAATTAACTACATAATCAGTACCGGTGGTGTTACCACCTATTTCTATAGGTTACTATATTATAAAAGTAGTTAACTAGTAGTAAGAAAATAACTGTGGTTATCACAGTTCGAACACGAACTTACTTGTCTGGGGAAGTATCGCACTCTTACAGAATATCGACGAGGTCTTTGGAGTACAGACAATCCAGCCCCTACAGTTTCCTTGTCCGGCAACTTACTTGTATCTGTTCTGAGTTGCAAGTGTCCAAGTGCACACAAAACACAAAAATATTTACTTTTAACTCAAAGCATTAATTTAACTTTTAAATACTTAATAATAAAAATAACTTTTAAATTTTAACACAAAGGCCCCAGTCGGTCAGGTGTGTTTATGGTGATTTTCCTAGTGCGTGTGACCAAATAAGAAAATGAAATAGTATCACGACCTAATGGTACATTAATCCTGTACTTCTTTCAGCAGCTTACTGTTCACATTGACCATTCCAACCAGCTAACACTTCCTTTATGAATACCTGTATGTACTACCTTCTACACCTAACCTATGAATATCTGTCTGTACGTGTTGTCGCCATAAACCTTCACGTCGTCGCCTACTGGGAGAAAACTAGGTAGACGTATTAAAATTATCATGTGAATGTCCCCCGTAATATATGGTGCATTTGTGGTAATTGTGGACAAGACGCCGAGTGCCGCCCGGGGCGTCAATTATATTACATTATGGTAATACACGAGATTTATTTAATTTATTTGTAAAGAGGTTGCAGTGCATAAATTAATGTAAGGAAGAAAATCTAACTATTCAAAGTATGTACAAAAAAATTATCTAGTTTTGGTACTTTGGTTATTCCAGTGTGATATAGTCACAACAGTACGTACATCACATTATTATACATTTCTTTGGGAAGTTCGCGATAATATTATTTAATACATAATAGCAAAATATATGCTTTAACAAAGTGATACTGATGAGTTGAAAAGATTATAATATTCAAAGGCGTCTGTAGCTTTGGTTCTTAATGTTCTTATGTCACTCCGAAGGGAAGCCTACACAAGCCCACTCTTGAGCTTTAATTGGGCTTTAATTGGGACCCACTTACCAGCACAATCAAGTGTAAATCCCTAATTAGCTTATTATTATTACTTTAATATCAATTTATGACCCACGTAACAAAACCTCTTGTATATTGCTTTATACCGGTATCCTAATCCTAACTAATATTATAAATGCGAAAGTAACTCTGTCTGTCTGTTACCTTTTCACGGCTAAACTAATGAACCGATAGACTTTTTGGTACAGGAATAACTAATGTTCCGAGGAAGAACATAGGCTATGTTTATCCCGAAATTCCTATGGGAACGGGAACTACGCGGGTGAAACCGCGGGGCACAGCAGAGCTAGTAATAACATAAAAATCATTTACTGCATCATCTCATTACAGTAGTAACTGATCCCTAGCTAAGTTCGTTACTTGTATCTAGCTACGGTATCAGAAACTACTAATAATGGCGGTACAAAATGCCGTGTTACAATTGAATATTTACCAACACACAACATGGTAAGTACGTGCGTCGTGCAATGCGACCGTCTGTCTCGCTAATAGGGTTTAAAAGCTTTGATGTAAGCTCTAGGCGTTCCGCTCGCACACAATAGCTTTAAGCTATATTGTACAGCTTTATTCGTATAGCTTCAAAGTGTTGTGTTACCGGGATGAATGATGGATGATTCAGTTTGTATAATGTGTTAACCTTGTACAATGAGTTGACTCTTTGATATTAAAACTAAGCTATACTCTGCTTCAAAGTTTGATAATGGATTTCATGCTGATTTAGTGACCGTCTTCTCAAGTAACTGATTTGATACTTCCTCATATGTGGGGTGAGAAATATAAATAGGAACGTTTTTGATACAGCATTTTAGTCCAGCACACCTGCAGCAAGCTAGCTAAATATAACCTGGACGTAAAATTAAATCGCACGATTAATTTCATACGCAATGATAACGATGATAAGTTCAGCATTTTGTGCGTGATTTATCACTAAAAACCTGACTTAAACAAACAAATAATTACATGAAATTGTATACGTTATAATGATTTAAACAACTTTATTATGTAACTGGTAACATTATTCTCGTTGCTCCAGTCTCCATATATCAAAGCAAACCTCGGAACAAGAATAATTCACAACATGAAAAGAAATATGATACTCTTACGACTGATAACCCTTATGGAGTAAAGAATAAGGTTCAATTTATCTCATAACGGTTAACTTTGTAAAGGATGTGTGTTAGCAGTGGCTTTACGAGACTCGTGACTTATAGAACACTAATTTGTACTCGCAAAACATTTTTGATAATCTTTTTCGCGTTTGTCGGAGTTACGACAGATAACTTTGATGTAACGGTAATGAGTTTTGATAACATGCAATGTTGTAGGTTGAAAACTGATGACGCGTAAATTGAGGAAAAATAGTAATCTTATCGTAATGTCCACGATTGTGTAACGAATGTTGGTGATCTCAAACCGTAGCTTTTTTTTGGAATATTCTTTAATGATCCATATAATAAATTTATGACCGTACTTACACATTTTGCATAAAAGCTTGTCTATAAAAATAAGTAAAAGTTTACATCATTAATTCAATTTGTCAACGACTTCTATATTTGATCAAATAACAGAGTTGTTTTAAATAATTTAAGAGCTTTTACTCGTAGTACGTAGGAATAACATTTTATTTTGATCTCTAAAAGTTAAACCTAATTAGATTTTGACTTGTTTTAAGTCTTGTAAAATAAGCTTACAAAAGCTTTTTATGTAAATTCTTTGCCGAAACAAATAAATTATTTTCGAGGCTTAATAAAGCAATTATTTACGAATAGAGTATGAAGTTGAAAATCAATTTAAAAATCGTAAAATGTCGAAAGTTGGTGAAGGTGATCGTGAGGTGTGCGTGTAATTATACGGATTGTGTTATTGTTCAATCAAATACTTAATTGAGAAAATTTTATGTACATTTAACTTTTAGCTAAAATAAATCTAATATATAAAATTCTCGTGTCACAGTTTTCATTGCCATACTCCTCCGAAACGGCTTGACTGATTCTCATGAAATTTTGTGAGCATATTCAGTAGGTCTGAGAATCGGCCAACATCTATATTTCATCCCGAAATTCCCACGGGAACGGGAACTACGCGTGTGAAACCGCGGGGCGCAGCTAGTAATTTATACATATATGGAGCTTAGTTACAAAGGCTTGTGACATAACGTGGACATAACATAACATAATCATTCACTCCATCATCTCATTATAGTAACTGACCCCTAACTAAGTTCGAAACTTGTATCTAGGGTATCAGATGTCACAAAAATAATATCTCTATTTTCACATGAGCAGAGCTTTATCACTCAAATATCATTTCCCTAAAAATCAATTTTCAAATCATCTTTGTTAATACAAGTAAGGAGAATACGATAACTAGCGGCGCCCCGCAATTTCGCCCGCGTAGTTCCCGTTCCCGTAGGAATATGGGGATAAAATATGCTAAAAACCTTCCCACTGAATCACTCTATCTATTAAAACAAACCGCATCGAAATCCGTTGCGTAGTATTAAAGATCTAAGCATACATAGGGACATAAGGACATAGGGACATAGAAAGCGACTTTGTTTTATACTATGTAGTGATATACTAACAATTGCAATTTGAAGATACCTAAAACATTCCAAAACAAACAAACGTACACAAGTCTACATTATTTGCGATAGTGCGTAAGTCCGCAATCAGTTTCGGTGCGCGGTGCGCCCACGCACGATGTAATCTATACTGCGAACACCGGTCGGTACAATTTGTATCGCGACACCACCTGTGTCCAGGTATTGGGTATATTGTGTATTATCTTCTTATTAATTTAAGCTAAATGGGTAAAGGATTGAAAATAACAGTAGGAAACCAAAACTTATTGTATACTCCCTGCTGTATTTTTGCTTTTATAATTTTCATTAGTACTACAACTATTTTTGCTACTTTAATCTTAATAGGTAATAAGTGAGAATCGATAATAATAGTAGAAATTAAAAACTTAGTGTAAGTATAAGAACTTAGCAATAAGGCCGCCCATTGTACAACTTTATAAACTAAGTAGATTTAAGGTTTTTGTTATATTGTAATTTGATGTTGTACAATAAAGAATTCTATCTATCTACTTCTTGCTGTAAAGTTTGTCCTTTTATTATTTAATTTTCATATTATAATTTAAAGTTGATTTTATTGATATGGGTCTTATATTGATACAGTGTGGTATACACAGGTTTGGTATACGATTTGATCGCCACACAACTTGTGTTGTAAAGGTATTCCAATGTGTATCTTCGCTACTTTAAGCTAAGTGGGAATTTAAATAACAGTGGAAAAAAACTTAGTTTAATAGGCCTGCTGTAAGATGAGAATCAAAAATGTTTATATTAATATTTTGAAGATTATATGGAAAAAAGGCACTCCTTGTTGTAAAGTTTGTCTGTTTATTATTTAATATAATTATTGTATTATAATTTAAAGTTGATTTTATTGTTATGGGTCTTCTGTGACGTTCAAAGGAGCTTCTGCGAGGGCAAATGCATGTATGTTATTAAACATGATATGAGTTTTAGATTACCAACATGCTTCAGACAATTCCTTATTAATACACGTATTTCTATTATGAGAGAATGTTTTGTAATCTGGGGGCACGGCAGTGCCCCCCGCCAAGTCGAGCGCGAAGCAAACACTGCCGTACCATCCTTTACAGGAACCCTTTCGCCGCATTTTCAGGCCCCTATTTGAGAACCTTTGGATAAACCCAGAGCACTGAAATTTGCGTCATCCAGTAAGGTGTACAATCACATACTTAAAATAAAATTTCAAGTCTGTAGGTCATTTAGATCCGAAGTTAAGCGAATGCAAAGTTTCGTATTTTAGACACTCACTCACTCACTCATGATCATCAAAATAGAACTAGTACTTCCCATAAACCTAGAGAGCTGAAATTTGGTACAGAGTTAGGGTTTAATGGCCACATAAAGGGAAAACTATAAAAACTAGGATAATCGAACGGGAACGGGAATTATACAGGAACGGGAACTGTAATTCAAGAACGGCTGAACTGATTTGGCTGGAAATTGGTGGGGAGGTAGCTTAGAACCAGGAAAAGGACAAAGAATAACTTTAATCCCGAAATTCCCACGGGATTGGGAACGGGAATTTAAAAATCAAGAACGGCTGAATTGATTTGGCTGAAAATTGGTGGTGTGGTAGCTTAGAACCAGGAAAAGGACGTAGGATACCTTTAATCCCGAAATTCCGACGGGATTTGGAACGGGAATTTATAACTCAAGAACGGCTCAACTGATTTGGCTGAAAATTGGTGGGGAGGTAGCTTAAAACCTTGAGAAGAACATAGAATACTTTTAATCCCGAAATTCCCACGGGATTGGGAACGGGAATTTATAGCTCAAGAATGGCTGAATTGATTTGGCTGAAAATTGGTGGGGAGGTAGCTTAGAATCAGGAGAAGCACATAGGGTACTTTTTATCCCGAAATTCCCACGGGAACGTGAACGGGAACTACGCGGGTGAAATTGTGGGGCGCTTAGTAATAAAATACTACTCCTAAAAAGAAAAAAATGTGTCAAATAAGAAAATCTAATAAAAAAAAACAATATAAACACGTTTCAACAAAAAGAAATGAAATCCCACCAAAAACATTCTGTAAAAAACTAGCCAAGTCTCGATGGAGCTTGTTTATCTCTAAAAAGTAATGAAATCTAGACAAAGTCGTGCCAAGTGCCTAAGGTTCCTTACTGCGATTTCTTTATTATTATAGTTAATGTTGTGTGACTTGGCCGTTGAACATTGTTTAAAACGTTAGTAGTGGGTACAAGTCAATTTTGTTTACACGTAATGTTGTAACATTATTAAAATACGCAGCTTTATCAAGCCTACAATTGACTGGATATTGAATCAACGTTCTTCAAGTGGCAATTTTCTATCGTCAATGGGTAGCGGTTCTGGCGACAGATTGGTGCAATAGTGTCATGAAGCACCTAGTTTTGTACCCTTGTGTACAGTTGTGTACTTGTGTACAGTGTATCCTTCAACGACCCAGTCACACAACATTAACTATAATAATAAAGAAATCGCAGTAAGGAACCTTAGGCACTTGACACGACTTTGTCTAGATTTCATTACTTTTTAGAGATAAACAAGCTCCATCGAGACTTGGCTAGTTTTTTACAGAATGTTTTTGGTGGGTCGAGATTTACCCCTACTTATTCTTTTCTTGATATTAAAATTGAATCTAAGAGATATAATATTCTTATATATGTTTTTATTTGTTGCAGGTAAATTACATACTTTAATATCCAAAATACAAGTTGTTTGATGGCGTTATGGTAAGTTTATTTAAACACTACTTTTTAAATAGTTCTGTAACACGTTAATGATTGCTCATTTTGTACAAAAACACATTTAACTTTTGATTCATAACTGCATTTATGTCTATTATATTTAACTTTGAGTAAGTCATAACTTATACATTCATATTTGTAAATATTTATACAAGAATTTAAAGTTAAAAGTATAAAACTATTGTTTATCGCGCGCGAGGTCGGCCCGTGACCTCACATAAACAAAGGTGAACATCCCGAGATACAATGCAACTTATAACTTCAAAATATGTATTTTAAGGCATTTTAAACCAATGTTTATAATGGGGAATTCTTAAAGATTTACTTGAGCGTTCTTTTGTGAACTTTTCATATACTTTTTGTATATATTTTCTCTAAAATCATAACGCTATTGACCACTTTTATAAACTGATGCCTAACCAGGTTTCTTGTATCAAAAGACTACGCACACACTAATTTATACCAAATTCATATACTCACATGTCACATCTTGTATAATTTATAAAAAAATATAGGGAAGGTTTTCCTTAATCAAGGAAAAAACGGCGTTTTTTTTAAGATAACGATTTATATTTTTTTTTTTTTTAAAAGATTATCATGGTGATTAAACCGCGTTATCCTTTTCCTAATGTGGGAAAACCAGGAGACTGCCTAATTACAATGTTACCTAAAAGACGTGTACTTGGATTACAACATCGTAATTAGTTAACAACTATAGTTATTAGTCGTCTAACAACTAAACTATTGCTGTAACAACTCAGATGTGCCGGCTCTAATTACACCGGAAAATTGTCTACCTTAATTACATTAACCGTGCGAGCCATTACAAACTTTAACACTTTTAAAATAAAGACTGTTTGAGGTTGTTCTTCCGTAGGCATTACGGGCGTTTTTGTTTTGTTTAAGTGTTAGTACTTATGGCAAAATAATTACGGATTTACAAATAACTTAATTGAGGAACTGTGTGCCCTTCGGCGTTCGTTCCAAAGGTTTGTTTATTGAGGTGTCGTAAGATACTAGTGGTATCACGTGTCTTACGTTTACACCTGCTATGATAGTTATAAAGCTTTAAATCTTCTTCAAATTGTTACCTTATAAAAGCTATAAATCTTCTTTAGAACTTTGTTCAATGTCTAATTGGGGTAGGTTTTAGTTTAACTATATTTGGCAGAAATCATCAATCAATATATATATTTTCTGTATCCTTGTGTGTGTATTATGAGCAATAAAGTATTTTCTATCTATCTATCTATAGTATTTTACGCGGAGCGACTACCATTAGACCTCAATAACCCAAAGCTTAATGTCGCATTCAAAATCTTTGGCCTGCTAGTCTATCCTAAAGAGCTCTGGTTGACCAGCGTCTTGATTTTTTTTCACAATTAGAAAGTAAATTTCCGTATCTAAATGTATTTCAATTTTCATAATAACGTTTCAAAGAGAATTATAATAAAGGTTCGAACTTAGAGTAATGTAATAGAGCTAACTGTGACCCGCGGTTTTACACGCGTGGAACCTTATCCCGTGGGAATTTTGGGATAACAAGTATATTATGTGTTATTCCTAGGTATGAGAAACATCTGTACCAAGTTTCATTAAAATCCATTGAGTAGTTTTTGCGTGAAAGAGGAACAAACATACACACATCTAAACATCCACACTCACAAGCATTCGGCTTTATAATATTAGTAGAATTACAAATACATTTCCACATATTAATAGTAATAATTCCCTTAAGTAGTTATTAAGAAAACAGCTAAATATAATAAACTTAGAGCTAATCAAATTAATTCTTAAAATATTTTACTTCAAAACCAACATTAAATTAATTATGAGTAGAAGGCAGAGTTATTCTAGGATAACTTCTGAATAGCGTGCTTATTTTGTTTTGATACTTGTAATAACTAAATATGTTTGACGTTGTTGGCTGTCATGACAAGATGTACAGAATATGAAATCTTGATCAAAATTATAGTTGTGAAGTACGTTTACGATGTGTTACTCTATTTTAATATGAGGCAAAAATGGATACAAGTATCAAAACTGGTTCGTATAAAAGTGAGTACATAAAAGTTAAGTAAATAGGTAAGTAATTTCGTAATACTGTCTTTGTAATTGGTTCTGAGGTTCTTATTATAAGCTGAAGCGTCTATGTTTTACTAGCTTTTGCCCGCGACTTCGTCCGCGTAGAATAATGACTTCCCGCAGAATTAGGGTTTTTCCTCCTTTTCACCCCCTAGGGGGGGAATTTCCAAAAATCTCTTAGTGGTAGTCTACTCCCCCCAACAAACACACGTGCCAAATTTCAGCTCTATACGACCAGTAGTTTCGGCTGTGCGTGTCTGTCAGTCAGTACATCACTCAGTAACAGAAGAGTTGTATATAGATAATAATCATTAAGTTCGTAGAAAGAGGGGCCTGTTTCTCAATAATGGGACTTCAAATATAATTTACCAACAAATAGGCCCCGCAATTATTCTTATATCAAGTTCATCAATCACTCTTCCTATTAATGAAATCTGCATTCAAAACTTTTGCTTAGTTTACATAATCCAAGTGTACATACAATATTGAGAAAAGATAGATTAAGATGGTGGAAAGCGTTGTTTTATACTATCTAAAGAAAGAAATATCTCGCCGTTTCCCATACTTTATCCCACGCGCTGTAGTCACGACTCCGTAGGGGTCCCACACACCCATTTAAATCCTATTACTCGCTGGTAGGCGATATAAATACAGTTCCATATAATAAAATTCGTATATATACTTATTTATCGCAGAAAAATATTACGATGATCTTCATAAATAGATAACAAAGTTAGCCATAGATATCGAATAGCTCTATCTCGCGTTGAAATATTTTATATTCAGAATATTTTACTGTAGTCTATGGATAATAAAATGCGTAGAATGGAACGTTTAAAATTGCGTAGGAGTTTGGTTCTGAAGTAAGTTATAATAATAGATTTTGTGTTTAGTTTTTATTGGGTTATTATTTAATATTATTATAATTTTATTGGAGATACTTATTAAGTAAAATTTTGCATAGGTACATATATTTTTTCTCAAATGTATTTTTATTCTTATTTTTACTAATTTGGAAATGTTTTTGAGAATGTAGTAAAAGGTGCCTCCAAAATTTCCGTAAGTAAATTGGGGTAACATATATTTTAAGCCCATGTAATTTAATGATGATTTGGTTGTTTTCTTTTTCTGCCTCGTCGTCGATATTTCCCGTGGATTGACTACAAACTTACCATTTTTTTAATTTATGTTTTTAAATAATAATATTGTTATCGCTAAAAAGGCGATGATTTATTCCGTAAAATACTGATTTTAACAAAGAACTTATGTGCCAATAAAGTTGGGATCTTAAAATCTAAAATTCATACACACACACAACACAGAACGAGGGAAATTGGTAGACAGAACATTCAAATATCCTATGTGTTATTCCCAGCATAAAATTACTCAACACCAAAATCGATCTAGAATGAAAACGATTTTCCCAACTTTCCTTTCTTTTTATACTAGGCCAGTGTTAAGGCAACCAAAAAAATGGGAACCTTTTTTGAGTTTTTCCGACTCACATAAATACGTATTAAATAAAACCTTTTATTATTCTTAATAACAGGGAAAATATTTCCCGATTTTCATTCCACGATTTTCGTTCAACTTCCCCACATCCTTCATGGTTATTAGCACTCAAATTATTATGATTAACGAGATATTTACCATGTATATTATTTATTTCGAATATCCAATATTTCGACGTTGTTGTAAGCGCCATGATCACGGATGAACTGAATAAATAATATACATGGTAAATATCCCGATATTCATAATAATTTGAGTTCTCCACATCCTTCTACCATATTCCCGTACACCCAAAATCCAAAGTTATCGCCACAGCTATGAGTGTGGCCGTAACTGCATGTTTACGAGGGCTGTAAATATCTGTAAAAGGGCTGTAAAACAGACAGACACGCTTGTTAGCCGAGCACCGGTATATACATATAGATACATCGATATATTGTACTACAGTTATCGATACGCTAATGAAACGATTATTTTTATTTTTAGTTGTGATTAACTGTATTTACCGATTATGTTATATACCATTGATATTGAAGTTTTTTGAATAATTTAACTGTTGATTGAACGGCGTTGACATTTAAATTGTTAATAATAAGTATCCCACCCGTGTTTTTAATCACTATAATTAATTTTCGCTTTCGAAACTATATAGGTATGTTATTTGCAATAAATACTCTATATGAAGTGACACTATACTGGAGATTACTCGGATTTTGTATGGGAACGATCCTAAAAGAAGAAAAGGATCACAATGCCACCTAAATAGTTTAACTGAAACGTCAAACAGACACAAAAAGCTTCATCGAAATCTGTCAACTCATTTTCGAGTTTTTGCGAAAGTAATACATGACCACTGATTTTGATATACGAAGAATATGTCCTTATTATATTTGACTGTTGCATTTTTATTTCTACTAGCGGCGCTCGCGGTTTCACCCGCGTAGCCCCGTTCCCATGGGAATACGGGGATAAAATATAATCTATGTTACTCAGGCTGAATGTAGCTTTCTAATGATGAAAGCATATTTGAAATCGGTTCAGTAGTTTCGGAGCTTATTCGTTACAAACAAACAATTCTTTCGTCTATATATTAGTGTAGAAGATATAGGTAATGTATAAAACATTTAAAAGTGCACATTTATAAAACTTTACATAAACATCCACTCAGGAATTCTATCGATATGATCCGTCAACACATTCCAGACTAATACACTACAATAACACAATTTAATAACAATTTGAAAGCCACAGCCGATTGAGAGGTGCGCGCGACGAGAGTGCGTTGTGTTGCGCAGGAGTGGATCGTGGCGATAGCCCGACGATCATCCGTCAATAAAACTATTAACAATCATCATTCGTGACTCGATCCTATAAATTATGCAGCTGTGGTCCAAGTTAACCGATGACTGCGAATTATTAGTTGTATTTAAAAGGTGTATACTGTATGATGATGGATACTATTTATTATTTATCTATTATATAAATGTATCCGACTGAATTCAAGCCAAAGCAAAAGTTCAGATCGGAATTTATGAATTACCTTAGAACTTTGAACCATCATTATGCTTTTGGAGGACTGCTTGATTTTGGGCCTGAAGCCAAAAGCTTTTATCGGAAACCTGTGTGGTGTATAAAGCTGAAACTTAGGTCAGACAAAATTAGAAATCTCAAAGAACTCTCCATCAATCTATCACTTTTAGAATTTCTAGTTTTAACCCCCCATAATGTACACTTATCTGAATAATTTTGAACTTTATTAAAGAGCAGTTGAACATTATATTCTCTAACTATTCTGTAACATAGTTTCAAAAGGTAATTATGTGTTCACGATACATTAAACGAATCAATTTGAAAATTTACGAACATTTTCATTCCGAGACTGTAGATAGAACTTGTATAGATGATGTTAACGCGATCTTTCTCAACCTTCAAATCGCTATCTCTCATGAATTGTCCCATCAAAGTGCTCAAGGCAGTATCACACCTTTCGATATCAGTTGCATCTATGACGAGGTATTTATTAGATAACTACTGCCCGCTGGCTTCACTCGCTGTTGTTAACTCACCTTTTGATTTAATTTAGGTATCCATAGCTTGGAAATGAATGTTTAAGTGGGTTAGTTGCCTGTTTTTTATGAGAACTTTGAATATTACTTATAATAAATACAGTTTTACAAGTAAATACACGTAAACTTGAGAGAAAAATGTTTTGGTATACTTTATTATTCTTTGTTTATAACTAAGAACGTTGAAGTTTTGGGGTTTGTGTAACGTTAATATTAAAATTTTGTTTTACAAATCATATTGAGCAGTTGCTTTTTAGTTATTTATGCAAACTACGTAAATTGAGAAAGTAGTTTATTCTAAATTTATTTTACTATCACTTGAAATTTTTTTTCTGTGATTTAAAATGTTCAAGAACTACTAAACCGATATTGAAAATATGTTCACATTTAAGAAGCTACGTAGCCCTATGGGTTATATTTTATCCCCATTTTCCAACTGAAAATCCAAATAAGCGTGTAAAATCCTGGGATGTAAGTAATCTCATATTAAAAAGTTACTAATGAAAGCAAAAAATATAAAATGTTTTTAAGCTCACTTTACCAGGTAACGTAATTGGGTCGCGTTTTCAATGAAATACACAAATTACACTTCTCAAAATGTTTGAGACATGACGCACGTGAAAAAATTGTAGCAAACAATCAAATTAAATTTGAAATTTTGTACTTGTGATTTGATATTGTTGCATTAATTTTATATGAGTAAGTACTAAATAAACTTAATATACCTACATACATAGGAACTACTCTGTATTAGTATCTTTATAGTACTTAGTAGTAGATACTATTCGTCTAACGTCCATGGAGAAGATTTGCATATGCATTGCTGGCTTTTAAGAGATAACGGGATATAAAAGAAAATATGAGGTACTCTGGACCCCACACTCCCTAAGGATAACATAGTTAACATACTTGCTTGAGATACTATTTCATGCTGATGTTCAGTTGTGATTTTGTACTACTTTTGCGATCAAGCTAGTCAGTCTAGTGTACTAATTGTGATACCTAATCATAGTTTAGCTCTACCACTATAATAAATATACATAATCTATATATATAAAAATTAAACCCGTTTTCCTTGGTCACGGCATTACGCGTGAATGGCTGGACCGATTTCACTAATTCTTTTTTTGTTGTATTTGTTGTATTTAGGAGAAGCTTCTTATGTAAAAAAATCTGGAAAATCAACGGGAAAATTGGACCCGTGCGAAGCCGGGGCGGGCCGCTAGTTTACTATAAAAACTTTTGCTTTTGCTATCCACTAAGTCAAATGTACTAACTGCGATAGTCTTAGTTTAGATCTAGCACCACACACAAACTACTAAGTATTTACTAAATAAAAACTTGAACTTACCAGCCTTTTTTAAACTAAATTGTCCAAACCACCACAGTAAAACAAAAAATGTAGCCACACAGACAGCCTTAATTTAATTTACGATGTAGGTACTGAAAAAGTATGCAAAAAATTCATTAATTTCCCGGACATGTAGACATGACATGTTATAGAGTCAAAAGTGGTCCCGCTTGGTACTTACACGTACCGGTATAAAGTAATTATGTTTAAATTAAAGTTGTGTCGTCTGTGAGGTTTGTTAAAAGATTGCGTTGTTTGGATAGTAGATTTTAATTAGTTGTTGTAGTTTTAGAGAACGAAGAAAATGGAACAGTTTTGTAATTTAAAATTGTGTGTTTTGTCTTTTGATGAAAGTCACAATGTGGTTTTATAATTAGGTTCTATGGACTTTTGCTGGCTAAAAGCACTTTAATGCTAATGTTTATAATAAGAATGTGTCAAATAATAAATCATTTAGATTTTTTTGTTTGATTAGTCTGAAAAGTTGTTAAAAAACTATGTTGTCTGCTGCTAGTTTATTAAGTAATGTAAATACTCATGACGTAGACAAAGCACTACAAGAAATTCCATAAAGACAAGCTCCATAATAATACCAAACATAAAAAACCTGCTTTATCCAGTAGGCGCAACAAAATCAACATTCCTGTTTCCCTACATTCATAATTGCCCGTTCCTAACCACGTAACGCTATAAATCTCTCGCCATCTCACACATTACTAGTGAAATAAAAATAAACTGCGTGCATTGGAACGCAGCGATGATAGTATGACAAATTAATCGGAACGCGACCGTTTGTAATAATTTGAAAATAGAACGCATGTCTGGCCGAAAAGTCGCCGGTACGAAAATATTTTGTTATCTGTGCGACCGTTTTGTATTGTCTGTGTTTTTGCGCGGTTTAACGACATACCGGAAATGTTCTTTAGTTTTTTTTTGTGTTGGGTCCACACACGGCGATTTTTAATTGTTATCTTTTCTGGAAAGTTTTCAAATAATGTTCTTTTGAATGTCTATGGCTTCCTTTTAACAATTAAATGTATAAAGTATACAAATATTTAAAAGCACACCTAAACGATACGTCAACGTTAAGACCTCATAAAAAACGTTATTATCGATCATCTTATTAAATCATTACTTACCCGTGAATGGTCGATGCTCAATCATTTATCATAATAATAAGATTAGACTCACAATAAAAGATAAATTCTATTTTTATGTCTGTCAACGAAATATAGGCAGATAATCCGCGGTCAAACTAGTTTCATAAACATTTGGTGAAAGTTCATTGCTTAACCGACTGTGGAGTGTTATCTCTCGATTTATGACGGGTGTACAAACAAACAGACATTAGTATATTGTTTAAATTAATTATGATTACATTGTGTCGATTGAGATATGGCAACTCGTTACTGGATTTTCGTAATTTGAATACTAAGAAATGATGTAATTTGTAATTCTGACTTTTAAAATATTTTGTTATCTCAATATGTCTTTTACTGATATAAATATTTCTGTTGTTTTGTTTTTTTTAAGATAATCTCTGGCTTCTTTAGTTGCCAACTGTACAGTAATATTTTAGCAACTATAATTGCTTTTAACGTCATAAAACAATTGTGAAGCAACTAAAGTCGTCTCGTCTACACCTAGCCTTACATACTTTGTGGTTATTCATTTGTTTGCGTAGGCGCATCGAGACAATGCAACTAATATAATTAGATTTATGGCTGTTAACAGCTGGTATTGATTTAATGGTTGTGTTAAAATTGCTCTGTATATGGCGGGCCTTAATTTGTATTGACGTGTTTGTAGGACAAGTTAAATAATAACTTGTGATTTAGATTGTTATAAATATGTCTGAATTGTTTGTTTAGTTTTTATTTTAAAGAAGTTTTTGCAATACTTTATTACTAATTTTATAAATACGAAAATATATCCGTCTGTCTGTTACCTTTTTACGGCTAAACTACTGTACCGATTGATTTGATATTTGGTGCAGGGGTAGCCAATGGTCTGGGGAAGGACATAGACTTTTACCCTTGGGATCGGGAACTATGCGAGTAAAACCGCGGAGCACAGATAGTATTTTATATTTTTATGTGGGCTAGTCATTGTTGACTATACCGAGGGACTGGAGTCTGCCCAGAATTGGGGCCGGTTTGGTTGAAGAGTTCATCAAGAGAACTTTCGCAGATTTATTGCTAATATACTTCAGAGAAAATACTTATCATTTATGACCCGGCGCGGCGTCTAAGGTATAAACTTCATTTAGAAACTACAGACAGACATAAAAACTAATTATTATCAATTAGTAAATATCATTTTAGATACTAAGAAAAGGAATAAACATAAAAATAATCTCCCAAAATTACAGTCTGCAACATGTAGGTACCATTATTGAGTTATTTTTCTCATTATTCACTATAGAGAGAGCACGACAGACAGACATAATGACTGACTGTAAATTACAGTGCATATTGTTCGTAAGATATTACCCACTCTTGCACAGTTGGGTAATTCGTTTGGGAATTTATTTTAGAATGTCAATAGAATTGAGAGATGGATGAAGATAAGTGGTGGTCCGTTTGTTTGTACTTACAATCGTGTATTGTAATAGTTGTTTCCTTTATGTATGCTTTATGTGAAGAAATTTCGCCTTTATCACACGAAATTATAATGTTGAAATATCTTTTCAACTTAAAACGTTTATTTCAAACAGCGTCTGTGTGGTCGCAATTTCAGCTTTAGAATTTATGAGGGTATTTATCTTATGTGTTGGACCTGTATCTATTGTTCTAAATGTCAATTTACTCAGACCAGGGAGAAATAAATGCAGGAACTTATATGTATTTTTTAAAGTAAACACATTAATACCAGAAAATAAAAGAACAAAGAGTTTTGAAAGATTATAACCCTCATTGCAAAAAACAAATCCTTACTACCAACAATTTCAAGTCTTGAACAAATAAATCGAACGCATTGCACTACAGCGACTTAATTACATAGCCAATAAAGTTTATAATGCCTTCTAATAATAGTTATAAATACCGAAAACTGCAAGGGAATAACCCCACAAGAATGTTTGCAATTTAAAACGTGGTTCAAGCGAGTCGGAGTTTACTAAAGGCACTTGTAATAAATAGCTTATTGTTCGAAGCTTACAGTATCGGACAAAGCTTACAATTCAAACGTTCTTGATAAGTTTTCTAAAGGATAACCCGTAGCTTGAGTTTGGATTGAAACAGACTTCAATACATAGTTTAAATGGATGGTCTGGCGGGCGACTGACACAGACTATGGTCAGATTCGAACGCGTTAATCTCTAGAAACACTGATCGGATTTTAAAGGGATTTTTGTGGCAGATAGAGGATTTTGCAAAGCATACTTTTGGAAAGAAGTACACTACATGGTCTGGTCACTCTACATATTTTGCTCATAACAAAATAACCAATGCTAGTCGCGTATCGGTAACGAAGATGCTAACGCGTCTTGATTATTACATTCTAATTATTTTGTTATTAGGTTTTTATTTGAGTGATTATATTATGATCATGTATGTCGTAATCTCTATGTTCTTTTAGAAGAAATATTAAGAAATGATTACTCGTTTATACAGGGCAAAATAAAATCTTTTACGAGTGAGCTGACCAACATGCTGGGTCAATGAGGGAAGCGAAAGTCACAGTCATGTTTTGCCTTTCCTATGGTTTCTTCATGGTGTTTTTATTGACCGTTAATCTTGCAAAGACTTATTGGTGCACATCCTGTCTCGATCAGCACAAGTGAATATGATTTTAATTTGGTAAAAATAAAATACTTACCTACTTGGTTTACTTATACGAGTATTATGTTTAATTTATTAATTGTAACAAATGAATATGTCTAAGAATCTATTAAGTATTTTATCTATTTAGGACGAATCGACCGTGAGACGATATACTGGTCAATTTTATGAAGTCAATGTTCTACTCGTAGTTGAAAGAAATATGACATTCTCTAAAATTGAAACTGATTGCATTAATTATTAAAGTACATAAATTAATTCAGCGAGATAGATCTATGCAAATTGCACAGTAAATTGTACTGGCAAGCATTGCTGTTAAGATTTATCTTGAATTTATCTTACTTTATAGCTGCTTTAAATTTGGCAAATTGGTTCTATATTTCTATTCTACGTTCTCCCCTGAAAACAAGTGTTAGAAACATACACATTTTAAAAACCCCAACACAATTACTTTCAAACCCCCGGTTCATCCGTTCGGGAGCTATGATGCCACAGACAGACAGATACACAGACACGTCAAACTTATAACACCCCTCTTTTTGCGTCGGGGGTTAAAAACATCACAAATGAAAATATGCATTAAGAAATTGACTGAAACATATCATATCTTTGGTAGAATATTGGAAGACCGCAAATTCGCACCTGCAGCGGCAAGATGGCAAAACTACTCGATTGATTTGAACTTTAGTACAGGGATAGCTTATAGTCCAGGGGAGGGCATAGGCTGTTTTATCCCGAAATTCCCACGAGTTCGAATGAAACCGTGGGCGTTGATACAATATAAAACAATGCATAAAGTGTTAACCAGATAAAAGTAACCACGCTAACCGTTATTGAATCAGATCCGCGTCCCGCCGCCATCTTGTGGACTCTAATCAAAAACCTATTTGTAACTGTTACTAAATCAATTGTAAGTGATGATGTGATAGCTCTCGGACTCCGACCTGATTATAAGTTCAGTTTCACCAGTAATTGGACCCGTTATGGTCATTGTGTTGACCCGAATTGTAATATGAGTTTATTGTATGGGATACATTTCTGTTAGAGTTGGATGAAATGTTGATTGTTTGTCCCGAATATTGTAATGTTTGTTTGTTGTACAGGACTTGCTGTTAGGATGGGATGGGAGATGTTTTTAACCCAACGTATAAGTCTTTTTTCCCATATTAAATGCGTGAAGAGTTGTAGCTTCCGTTTGACATCGTACGACTAAGTTTCAGTTTTTTCCTATAAGTATCAAAAATTATTATAGATTCTTAACATCTATGTTAAACAAGTAGCTAAATAATTGTAATATCTCTAGTTTTAGTCAATATTGTACCATACATTTAAGATAGTTAGCGTTTTGGTGTTAGACTGTAAACTCACTATTATTATAAATAAATAAAGCAACTGTATAGGCAAGTGTAACATCTAAATAAAAACATACAGCCCTTGACACACTTGACAACATAAAAGACCACAACCTCGTCCGGGAATCGAATCCACAACAGTTTCTCTAAACAAATAAGTAAAACAAGCTGTATTTATTTATATAGACAAATAAGTCTCCTAAAACAAGCTGTATACCTCTAGAAGCTAGTTAGTGGCAGTAGTATAAGTAGATCGAATTACGATGTGCAATCGATACGTAATGTAGGGGCCGAGTGGTCGATAGCAGTATGTTTAATGCAAGAACATCGCGGAGTGTAGACCTAGGTGTACTGTGTTTTTAGGTAATATTTACAAGTATTAGAAAAATATATGGATTTTAGGTAGATTTTAGTGTATTTGTTTAGACCTACTCGTAGGTATACTAGGGTGTTTTTAAGTAATTTATTTATTTAGGACGACCAGTGAAAATTACATTAGATCTTATAAGTAAAACATTAATTTTATTATTTGTTTGTCTCGGTCTGGGTGTGTGTGTGAATGAGTGTGTGCGTAGTTTCAGATACCCTAGATACAAGCTTCGAGCTTAGTTAGGGGTCAGTTACTATAATGAGATGATGTAGTGAATGATTATGTTATGTTAATTACCTAAATTAAAAATTAAATGCACTTTCTTGATATTTTACGACTATAGAGACTACACGGATTTTAGGTAGATTTTAGTGTATTTTTGTATGGTTTAGTAACAATTTTAGGAACAATCTTTGTTATCCTGAATAGAATACTCGTATAAGGGGATTTTTGGCAAATATAGGATTATACAAAACATCATCAACATCATCGTCAGCCCGTATTTATCCACTGGACATATCCAAAATATAATATAAAAAATATTGTAATTAGGTACATATTATTGAATCAAGCAAGAGGCATTGCTTCTTCCAATAAAATAAATACTTCCCTTCAAAGTAACATTTGTGCTTTTGTCTGTGCGTATGAATGTAAAACTTTAACACAAAACATCGAATAAAGCATTGAACTCATAAATACACACATCAAAAGTGTCTAGGGATCAACATATATTTTTGCAATAACTTTTCTCCTGATTGATATTAATTAAAATTTTCTTTAAGGATTCATCAAATAAAGTGTTTTCGTTTGTCACAGTAACGATAAACCAAGTCACCTTTGCATTAATAAAGAAATTTGCCATTTTCCTAATAAAGGGATTTTTGACATTTGAACCACTAACATTAAAGTTCGAAAAAAAGACTGAAATAACAGTTTTCTTTAAAATTTTATTGGGTAACTTAAACAATTAATAATCCGTGTTTCTACCGCGAACACTAACAACACAAGAACATCGGTTTGGCATACTCAAAATGAGTTCATCCAAATCACGCTGTGGAATGGCCGCCCATGTTCGTTGCAACAACAAAAAAAGGTCTTCTTGCGACTGGATACCCTCCATATTCGGCAGAGCTCTTCTCTGTAGCATATCCCATGCATGCTCAATCGGGTTCAAGTCTGGCGACTGAGCAGGCCAGGGCAGGACATTGATGTTAGCTGCGGCGAGAGTCTGTCTTACAACTCTTGCGGTGTGCGGTCGTGCATTATCATGCATTAACTGAAATAAGGGACCGATTTGCACTTGTAGAGGAACGATGACGTCTGATACAATCGTCTCAGCATAAATTTGAGCGTTGAGGTTGCCTCTGATCCAAATCAACTCAGTTCTTCCGCCGATCCAAATACCCGCCCATACCATGATGGTTCCACCACTATAAGGATGGACTTCCTGGCAGGATTTTAATCGCTGTTGGCGTCCAGGGGTTCTCCAGTGTCGTATACGTCTTGTATCCGGTCTCATACCAAAACGAGACTCATCAGAAAAGCACACGAAACGCCATTGTTCTTCTGCCCAATTTCTGTGTTCAAGAGCCCATTGATATCGAATCCTACGATTGTGCATTGCTATAGGTGGTACCCGTAGCGGTCTTCGGGAATGAAGGTTCACTTCATGCAAGCGGTTTCTGACTGTTTGGTCGCTAATTAAGTTCCCTGAAGAGTGATGAAGCCGCACGGCTAACATCATGGCGGTTATTGTTGGAGCTCTTCGAGTTAAGATTTGAATGTATCGGTCTTGTCTCCGTGTGGTGCAGCGATACCGTCCTCCATGGCGCTCAGCCACGGTACCAGTGCTTCGGTAACGTGTCCAAAGTCGACTGATAACACTCTGACTTGTATTCAGAGCTAAAGCCACAGTACGTTGCCGGGAACCAGCTTCTATCATTCCCACGGCTCTGAGCATTTCTTCCCTGCTTAAATGACGTCGCCGCTCCATAATAACGTTGGTTTTAATCAGTAGTAGGGAAACAGTAGCACTAATAATGTCTTCAATGCGTTGTATGTTTTTATAGGGAAAATATTGACAGCTGATTTTCATCTTTTACTCGAATTTGATTCACAGTTCCTGATTCAAATTATGAAATGCACCAAAAAGGATCCATATAAATTTATAAAATCATAAATTTATTACAAAGCCACATCTCAATCTCAAGAAATCCGCATAAAAATGCTTGATCCCTAGACACTTTTGATGTGTGTAGTTCCAATAGCTTTTATTAAACAAACCTGTCAGATTTATGAATAAACTTTTTCAATGTAATATTTATTTATATCAAGTATTCAAACCTTCAAATGTATATTTGAAGACTATTATCGTACTTTTGTATTACGAGTACTTACTAGTAGCGCGAAGCGGTTTCACCCGCATAGTTTTCGTTCCTGCAAGAATACGGAAAAATATAGTCTATCAAGCACTCATTACCAATGTGGCTTTGTATGAAAACTATTAAGTATACTTACCTTTATCTGGGGGCACGGCAGTGCCCCCCGCCAAGTCGAGCGCGAAGCAAACACTGCCGTACCATCCTTTACAGGAACCCTTTCGCCGCATTTTCAGGCCCCTATTTGAGAACCTCGGGATAAGCCCAGAACGCTGAAATTTTCGTCATCCAGTAAGCTATACAATCACATACTTAAAATAAAATTTCAAGTCTGTAGGTCATTTAGTTCCCAAGTTAAGCGAAAGCGAAGTTTCGTATTTATGACAGACACTCACTCACTCACTCACTCACTCACTCACTCACTCACTCACTCATGATCATCAAAATAGAACTAGTACTTCCCATAAACCTAGAGAGCTGAAATTTGGTACAGAGTTAGGGTTTAATGGCCACATAAAGGGAAAACTATAAAAACTAGGATAATCGAACGGGAACGGGAATTATACGGGAATGGGAACGGGAATTGTAACTCAAGAACGGCTGAACTGATTTGGCTGAAAATTTGTGGGGAGGTAGCTTAGAACCAGGAAAAGGACATAAGATACTTTTAATCCCGAAATTCCCACGGGATTGGGAACGGGAATTTAAAAATCAAGAACGGCTGAATTGATTTGGCTGAAAATTGGTGGGAAGGTAGCTTAGAACCAGGACAAGAACATAGAATACTTTAATCCCGAAAATCCCACGGGAATGGGAACGGGAAAGTATTACTCAAGAACGGCTGAGCTGATTTGGCTGAAAATTGGTGGGGAGGTAGCTTAGAACCAGGACAAGAACATAGAATACTTTTAATCCCGAAATTCCCACGGGATTGGGAATGGGAATTTATTACTCAAGAACGGCTGAATTGATTTGGCTGAAAATTGGTGGGGAGGCAGCTTAGAACCAGGAGAAGCACATAGAATACTTTTAATCCCGAAATTCCCACGGGAATGGGAACGGGAATTATAATTCTAGAACAGCTGAACTGATTTGGCTGACAATTTGTGGGGAGGTAGCTTAAAACTATTTATCTATAGATACTTTTTATCCCGAAATTCCCACGGAAACGCGAACGGGAACTACGCGGGTGAAACCGCGTGGCACTTAATAATATAATATTACTCCTAAAAAATAAGTGTGTCAAATAAGAAAATCTAATAAAATAATTCAATATAAACAAGTTTTAACAAAAAGAAATGAAATCCCACCAAAAACATTCTGTAAAAAACTAGCCAAGTCTCGATGGAGCTGCTTGTTTAACTCTAAAAAGTAATGAAATCTAGACAGACTCGTGCCAAGTCTAAGGTTCCTTACTGCGATTTCTTTATTATTATAGTTAATGTTGTGTGACTTGGCCGTTGAAGGGTACACATGTATGTACACAAGGGTACAAAACTAGGTGCTCCATGACGCTATTGCACCAATCTTAAAAAATCCAGAACCTATCCATTGACGATAGAAAATTAGCTTAATTATAGCCACTTGAAAAATGTTGATTCAATATCCAGTGAATTATAGGCTTGATAAAGCTGCGTATTTTAATAATGTGTAAACATTACGTGTAAACAAAATTGACGTGTACCCACTACTAACCTTTTAAACAATGTTCAACGGCCAAGTCACACAAAATTAACTATAATAATAAAGAAATCGCAGTAAGGAACCTTAGACTTGGCACGAGTCTGTCTAGATTTCATTACTTTTTAGAGTTAAACAAGCAGCTCCATCGAGACTTGGCTAGTTTTTTACAGAATGTTTTTGGTGGGTATTATTTACTAGTAGCGCCCTGTGGTTTCACCCGCATAGTTCGCATTCCCGTGAGAATACGGGGATAAAATATATGCTGTTAGACTGATAAATATTTGACTGCTTATTGGTCAATGATTTTTTGAAATCAGTTCAGAAGATCCATAGATTACCCCCATACAACCTGACAAACTCACGAAATTTATATTTTTATAATATTAGTACTTATAGATTTACCTCTCTGTAATATTAGTACAGCACGTCATTTAACCTAACACTCACTCTAAAATCAGTTTAAATGTAACAGTTTACCCTCGCTCCGTTTCATTGGGACGGGAGACGTTTAATCCCATTGAAGGTTTGACAAACACTGAAATCGCCTACGGGTTAAATAGCTCTACACAAAAATAACCTTTATTATACCGTGATAAAGTCGGTTCTGGTAATTCAGTGGTATTTTCAACGGTAGTGGATATTTGATACAGCTGTAAAGTGTAAACTTGTAGAATGTGCGCCGATTAATGATGAACATGGAATATATATTTTTGTGAACGTTTGTTTTATTTACTTTCTGTTCGATTCGGTTTGTGTTTCAAAGGGACTGACTCTCTTTGTTGATAGTAAATATAAGTTTTATTTTACATTTTGTGAATGGATTTTGTGCTCGGGAAATTATTTTAAAAGATCGTTATTAACATTTTTATTTATTACTTGCTGTTTTGTTTTATTTATATGGTTTGTTTTGTAAACTTGCAGTTATAATGGATTTGTAATTGTTGGCAGTTTTTCTTTCGTTAATAACTATTTTACAACTGGATTTCTTTTGCAGTATTTTTCATATCATAAACTTTCATCTCTTATTCTACATAGATTTTAAAGAAAAAAGAAATAAAGGTATTTTTTGCTACAATAGTTCTCAAACTAATTTGCAATATCCATTTATTATAGAGCCAGTTAATCATAGACCGTCGTCAACACCAAACAAAACTGTCTCATTTAACTCATTATAAACGTCACGCGGTTGTCAAACTTTTCCATTGAAACCACCTCATACAATATTAAAACCCTTCTTGGTCTAAACTTAATACTTAACCTTAGTAGTAATTGTCAACAGTTGAACCCTTCTTAGAGGGTGGTAAAGTTCACTGGCCGGCCTGTCAGTTTGTTTGTACTAATTTGCATAGTTATTAGCCACGGCTTCGCTCGTTTTTTGTACCCTGAATCAAGGGTTGTTTCATTAGTTTCGGATTAAAATTGAAAGAGGGCATCGCGAGGTATTGTTACAGTATGTTGCTTATAGTGGATTTATTTATCAGGCTTGTTCATTGATTGAATAAACATTTAATAATAAACTTAAACTACTTCTACGTGTTATTTTATAGCTAGCTAACGATAAACACCCTTCTAGCTTGATTTGAAACCAAAGGTTTTCTGGAAGATAATTTTAATATAAGCTTTAATATAGTTAAGTAAGGTTAGAATTAAAAAAAAGTGTAAAAAGAAAAGTCTGATTTAAAAAAGGTTTTATGCACTTCAAGGATTATAATATATTACTTAATCAACGATATCAAAACCTGGAAAATTCAAGAAGCTATTTTACTAAACATTAGATTTAGTTACCAGAAACTCTGAACCAATTACAAGGCCATTGTCGTGGCCACTGAGCCAAGACAGTTTGGATGAATAAACATACATAGTTTATAATCCATTATACAGTAGTTGAAAGGAGTGCGGGTGTACGTTCGTTTGTCACAGCCCTATTGTCCTGTCTGACTAGCGGTGTGCTCCGGATCGCATTGTTTATTCACGGAATAATGTAATATTATTGAATAATAGTCGTTTTAATAGGATGGTTTGTGGTATGATGGTTTAGTGGTGTGTGCACCTGCCAAAGGACCGGAGTTCGATTCTTGTTTAAACGATGCTTTGCTATTAGTCAAACTCGATTTCAGATTTGAATGTCCCTCTCCACAATTGAAAGCTAATATCATTGACAGACGCACTTGCCCTGCAGTGGCGTCTAATAACAGCTTCCTAACTAGCAGTCACTTTAAGATACAATTATAATCAGCAAGCAAACACTTTTTTTTTAGTTTATTAGGGTAAACAAACAGTATTAAAGTGAAGATAAACATAAAATTAAGTACTAAAGTTATTAACTAAAATACCAACTACGTTTATCATATATTACAAAGATTATAGTTAACAATAAGTACATTGTATAAATAAATACAAAAACACTTAACAAAATACAAGTAAAATATATTCATAAGAGCTTCTTAGAGGCACTTATAAATAAATAAATGAATCTTTATTTCTTTCCAAAATACATATATTCGTTAATTAGTCATTAATGACATCTTTTAGGCTTGTAGAGGCCTACTTAGTCAATGTTTTTGCATTATAACTAAAGTACAATCCCACCCAAATGTTCCATTAGCTGGCTCCGTCACGGGAGCAGCATACGAGCATATAGGACGCTGCACAGCGCGGTCAGCGCGCGCGGACCGGCACCAACCGGTGTTGAGTTACACCCACACACGAGCCTTACTCCTTGGGTTGGCTATTGTTGGCTGCGAGCCGGTATTTAAAATGGAAGTTACAGATAGATAGTACGGGTTGTGTGCGAAAAGATTTCTTCAATAAGTGTCTACAGTTTATATGAAACGATAGCTTATGCGCGTGGAATAATGACGTCCGTCATATAAAATTTCATCCCCTATTTTATCATCTCAGGGGTAGAATTAACCAAAATCCTTTCTTAGCGGATGTCTACGTTATTACGTCTTCCTGCATGCCAAATTTCAGCACGATCCACCCGGTGGTACAGGCCGTGCGTTGATAGATCACTATGTCAGTAAGTCAGTCAGTCATCTTTGAGTATACGAGTATAAGCATTTAGATTTAGATTGTGAATTTTACTTTTGTTTTTTGTTGATGAAATTTTCGTATTGGTGATTGACAAAGTTTTACGTATACTGTTTTCAGAAATTGAAAGACACTTGTGCTGTCATCATCATTATCATCACAGCAACGCGTTTAATACACGCGAGTGAAACCGCAGAAAAACTCTAGCTTATAACAATATTATACGTATAAATAGGTAAATAATACAAAACCTGTAAAGTTTTCGTTAAAATATCCCATTACATATAATTGGGTATGAATTGTTCGCCATTTGTAGAACAAAGGGTTCACTGATCCACCTTCATTAAACTATTGAATTACAAACCGTTTTCAGTTTAACAACGGTTCAATTATTTTATTAATATTAAGGGCCTATTACACCATCTTCAAGTAACGTTCCGAGAGGCTACTCACATGTTTTGTCTTTGTCACGTGATATAAAGTAAGATAGAGACAAAACTAACTTTACTTGGTGAGTAACTTTACTTGAAGGTCGTGAAATAGGCCCTTAACCTTATAATATTATACATAGTTATTAATAAAAAATGACGAATTTGATAAGTTAACTACCCTTACAAGTTAATTGGGTTATATCGTTATATACACTTACGAGTTAGGTATGTAATGTATATTCAATTCTTCGTATAATAACTTCAGTCGGAATTTGAACCTATGACCATGGCAATTCCTGGTGCTATTCTAAAATATTGACCACTGTACTGGTTACCGTGAAGACTACTTAGATATGTATGAAAGTGTTCAAAGTTCAAGTGTGTAAAACTCATATATTTTCTCTCAAAATTTATAAAAAGTTTTAACAAAAACAGAAAGTTGAATCTAGACTAATATTATAAAGCTCAAGAGTTTGTTTGTTTGGTTGAACGCCCTCAGGAACTACTGGTCAGATTTGAAAAATTGTTTAGCGTTAGATATCCCATTTATCAAGGAAGGCTTTAGGCTATATTTTATCCTCCCACGGGAACGGGAACTACGGGGGTAAAACCGCGGGGTACTGCTAGTAAATAATAAAAGAAAAACTAACCAATATCTAAATATTACTACACTAACCACAAAAATTGAATAAACGAAATCTATATTCGCTTCGTAAACCGTTTTCAATCTGTTTAAGCTTCAAAAGCTTAATAAATTAGTTGAAAGCTCGTAAAATGAGCAACGTTACATGTTACAATGAGTAACACTAAAAGCTCCAAGTTCGGAATAAGCTCGGGTACATATTTGCAAGCCATTGTAGCTCATAACTTAATTAAAGTTGAGATTTCCGCTGAGTGCGCTTATATAGAGCCAATTAATAGATTAGTGAAAAAGTACAGACGGAACATCGTGCTATAGTTTTATTATTTAAACTGTGTTGGTTCGTTTTAAGTTTTATATTATTTTATTAAAATGGTTTATCTTTGAAAGCTATTAACTTTTAACTATACAAATGTCGGAACTTCCGTATATTATTTTCCTCACTTCTTATCTTCACAACCTCACTATGAAATTGATAACTTATAACTTCGAAATGAGACTTCCTTCAACAAATTTGCACCAATTACAATCAAAAAGGACTTTTGATGTCATCTTTCATCGTCATTTATTAGCATTTTAGGTCTTTTATCTTATTCATAAAATATTTGTATTTTTCATGGCATTAGGTAAAAAGGATTCACGCAAGGCTCATGAATTAGACATAGGTGTTATAACAAGATGTCAAATTAAATATATTCTATAGTTTTTAAACTTATCATGGTTATTAGCACTCAAATTATTTAAGATAATTTAATTTATTTACAATTTGAGATTATTTAAATATTTTCATTATACAAACTCACAAACTGCGGTATTCCTTCTATTGTTTTCCCATATCCTACGGCCGCGGCCCCATAACTTTAATTATGGCAAAGTGGTTAAGTAATTTGTTACCGAGACGTTTTGCGAGGCCGAAAGAAGCCCCACCGGACTCTCATTGTTACGGAATTCAGAATATCAGATAATTTCAACAATAATGAACCGAAACACTTTAAAAGAGGTTCTTAAACTTTTTACAATCATCCCATAAATGTTGTTGGTGATGTCGGTTAGCCAATTTTTGGACTGCAAAATTGTCTGTCGTTGACATAATGACGAAAACATACCAAATGATTTTTCAAAATCATTTCGTTATTTACAGATTTCATTTGTTTCATATTTTCTACACATTTTTAACTTACATATTTGTCATACAAGTACTGTAAGATAAACCTTATACTTATTAATATGAATACCAAGATGTCCGTCGAATAAATCCACTGTGAACAGCTCGTTTATACCGTGGACTAATCGGAGTAATTGTTCGGGTGAGCAGTGAGTTGAGTATGAAACAGGAGACTGCACTCAGTGAAGCGAATACAACATATGTCTTCCCGAGTTATGGGGTCTGGTCAAGGAAGTTTGAGAATCACTGGGTTATAACAACGTTTTAGTACATTTATTGAATAGCTGTATCCCGCGAAAAGTATTATTAAAATCTAAAACAGTTTTAAAGTTCCTTCGTAATTGAGGAAATACACCATAAATACAATTTTGCCTTTGCAAAGCCCTAAAATTGTATTTCCATCAACTCTTTGTCAACAGTCTTTGTAATGTCACATAAACTGTTCTAAAAACCTTTCTATCCTTGATGATATTATATTTTTACAGATAATGGCTACGCTTATCCATCCAGTGCGTATTAGTGTCGGTGATCTCAAAAAACCGAGTTAATTTTCCACTTAAAATATGCACAAAATATTATAATAATTTATGAACTTATTCATTATTATTTAAACGTTTCAAACAGTAACAAGTGTCGTTACTAAATAATTTACAACTCCTAACAAAGTGTTTTACAGTGAGCCATAAAATGCATTATTTGTCGGCGTAAGACTCAAATGTTAATTAATATTCTACGAGATTCAGTTAAAACTTTGGTCGCAAGGGAGATATAAAATGACGACAATACTCGAGGAAGACAAACAAGATAGATAAACTTAGTTGGTTATGAATCACTAATTTGTAAGAAAGTTTTCTTGATGCTTCTGTTTTTCCGAATGTGGTTATTAATTGGTAAAGAAAGAGACTCAACGGTTTTTCATCGGATTTTCCATCTAATTGTTTTTGGATTTTACTGGAAAAGATAAAGATAGAAAAAGAAAAAAATAATATACTTATTAGGAGATTGATTGGCGTGCATTAATTAGGTATACTTATATGTAATATGAAAATAATATTTATATTACGGTATTAATAAGATCTATTGGACATTTATGCAAAGTTTTTTTTTCTAATAAAAATATGCTGCTCAGGCATAATTGCGCATATTTCCAATATAAACTCCTACTTTACAACCTGTTTTTATAAAGCATCATGGCAATACCAACAATAAATCAGTGTTTACATATTTAAAAATAAAGAACAGTAGTAATGAATGTCAAGTCAAGTTGCAAAGAAGAAATGACGAGTAATTTAGTAGCATACAATGTACTTTTAAACAAACCTCTCTCTGAAGGTATCCAGATAATGCAACAATATCCCGCAGGAATACAAATCTATTCACAGGTAACCAGTAATTCAGGATCGTAAAGTTTTTCTAAATTCTTTCCAGAATATTCTATGAATGAGTTACGGCAGACTGCGTGGCGGGACATTATAAAAACAGCCTTCTTTTTTCAAAACACACTCGTCACAAAAAGTAAGACTTTATTGCAAATGGATTAGTTCACAAATACAGAGTTTATTTCCAAGAAATATGGGATTGGAGGAAGTTTGTTTAGGACGAAGAAAAAAAATGGCAGCTCATAAATTTGAGCTTGAAATGTCATTTTGCGAGGGGGAAGTAAGATGTTTAATGTTTCGAAAAAACTATAGGTTTGGGTTTGGACAAAAGATAATATACAATTTTATTGTGATACTTTAGAAAAGGTGTCTATTATGCACAAGGTGTGGTAACGGCTTGACCACAGAGGCGTTAGATATTTTTGTTATTGTCTGTAGATTTTAATTCAACTTCTTTTTTGTCGTAGATGTTTTAATTTTAATTTTGTTGAGTAGAAACTGACACTTTAGGATAATTCCCAATAGTTCAAATCCATTGTTAAACCTAGGAAGTACTTTTCTTTTAAAGTATCTACACACAGGAACTTTGAGACTATAGACTAAATGTCTAAATCTCGTATTTCAAAGATCTAAATCTGTCCTCAGACCTGCGCTTGCATCCAAACAAAATAAGACATAGATATTGAACAGATTGCCACCGCGGAACTAACGGCCATTGAAGTCTGAGACAACAAACAGACACACATACAAATATTTATGTGTTATTTGTAATAACGTTAGGCGAGCGGCGCCGGGGGATTTGTTTGTAGTTACATGTCGTAAAGTTCAGTTTAATTAATTTATGGCGGGGTGAATGGAACGATTTTATTTTGGAGTCTCGTATGTAAGGTTTGAACACCTAGACTGTAGTTTAAATATGAAACAGTTTTAACTGAGACCTTTTGATGACCGAAATGGCAGAGTAGTCATTATGTCTTACTGCGAAAAATAAAGGACCGTGGGTTCGATTCTCGTATGAGGTAAATAATTGTGTGAATCGCAAATGTTTGGACATATTTCTGTAGGATATGACGGGGTTCCAACCTACAACCTACACTCATGTTTTGGCTGGACGGTATTATAGCGAAAGATCATATAAGTAAGATTTCCAACTTCCAAAACCCAAAATACTCCTTTCTCTCACCAATATTCGTAATACAAATACAAATCTGAAACAATAACACTGTCTCAAGATATCGTCCAAACGTTGCAAATTGTTTGATTAATTGAAATAATATTGAACAAAGGCCGAACAAAGCCGGGGCACACTGTTTGTATTATGTTTAGTTTGTAACAAAGTATGATCGATTGCAAATTGCCACGTCTCGGTAAGACAATGTTATTTAAGTGAAATGATTGATCTGTATTGTGATATGTTTAAGATGAAGTTTTGTTTTATATTGCGAAAATAAGGACCACAAAATTGTAATACGATGTTACATAATAACGCTTATATCTGCGTTGTTGCCAGACACATCGACATAGCGATCTTAACATCGCAAGGGCTTGTGTTTTTATTCGAAACTTCGTTCGTTTCGTTCTTGCGATCTCACGTCAAAAACAAGGAAACAGCATTTCGGCTCGATTCGATATAAAAACCAAATTATTTCTTTGTCAAAATAAAATAAACGAACTAAAAGTTAACATTGTAGTTCATAGCTTCAAATATCAAATGACCACAATTAACATAACATAATATAATCATTCACTACATCATCTCATTATAGTAACTGACCCCTAACTAAGTTCGAAACTTGTATATTGGGTATCAGAAACTACGCACAGTCGCACACGCTCGCTCATTCACACACACACCCAGACCAAACCCAAACATTTGTGGTTAACACAAATATTCACCCCGCACGGGAATTGAACCCACAACCTTACGGATGGCAGTTCGGCATGGTGACCACTCTGCCATCGATGTCGTAATTACCTAGTTACCTCAATAAGGCGACTCAAAAACAATTATTACCACAAATCTTAATTCCTCTTATTAGACTACATTCGAGTATTAAAAAAACCACTATAGCCCAGTAAGACCATCAAACAGACCGAATGACATTGCACAACCTCAAATTACGAGTCCGGGGGTCAATCACGTGCAATTTTAAAGCAAATTATCTTTGGATCTTAAATTAGGATTGGATCCAAAAAAGCGATTTCCTGTCGTTTTGTTGGCGATTGTTTTCGGCATAAAACAATGGGTTATTAGTGTTTTTGCCGATGTAATGTGCCCAGTGTTACGGTGACGACAGAATGACGACCGAGACAGACCGTGAAGTACCGATTGAAAAAACATAGCTAACGAAATGATTAATTTTCTCACAAATTGGTTGTAAGGCGATCCTCTTTTTTGTAGTTACTGAAGGATTTTTGGAATACTTTATTTAAAGGTACTGGTTATAAGCATAATGTACAATTTCGAAAAAAATATATAATCTATATAGGAACTATGGAATAGTTTTAATAATAATCATTTAGTATGAATAATCAGAATTGGATTCGAACTTGAGACCTGTAGCATTTTTTTCATTATTTTATATTAGATAACTAAATAGAAAACGATATTTTTTTTTATATAATTTTTTCTTCTATTAGTACGTCGACAGAGGTGCGGTTTCCGCGCGTCATTACATGCAGCCACCATTAATCTCTAACTGTAGTTCAGTTTGATATTGTTTTTTATTTCGGTAACAACCCTGACAATGTCAGACTGTTTAACTTTAGTGGAGCAAGCTAAATAGCGATCTACATTGAAACGAACACTACAACAAAGACGTTTTTTTTTTGGAATTGGAGAAAATATAGGGTACTTACCAAAAAAAATTTTCATTTTTAAAATCCACCATCTTTGGGAGTCAGCCATATTGGATTTGGGATTACATCCCGTAATGATCAAGTGACATGCAACATCATATAAACTAATCGTTGAATGAGTGTGTGCGTAGTTTCTGATACCCTAGCTAGATACAATACAAGTTAAAAACTTAGGGGTCAGTTACTATAATGAGATGATGTAGTGAATGATTATGTTATGTTATGTATTAATACTTTAAAAATCAGTTGCAAGTTTCAAGACCCGTACAAACAAACAAAAACATTGCATATTAAATAAAAGCTCGTAAAAATGTACACAGATATTCCCAGATAGAGAGATATCACAAAAATAATGTAAAAATAATCCTAACGAGGATTCCATACGAGTAATCAGAGAACAACGAGTCCTACAAACTGTGCCCAATTATAAACCCATTCGTCTTCCTCCCCCTATTTTTCCAAAACATCTCCATTGACCCTTATAGCCTTCGGAATAAGGGTCATTTTGTTAGTTTACCAGAATGGGGTAAAGATTAATGTCAATTTTATTGTAATAACAGTTCGTTTACATTCCTGTGTGGATATGACTGAGTTGATTTTAATATTGTTATTTCGGAAACTTCTTGTGGGATTAAGCTTATTTATAATTGTTGTGGTGAACTTTGTTGCATCCTTAGGAGGTCGGTTGGGCTGAAGCTTTCCATACAAACGTAGTCCCGTGTTTCCTTCCTGGATAATGCCTCTAGAGCAAAAACTGTTTTTTCATAATGTATGGATCTGCTAAGGCCATGTCCTTCTTTTTTATTTTTTTTCAATATCTTAAAAATAAATAAGATATGTCACATTTTCTCTGATGTCAGAAAAAATATGTGATATCATCTTTATTGTTAAGATACAGGGGATCTTAATCTGATTGCCTTAGTAAGTTTGATATTATATTTAATGTTAGTAATAGTAAGATAATTTGATTCATAATATTGATTTTTATATTGTATTCGGTTCTTTTGCATAGGATTGGGACGAAATAAATCTTTTGCAGAATAAAAAGTCGTGGATGCCGATACAAGTAGTTTTGCCATTTAAAACTTGCCTAAGTCCTCAATTTTAACTTCAGACAATGTAAAACTAAGTATTAATACCAATAAAGTACTCTATTAATAGACTGGGGACAAAAATAGATAATAATTGATGTAATAAAGTAATTTATAGACGTTTACAGTAGTGCGCTACTAGTTCGGATCGTATGACAAGTAATAATATTTTACGATCGCTGCGACGTTCATTATAATGTATGATTATAATAAATAATATTAATTACTTTTGAACATTATAATTTAATTATTATCATTATGATATAATTGTTTAATTATTTTCTGAATGGATATTTGTTTGTTTGTAATTTATTGGTATTATAAATAATATCTTACAATGACAAAGATTTAATCGATTTTATTTGTTTAATAAACAAAAAAATGTAGGTACTCTACTGACTACGAACGTGTTTAAATTTAGAACACAATAATATTATATTGATTTATTTTTGATTTACACGAACACCACACATTGAAATAAAACACTTAAACGGATTTTTGTCAGTACAATAATATTAGTTAAAAATAACAACCACGCAATGAAATATTAAAGAATATAGTGTCAAGATCAATAATGTATTGTAAAAGTGATGTGAAATCCACAGAGTTGTATACAAGGCTATAAATCGTCCGCGATCGGGATGTGCCGCGATACAGTTGTAATCTCATTTGATTTAACTGGGTCCATATTGGCTCACCTAAAGTTCTTTACCCGAAAATGTTTTTCCTAACTATTTGTAGTCCGAATGATCATTCTTCCTAAAAATTTTCATCCTAAAGTTTTAATTCATACTATTTGTAGTGCTACCGACGATGCTCATAACACTGATGTGTCCGAAAATTTTAATTACTAACATCATTAATGTAAACGTATTTAAACTCCTACTGTTTTTTATCATAACGCTTTTATCCCTAAACATACTTACCATAATATTTTCACTCATGCTCAGAAAGAAACATTTACCAAGTGTAATAAAAAATATATGTGGGTAGAAGATGATATTTATAGTTTTAATGATTATTATACGACTCGTTTACGGTTATGCTTATGGCCTGGGAGTTTACCATAACCATAACTAAAGGACCAATTCGGTTCTGGCACTTCGCCGGCCGCTGCCGCGGCACGCTCGCTACGCTCGCTCGGCTCGTGCGTTGGGGTCACAGTTCTAACATAACCTAAACCAATAATTAGGAATAGGACCGATTCGTTACTGGAACTTGACTGAATGATTGGAGCAGGACTCTGGTTTTGCTCGCTCGGCTCGTGCGTTATATGTTATACCTACATGTTAACAGTAATTAACATCTAGAATGTTATGTAAAAACAAAGTTACGAAAAATTTATGTATATAATATTGATTATAATAAATAAAAATAAATCTAAACAAAAAAAATATGACTTTGAATAATAGTATGAACGATGGTTATGTTGAGAAAATATAGGAAAACAAATAAAAGTGTAAAAGATGTTTATTGCTACTGACTTTATGCAGTTGAATGTTTCGGAATTAAAACATTAGTGACAAAGATTTTAGGAGTTGCGATTGTTAGGATAAAAAATGTTAGGAAGAAAATTTTCGGATTTCCAATTATCGGAGTTGAAATTTTAGGTGAACTTTGGCGCACCCGATTTAACTTCACGGAAAACATTTCCAGTATCTCAGAATCGCGGCCATTTTGAATATCTTGCAAGTATCAATTTAGATATTTTGCATTGGAATTGTGGAATCAGATTTTGCTCATTCAATTCAATTCGTTCATCGAACATATTTTAAATTAACTGGTAATATTTTGTGTGATATTTTTGGGTGTTTTTACTTTGCTGGCAATGCAGGAAAGCCAATATACAACAATAAAATATAATTTAAGTATTGTTAGTAATATAATTTTGGTTTGAAATAAAAAAAGAAGTTGTCGTTAAATATTTTACCAAATCACTTTATATTTCTTTTACACATGTTTGAACGGGACCCTTCTCGTACGTAATAGTGTTTTGACAGCTGTCATTTATGTCAAAAAGCGCGGGATGTCATAATAATTCAACTTAAACTGCCTTGATAACTTTTTCGTATATTTTTTTCTTTGGTTTCAGGTATGTAACGTTTGAGACTCAATTATTATTGTGGGTAAGCCTACATTATCATCTGCCTTTCACGTCTACAAAGTATTTTGGACTATGGAGTGATATGTTTAAGTCTACAACATTTATTGATAAGATAAAATCAGTCAACATCTTCATTGTAAATCAGCCAAATACAAACCTATTCAGCCATAACCAAAACTAACAAAAAATAACAAGATTTCGGACAATCTCACACCCTTTCACAAAAAAATCCAAGTTATTCTATCACCGGAACAATTTTACGAGCTCAAAGTTGACACAAGTGGAATTTACGAGGTATCGTGTTCCCGTAGGAGATAAGGGACCCTCGTAAAACGGCCAAGTGGGGGTTGCGACTGAGCCCCTTATATTTGTCACGATCTAGTACCAAATGAGTGGGACCGTTCTGACGATACCTTCGAGGAGCAAATCGGATTGTCCCCAAATAGGGTCTCGTTTACGAATTAGAATATCGTAATGTGATGGTCAGATTGCCGATAGCCATTATTTATAACTTATTTGGAAATAATATTTTATTTACTCTGAGGAACGTTAGAATATCTTACGGACGACTGTTTGGTAATATGCAAAGCTAAGTATTTCATGTTTTTGTTTCTCAATATGGCATGGTATGCTAAGGCAAAGTGGGATCTTAACTTATGGGATGTAGTCTCTGGTAATTGTATAGAAAATTAGCTATTTTGTCTATTTTCTATGTGATATTTGCATGCATCGATACCATTACTAAAATGACGTTAACTATAATAATTAATGTTAACTGGCACGGTAACTGAATAGTTTTAAAAGTTTTAAAATTAGAATTAGTTAAATTGATATTCCAATGACTTTCGACCAAGTTTCGTGAGTGTCTCGAAATGCGTGTGGCAGAGTGCGACTTGACGCGGGGCGTGTGCCGTGTCATTAGCACCCTATAAACGACTGTTAGCACTCAAATAAATACTCTTTCTCACGTGACGACGAACATGTCAGTTTTTAAGCACACGTTCACTCTTTAAACAAATAAATATAATACAAACCATTAATATTGTCCTGACAAATAAATATTCCGAACATTTCCCTCTGTTAAATCATTACTCAGAAACAAATAAAGTATTTTTAAGTCAATTAGCTTACAGTATCAAATGACAGATAAACATTGTTTTTTTAAATAATTTAACGCGTGCGTAAAGTTGCCCCATTAAAAATAACTGGCACAGAACCTCATTACTGGCAACCTCAACGGGAAAGGATTCGTTCGAATGGCGCGCTTTTTGTTTATTTTTTTAAGGATCTTTTTCGTGCCGTTGATTGATGGTGTGTGCTGGCGGAAACATGCTGCACCGCAAAAAGAGTACATTATAAAACAATTTTTCATTTTGATAAATATTGAAAAGAGTTTGCATGGAGTGGATGGGTACTGCGTTTTCGAGTGTATAATGTTTATTGTGGAGCTTTAATAAAATAAGCACTTACTTAAGTAGGTATGTATTTTAAAGTAAAGCAGTGCATGTGTTTGTATGTTTGTTATACACATTGTAAACATGATTCTTGTTATTAGTTTAACGACAAAAAACATGAAAACAAAAGCATTCAATTAAAAAAAACTTCTTAATTTCCATCCAAAACAATGATTAAAACATTACTTACCTTAAAAGCCTTTAAGCCCGTTTAAATCGATACAAAACCGACCTAAAACAGTATCGATATGTAACTGACAGATCGTGGAATCGATCCATCGATACCCTATAAATATCCCTTTGAAGCGCCGGGCGCGAGTCGATCAAACAACCATCAACGTTTCTAATGTCCGTCTATACGTGTATCTGTACGTACGATGTATTGACTTTCTAATAAAGAATGTGTTTTCAACAAGTTTACAAACAAACTAGTACTTACTTACTATATTTTAAAACAGTTGAGGAAAAGGTGCAGTTTTGACCGACTGTAAAATAGAAGAGGATTATAAATAATTCCTGTAAAATTTTATATTATTTAACAAAACGGGATGTTCGTACGTACTTATTAAAGTCGAAATCCTCGACTAGTTTCAGCCACGTCCGGTGGCCTTCATCAGGAGGAGTGCGATACGCCCGCGCCGACGGCGTCTCGCTCTGCACAGAGTGCACAGAGTGAACATCCCGTTTTGTTAAATAATTAAATACGATGACGTACGTTTCGTTTAATAATAAAATTTTATATTGTCAGAATTGCATAGTTTTTGTATACGTTACTGTTTTTACGTACATTTAGTTCAACATGAGTTCATATATTTATGGCTTTTAGCACTTCTTGATCCCATTATATTGCGATAACTTCTAACTAGGTTTATGATGTGTTTAAGATGCACGCTTCATGAATCTAGGCTGAGATTCATGATTGTACGGCGACCGAATACGATGTTCATTGCAGTCATCACAAAATGTTAGAAATATAAAAAAAGAAAATATTTTGAAGTGTTTTTGTTTGAAATAAATAAAAAGTCTGACTGGAAAAAGTCTGGACTGAATCTATAAAAAAAAATATTAAGTCTATTTATGACTTTGCGTACGACTAATGTTATACTAATATTTTTCCAAGCAAACTGCACAAATGCACGTGCAATTTTATCCAAAGATCATAATAAATATTATTAAGCACAAATCCTTAAAAAAACCTAATAAAAATCTTTATAAAGGTTAAATCTTAAACTGAGAGCGACGGTAAAAAGTCAACCATCAGCCATTCGTCAGTTGAAGCACTAAAGGCGCGTCCATACCGGGCGTTATCTCGACAATTAATCGCGGGCGGAACGCGGCGCGGTACTATCGCGTTCATCTCTGTTTGTGTTCGCCGCGCGATTTGACAACACTTTATGATTTCATCAGGACTGGTGTCATTTGACACTCTTTTTTGGAAAAAAAATGAAAGTGACACGAGTTTTTGTGTTGCAAGGATACGTTTTTGAAGTTAGTTTTAATTTTGTACCATTTTGTTGTTGTTGTTGCTTTAATAAAATACATATTAGGATTAATTTTCAACAGTTTAAAGAAAAGTTATCGTTTTTGCAACTGAGTTTTGTTTAGTTTTAAATCACATGTACTTCACGAGGCTAAATTTGTTTTTGATTCTTAGTTAGAAATACTTAATGTGAATTAGTAAAAACATAATAAAAATAAAAGAACTAAAATAATATTTTATCATATCCTAGCATAATATTATTTCAGGTATTTACTTAGAGCAACCTTTTCACAAGAATATTAATTGTTGAGTTTATAAGCATATTATATTGTATATAAATTATTGTATTTAGTGTGTTAATGTGAAAGTGGGTTAAAAACATAAACTTTAATTACACAACAAATTAATTAAAATACACACATCAAAAGTGTCTAGGGATCAAGCATTTTTATGCGGATTTCTTGAGATTGAGATGTGGCTTTGTAATAAATTTATGATTTTATAAATTTATATGGATCCTTTTTGGTGCATTTCATAATTTGAATCAGGAACTGTGAATCAAATTCGAGTAAAAGATGAAAATCAGCTGTCAATATTTTCCCTATAAAAACATACAACGCATTGAAGACATTATTAGTGCTACTGTTTCCCTACTACTGATTAAAACCAACGTTATTATGGAGCGGCGACGTCATTTAAGCAGGGAAGAAATGCTCAGAGCCGTGGGAATGATAGAAGCTGGTTCCCGGCAACGTACTGTGGCTTTAGCTCTGAATACAAGTCAGAGTGTTATCAGTCGACTTTGGACACGTTACCGAAGCACTGGTACCGTGGCTGAGCGCCATGGAGGACGGTATCGCTGCACCACACGGAGACAAGACCGATACATTCAAATCTTAACTCGAAGAGCTCCAACAATAACCGCCATGATGTTAGCCGTGCGGCTTCATCACTCTTCAGGGAACTTAATTAGCGACCAAACAGTCAGAAACCGCTTGCATGAAGTGAACCTTCATTCCCGAAGACCGCTACGGGTACCACCTATAGCAATGCACAATCGTAGGATTCGATATCAATGGGCTCTTGAACACAGAAATTGGGCAGAAGAACAATGGCGTTTCGTGTGCTTTTCTGATGAGTCTCGTTTTGGTATGAGACCGGATACAAGACGTATACGACACTGGAGAACCCCTGGACGCCAACAGCGATTAAAATCCTGCCAGGAAGTCCATCCTTATAGTGGTGGAACCATCATGGTATGGGCGGGTATTTGGATCGGCGGAAGAACTGAGTTGATTTGGATCAGAGGCAACCTCAACGCTCAAATTTATGCTGAGACGATTGTATCAGACGTCATCGTTCCTCTACAAGTGCAAATCGGTCCCTTATTTCAGTTAATGCATGATAATGCACGACCGCACACCGCAAGAGTTGTAAGACAGACTCTCGCCGCAGCTAACATCAATGTCCTGCCCTGGCCTGCTCAGTCGCCAGACTTGAACCCGATTGAGCATGCATGGGATATGCTACAGAGAAGAGCTCTGCCGAATATGGAGGGTATCCAGTCGCAAGAAGACCTTTTTTTGTTGTTGCAACGAACATGGGCGGCCATTCCACAGCGTGATTTGGATGAACTCATTTTGAGTATGCCAAACCGATGTTCTTGTGTTGTTAGTGTTCGCGGTAGAAACACGGATTATTAATTGTTTAAGTTACCCAATAAAATTTTAAAGAAAACTGTTATTTCAGTCTTTTTTTCGAACTTTAATGTTAGTGGTTCAAATGTCAAAAATCCCTTTATTAGGAAAATGGCAAATTTCTTTATTAATGCAAAGGTGACTTGGTTTATCGTTACTGTGACAAACGAAAACACTTTATTTGATGAATCCTTAAAGAAAATTTTAATTAATATCAATCAGGAGAAAAGTTATTGCAAAAATATATGTTGATCCCTAGACACTTTTGATGTGTGTATTATCCGACAATACAAACAATGCTTTAACTTAACATAAAAATGAAAACTTGTAACCAGATAATTAAAAAAGACATTTTTTATTAAAATACATAAACTATTAATTAAGTTTTTAAAGCAATCAATTTTAAATACTCATAAAAATGTTGAAAAAGCGTTTTACGGCGGTAATAAACAATATAATTTATAGTGTCAAAATTCTTTAAACAAAGACGCTTCGAAAACGTTTTGGAACGCCAATTTTCAACGTGAACCGGTATTACAGTGACGTACTATATAATAGAAGCGTTATGATCCAGCATTGCAACTCTGAAACACAGCGTAAATACTAAATAGCTAATTAAGCGCGTAACGCCTCGATGGATTAGTGACACGTACAACCATGAAGGTAATGCAAAGCGTACAACTGCTTGGGCAAGCCTTAAATCCGAGTTTAATTCCTAGGTAAACGATCCTTCCAACGATGCAGGTTTGCTATGTACCAAATGGGATTACCTATTGCTTGTGAGATATGATCTTTACCTACCTACATACGAATTATTTTTTAGAGTCGTGATACTACGAGTAGTTGATACTTAAACAAGAAGAATGTTGGTTATTACCCCCATTTCATATCGCCATTTTAACGGGCAACGCATCTACAGCTCTTTACACATCATTGGTGTAACAAGCTTCGTTTAAAATTAACCAGTTCTGAGGATGAAAATTAATATGCGATCACTGTCAACGGCTGTGTTCCCCGTGATTTACAACGTTAATCCTTTAAGATCTGTCCACATGACGCGTCCGAGCCGCGAAACATTCCCGCGTATAATATTTGTTATTTTCATATTTAATGGGATTAGCACGAAATTAATGCTGACATTGACACTCGAAAAGAAAATAAAATGAATGTAGCGAATTATGTTCATCTGTATTTAGGTTGTTTATTAATTGTAGCTTAGTGATGTGTGGCGTGTTTGGTGGTTTTACAATAAAACATTATTTAAATGTATGAATATTCATTTATGTATGATTTAATCTCAGCAACCTTTCTTTTTTGTTACTTAGCTCTTTTAGTATAGTTATAAGTAGCGATCTCATTTTATAATAATCTTTAAGTTACTACTTGGACGATAACTATTAAAATACATTTTATTATAATAGATAAAATACATAATCATAATGAGTAATTAAACTAAACATTCACCACAAGGATCAACTGTGTTATCAATTACCCTTTATTCCTTTTTATTGGACTAATCATTCAGAGGTTTTTGGTATACCGTCGAATTTTACACACCGGTATTTAATGAGCACACTTTTTATCTACTTGATTACATCATTAGTAAAAAAGGTTAATCACAACCAAGAAAAAAATTAACAAGCATTTTTTAATCGTGCCGCTACTTATAACAAAAAAAGCAAATAAAACGAGCGTTAATCATACACAATTCTTGTTATAAACCCATAATTACTTCCATAATTCAAGTCCAAGATTAACATTCAATCTGTTTGTTGATAAACTTGTATATTACCGTCATAACAGCGGTTCCTAAACGGCTTCAATATAACACCTAATAAACTGCTATATTCGTGTTTAACACGCGCAGTGTGGAGCGGCCATTATTGTCCGGTGTAGACGTGACTTGGTGTAAATGGATCAACGTTTGTGGCAATTTTGGTTGATTATGGCAAAAGTTTGGTATACTTTACATAATAATATAACTTTTTGCTTAGCCATGTCAATAATAATTAAATCTGTCGCAAATTTTTGAGCTTGCAACTTAAAGTTTTTTGGCAACCTCGACATTTTACTCGCTTGTCAACATTATTAAAAGATAAACATAATCTAATATATCAAAATAATCTAATATATAAAATTCTCGTGTCACAGTTTTCGTTGCCATACTCCTCCGAAACGGCTTGATTCTCCTGAAATTTTGTGAGCATATTCAGTAGGTCTGAGAATCGGCCAACATCTATTTTTCATCCCGAAATTCCTACGGGAACGGGAACGGGAACTACGCGTGTGAAACCGCGCGGCGCAGCTAGTTATATTTAATACCTTATAAAAGTAAGATATCTATGAACTGTGTAAATATTATAAGCATAGTAAATGTTATAATAAAACCATCATTAATTTCTTCAGACATACCCATCACGAATATTAATCCTAACATCTTTACCACACGCTCAAGACCCTGTACACAGCGCAAGTGTTAACTCGTAAGTAACATTTATAAATAAGTAATATCTTGTTTAGACGCGAAGTTAATTAGCAGTACTTGGTAGTTGCCGGCTCTAATGTTGATACTCAATGGTATACTTGGGTCTGCTAATTTTGGTCTGTGTTGTATGGTTGGATTGGTTGGGTGTATGTTTTGACTTCTATTTCAAGGGTTTATAGTTTGTAGTGTTTGTTGCTTTGTCTTGATACTTTGTTGCATTTTTTAAAAGTCGAACTGCGAAGCAACGGCTTGCAAGTTTCTTGTGCGAAGTAAATGTTTGGGTGATGCACAAATGTGCTACTCCAAAAAAAACTTCAAAGATTAACTTTATACGCTTTATATCCTCAGATTTACTTTATACCCTCAGACCTCATCTTTGTTCCTTCAAGGACAATTAAATATAAGAATACAAATATAGAAACAACATTCAGTTGTCTAACCATGCGAAAATCGATTTTACATTAGAAAAAAATTAGGCAAATTAGAGATACACTTTTGTTCTAACAAGTAATTATTTTTACAAAGAAAAAACTGCAATAGACATACAATTTAGTCCTATTATTTTCCAAATTACTAACTAATTCCTTCAGCAAAAGAAACTAACAAGCAATAAATAACACACGGTCAAGTGAATACTAATTACAAACAGATTACCACAAAACACACAAGTTATCTAATACAATACGGACATTACAAAAAGCTTTGTCCGGAAACTGAACTCGGGACAATTATGAGCTCGTTTCTTGTTCACGGACAATTTAACAAGATGGAGTCGCGTCCATCTATCATTTTGGGGTTTTATTGCTAATTTATTTATAATATCCTCTATTAATGTTGGGCATTGTTTTGATATTAATATTGTTTGTATTTTGCTTGATATAATGTCTTAAGAAAAGTAGTTGAAAAATAATAAATGCTTATTCTTTTCACTAAGACTACTCGTAGGTACGTATACTGTGTAGACCGTGTTATCAAACTAGCTAGCTGTAAGTAGCAAACTTCAAATAAAATAAATATTTGAAAAGCAAGTTAAGTATAGGGAGACCTAAAAAGAGATGGGTGGATTCACGGAGGAAAATACATCTCGGATTGTTTGAAAGAGGACATAAGTCAATGATTTTAGATTATAATATTAAACATAAGATTAATACTGTTGAAAACACATATTCAAAAATACCTTTACATAATAATATGTATAACACTCGTCATCCCTTGTTCCCCCACAATCCTGGAGGACCGTCTCTATAACCAAGTTGTCTGTACACAGTAGGTGCGGCTCGTGTCACCATATTAATTGGTCAACCTGTCAACAGTATTGATTGTGACACTTGTCAAGGTGTAGGAGGAAGCGGGAGAACTTGGGAAGGGCTTTTTGGTAGATGGACTGCTTTTTCTCCCTAGTATTTAAGTTATATAAGGAATGTCCAGTTACAACATTAGTTTATGAAAATAGGATCCACGCAGAAACTAAAACTTTTTTTTAACCCACATCTTCCCACTGTTGGGCAAAGGTCTCCCCCAGGCGTCTCCAACTCTCCCGATCCTTCGCAGCCTAAAAAAAACTTAGCGTCTTCAAATTTCTTTGTTATCGAATTATTTATGAAATAGCTTCTTTTTAACCCTCGACGCAAAAAGAGGGGTGTTATAAGTTTGACGTGTCTGTGTGTGTGTGTGTATATCTGTCTGTCTGTGGCATCATAGCTCCCGAATGGATGAACCGATTTCAATTTGGTTTTTTTTTGTATTAAAGGGGACTTACGTGCGAGTTTTCTTAGACATGTTTGATTAAAATCGGTTGACCCGTTTAAAAGTTATGGGGGTTTGAAAGTAATTGTGTTGGAGGTTTTTTAAATTTTTAATTTAATGTTCCCTGCGTATAAATAAAAGTAATTCAGAACAAAGGCTAAGTTTCCTTTTGATTTTCCAAGAGCAAAATACCAATGCGAGAAAATTCCTGACACAATTCCTTTAAAACCAAACCCCGCTCCCCGCTCGTACCTCGTGGCTTCCACCATTGACCCTTTCCTTGTGTATCAGTGAGGATAATGACAGGTGGAAGTGGTCCCCTGATCACACGACACGCAAACCGATTGAGTAACTCGCGCCCAGTAATAAATAGGCTGTATATACGGGTTATTCTGAGCTTTCTCCATGTTTTTTGCATTAAAATGGTAAGAATTTCATGTAGCGATTCTCTAACTGTTACGCTATAAAAATAGAGAGAGAAAACAACTAACCACGACAAACAATTAAGTACTTTCATTTCCTTTAAATGAGCCTTAAACCTTTGTTGTAGCAGACAGAATAACTAGAATTTATACACCTTCATATGAGGCACTGTCCGTAACAAAGTACAATATTTTACCAAAACAACGTAGAATTTATCAATAATAAATACAGTTTAATCAATAATGCCGTCAACACGTTCAGACAATGTGTGAAACGTCCGGAATATTAATGTTGCAGTCGAAACAATTAATTATCATGTTGCATGTTGTACTCGAATTCAGACTGATTACAAACTGTTGAAAATTTTACAAAAATAGCAATACCTAATAAATCATTGTTTAATTTTATATTCTTTGATCCTAATTAGGTTTTTCGCGGACATTTATTCACTTGTGTCTATTTCCAGGAGGATTTGAACTAACAAAGGTCTTAAATTCAGAGTAGTAGAGTCGACACTTTCAGTGGGGAATTATGTATGAGCTTATGATAAACTTAATATACCCTTTGTTTTGTTGAAATCTCCAGAAAGAAAATTGCTTTGACAACCTTTAATGTAATTCAATTGTTCAAGAAGTCTCACTCAATAATATTCAAGAAGCAAAAACATGTTAAAACTATTTTAATTAAATACAACTTTCGATCTCATATCTAGTGATCGGAGTCGCCGCGTGTAAAGCTACCTACACACTATTGTAATCTGAGGCGGGATCTAAAGGGGCACAGATAAGGGGTAAAATTACACAAAACATGACACAACAATTTGTTATTAAAACCACGCGAGGCACGAGCTGGGATACTAGGGATAGATTGGATATTGGATAGTTTGGGATTAAAATAGATATATTGTCCAGTCCAATTTAGGTTGTATTCTACCCGTCAATCTTATTTGTAGGCATCTAACCTGGAGGTATTAACATTTAACTCATCTTATAGCTTAAGTTCTTAATATTTACCGTGCACACTGCATTATATTTACTAGATCTGGATATACTAGATTTTAAGATTATTGTTGCAGTGCCCAAACTGGGCTTCATGTTGATTCAATATTTTGTACCTAACACCTCTGTATACACATGAAAGCAATAAATTATTTTGAGTTTGATTATTTACACTAGAATATTTTAGTGAGTTTGCAAATGCCCAATTCTCAAAATGACGTTAGAGTCGCAAAAATAATATTTTGCAAAGGAGTTTTTCATTTTGACCCCGTTCCAAACCAGACCTACCCAAGATATTCAATAGTATATAACAAAACTCTTTAACAATAACAAAGACAGCGATCACTTAAAACAAGATAAGATACATGTCTTATCCTGCGGGATCACACAGAGTGGGGTCGGTTTATAATTACAGGGAGGTTCGTTAATTGAATGTTATTGAATTAGAATCGCGCCCCGCGCTACTGGCCCCTAATTTATAACTCTACGCCGCGTGATGTATGGTGTACAGAACTCTGGACGCTGATAATGTAAGTGCCTTCGATTGGTACTAAGTGGGGATATAATTATGGAAGGTAGCGGGTTTTTAATATGGCGGATAACAATAAAATAAATGTGAGAAAGTGGTGTTCAAAAAGATTGAGATTTGGTTTATAAAATTCCTATTTGCTGAAAGTCACTAGCCACTAAGCTACTAAGAAAACTAAACACTAACACTAAGAAATTATGGAAAAGAAGTCCAACCTTAAATTAAGAATTAAAAAGGGGGAACCTAAAAGGATTAACTCAAAAGTAACAATCCCACATGGTAACTATTAAGCTATTCTTTAGGATCTACAACAGAATTAAGAATACCATTTGAAATACGTTTTACAAATTAAACAAAAACATCACAGTTATTAATCTACAAAAAATATACGTTATAATATCACTACGAAAACCCAAACCATATCCCATAAACATGCCTGATGAAACATAAACTAAAATCAATCAAAGCTCACATATTTGGGTGACCGCGCGGCCGCGTTGCAGGCAGCAACAACAATCGGTCATATTGCCGAATGCCCAAACTGCAGCCACAGTAATTCAATATCGTGCGGTACCATACGATACCGATGCTATTGTTTGTTTTACCACTATTTGTGTAAAGGTTTATTTGTAAAGAAAATAACGAATTTTGCATGCTGGCTGGAAAAGTTTCGGAGAAAGAACTTTTTATGTTAAACTATTATTTTTGCAACTTTTGTGAAGTTTTGTATTTTTGTTTGTGGATGTCGATTTGGGATGCGAATACTATTTCAAGCTTCGTTTAAATCTCCAAACTGTTGGTGTACGCTTGATGTTGATTCAGATTGAATAACTGCTATAAGAAAATAATGAATTGGTCGTAAAATAGTTGGTCTTGATTGTTATACTAACATCATCGACAGTCGTTCCAGGAGTTAGCCCTAAAAAGTTTAATTAAAAAATATTACAACACTACACCAAATCAGAAAGGTTTTATTGCGGAGAACTGCCCATTCAGGACATGTTATGTGGGGCGGCGGCGACGGCCGCCTTTATTCGCAATTCCACGCGCGCGAACAAATATTTTAACGAAAGCGCCATTCACCAGAACTTTACGTACACTCAATAAAGTGGCCACCACAGTTGACGTATTCTGTTGTTCGTTGACTGAATTCACAAGAGCGATATTGTTTGTTTTATGTTATGAGTAATATTACTAAATAAGTAATACAATAAACTACTACTATACTTAATTAAATTTATAATAATAATGAATTAATTACACTATTGCATTGGGGAAACCTGTAATAATAGTTGTAAGTTATGTTTTAAATAAATAAACATAAAATAAATGTGATATAATTGTAAAATTAGTGCAAACAAGTGCGAAATATACTTATTCTATAGTTAGAATTTTTTAACATTATTATAAGTACAATTGGTATCCAGTTTTATAATTGTGTAATAAACCAAACTCTGAGATGTCACACATTACAGTAGTAGTAACTAACGGTTTAATTTTATGTGTTCAGTGGGATGCTCACGCGCATATTATAAGGGATTGATAGCCGATAAACTAACAAATAACACGTTGGAAATTGCCTTCCGCGTATTTAGTACGCCATTCAATTTCTATGTTTAATCAATTTATGAGAAAGTCTAACTGTGATAGGTATAGTAAAATATGGCGTCAAATATAACCCTTTATATTTGACGCTATACATACATATATATTTTTTAATTACATATAAATCTATTACAAAAGTTATCTTTTAGATATTTTAGAAGTTTTGTAAATGTTTCCAGATATTAGCGTCATCAATTTAACAATATAGTGGGACACACTTTTAAAGTTAAGAAAAAAAATATATTTTTTTTTATCAAAGTTTTCTCAATTATGATATTTTAAATAGTTAATATCAAGTTAAACATCATGTCATATTCATCACCATTTAAAAAAAAAGTCTCAATATTCCATCAAGATAACCCAAGCGGTCACAAGTTATGTTCTCTGACTGTCATATCGGTGAGCTTTTGAGAGCTTTTAAACAACTTTATTACCACTGTTTTGATAATTTAAAAAAAACTGTTTAAGACCTTCAGATTTGTATACCACAAAAAAACCGCTTTGCATACATAATTTGATTATATTTTATGGGTTTTGTGCTACATAAATAAAATAACAATAGTTTACTCCAAAAATCCTGACATTGGTCTTAATAAGTTTAAGAGACAGTGAATTTATTCATCTATCCTATATTGAAATTAAAATATATTCAGGACAGATTTTCTCATCAGAATCAAACACAGCCGAAGACGCAATGCATAACGTTGACACAAAAAACAAGGATCCAGTAGCCGATCGCATAATCGATAATCATTCGATGTAAATCGAGCGAGTCCATTGAATCGATTCAATCATTCGTTTCGTTCAGTACCTGTCGATGTTCTAAATAAAACAAAAAGGATCGGGACATTACAATGGCTCTGGGGTCGCGATTGTCTCCATTTCAAATTTATTTTTATTCGATTCCTGTCTCTCGATTCTGTACTCGAGTGATATATTTTAGTGGTGTTAGTTTTATTGTCTCGGCTTTTAGTTTTACTTTACTGTTAACGTGAGTCGTTTGGTGCGCTGGAGACTTAGTTTATTTACTTCTTAAAACAATATTTTGTGCTTAAATGTTAAAATACTACTCGAATTTCTAAGAGACTTACAATATTTCACTGTTGGATTAAGACTTCTCTGAGAATATTTTTATATATTGGCACTGTGAATAGGAATTGTTGTAACCACATTATCTAATAGTGTGTTGGTCATCTTTAGGCTGTGTCCCCAGTAAGCAAACTGTCAGCGGCCGACTGAGTTAGCGGCGTATCGGTTTAGTACGCCCTTCCATATATTTCAAATGGAGTGTTCACAGTTTGCTAGTTTTGCGCTCACTGTACGCAGTTTGCAGCGTTACGCGCGCCGACTATCTTAGTGAGCGGCCGACTCCCACCAAAACCGGTTCCAGTCGGCGGCGGCGATTGGTTGTTCGCCGGGCGTAGTGACTCAAACTGATTATTCGGATAGTTGGAAAAAAGCTATCATCGTGTTAGGACGTGTTTTTTTGCATCGCACCTAACTAATCTCAACGCACACACACATCACTGAAAATCCAAGATGTCCTTTGATACGGAAAGGTTCATTAGTGAAATACAGAATAGACCATGCATATGGAACATGTCGAGTGAAGAATACAGCAACAGAGTATTAAAGCAGAGCAATTGGAATGAAGTCGCTGAAATTATATACGATGATTGGCAAAACTTAGAAGAAAACACTAAACAAAAAAGAAGTAAGTTCCATTCTAATGAATTTATTATTTATTCAACAATATACTTGTATCACTCACTACATAAAACAAAGTATCATAATTTACATAGTATTTACGGCTTTACACACTCCGTTACACTATTTCTTCCTGTAGCTACAACTTACAAATATTTCTCTTGCCAGGATAGCTTTCCTTCGTTAAGAAAATAGTTTTTAAAGTTTTCTCTTGTTGTTTTTCCAGAATTTGATACAGTAATAATTTGGCTCCTTGAACTTGTAAGAGTTGTTGAGGTACGTCGCGAAATATGTGCATATTGTGCTTGTTCTCTTGCTATGACAAAATTATGTAAAATACAAACGGCTTTTACGATAGCGATGGTTGTATTCACATTAGTAGCGATCGGTGTATGCAGAACTCTCCATTTGCTTGTTAGGATGCCGAATGCACATTCCACGCATCTCCTAGCTCGACTATGACGATAATTGTAAATTCGCTCTTCCTTATTTAAACTTTTATTAGGAAAAGGCCTCAAGATATGCTTTTGTAATCCAAATGCCTCATCTCCAAGAAACACGAAAGGTTGGGGCAATCCATTTGAATTAGGCAATTTAGTTGAGTTAGGAATCTTCAGAGACCCACACGCCAATTTTTTGCCAAAACCACTTTCTTTAAATATATTACTGTCAGCATTTCGTCCGCAAGCACCTACATCAATAGCTATAAAAGAACAGTTTGCATCTGCTACGGCTAACAGAACAATTGAGAAGAACTTCTTATAATTAAAATAGTTAGACCCACTTTTTGGTGGTTTTCTAATACGGATATGCTTGCCATCGATAGATCCTATACAATTAGGATAGTTGGTTTTTTTATAATATCGTTTTGCTATTTCTAGCCACAATTCTTCAGAAGGTTCCGGCATTTCCTGTGGCTGTAAAATATCCCATATAATGCATGCAGTTTCACTTATTATTTTCGATACCGTCGATTTTCCAACAAGAAACTCTTGTGCAATTTTTCTGTAACTTAGTCCACTTGACAAGAATCTGGAAAGAATATTGAACTACCGATTATTTCTGTTTCAGTAAAAGACCTACAAAAAAAATGGAAGGGTTTGCGCGACTATCACACCAGAGAAAAAAATAAGGATTCCTCAGTCAAAAGCGGAAGTGGCGCAACAAAAAAACGCAAGACACCATACTTGGACATGTTACAGTTTTTAAATGTTTCTAGAGCTAGCAACCAGACATCTGGCAATATTAGCGCCGAGACGTCTAGCGACAGTAGCGCTATTTTAGATGAAAATGATTCTACTGACTCGGTAGTTAATGTCAGTAGACCAAAAAAGATGACTGTGTTTCAAGAAGCCCTAATTAACTCGATGGAAAAAAAAAGAGAAAACGATCCAGATATGAACTTTCTACTAAATATTTTACCGGAAATGAAGACAATGTCCCCAACACAGAATTTTGAATTTCGGTTCGAAGTGATGAAAATTATTAAAAATATAAAATATAGTGTACATAATAATTATGACGGTGGTATGATGCAAACTGGATGGACGAATGCCTACCAGTACCCACATCAGTATGGCTATGCGAGTGGAAGCAGCAGTACACCAAATGTGCAAAACTACCCTCGAAACAGTCCATCACATAGCTCTACAGGTTCTTCAGCGGAAATAGAAGACATAGAAGCAATATTGCGAGGCGATTCAAACCACACTGAAGATGAGGAATGACAGGTTACCAACTTAATGTTACCATATATGTTCCTAATTCAATTTAATAATACAGTAACTTTGAAAAGTGATTGTTAAATTAAAAACTATAAATGCGAAAGTGACTTTGTATTACAATAAAAATAACATATTTTTTTAAAATCCTAAAGCGTTAATTATTTACTTACCTCAAAGTTATAGTAAGCCGTTCTTCGGGACATAATGTATCTCTTGTGATATTATTTTTAGCTATGTACTGGGTTATAGATTTCAACAATTCATCAAATGTATGAGAAGTCATATTGAAATAGTCGTAAAATTTTTCTGGATGTTTCCTTAGTTCTGGATAAAGAGTGTGAAATTGTCCAATGCTCAACCTTTTCTTGTATAATGGGTGAACCCAGTGCTTCCTTTTATCCTCTTTCAGCGCTTCTAAGATACCAATTACTTCAAAAATATCCATCGTGACCAACACAACCACTCCCTTCGTACAACAAAAGTAAAGTGATAATTAAGTCGGTCGGCTAAATAAGCGGCTAACTCTTAACAGTTTGCTTGCGACGCACGAAAATTGATTTGAGTCTGCAGCTAACTCAAATTTCAGTTCGCTGCAAATTTGCGGCTCACTCAGTCGGCCGCTGACAGTTTGCTTACTGGGGACACAGCCTTAATTCATGCTTGGAAAATAGCGAATTTGCATTGCTAGAGTGAAAAAAAGTTATATGATCCTTGCAGTCTACGGCACAATAGTTTGCTCACATAATTTTAGTTTTTAATCTAAGTTACATGGAATCTTACATGAGGTAGATATACTTACTAAAGGCTTAAGAGCAGCTATAAATGTGTAAAGTCAATTATATTTTTAATTATTATCTTCCATAGATCAAACACCTTTCTTTCTTTTTTGAACAAAGAATAATGAAGATTAAAACGATTTACGGAGCTCTTAATAAACCCGCTAATGAAAGAAGCCGCCTTATTATTCACATAGCTTTTAAATCTATTGCAATAAAGACTAATATTAAATAACATTCTGATGGCTATAACTTGCAAGATTGAATATCCGGTTTAAAAGATGCAATTGTAATAAAACTTGATAATGTTTTGTGCAAAGTCTATTTAATAGCTTTTAACATTTAACTAACAGATTTTAGTATTATAACTTTATATTTTAATTTCATTGATTAGAATTAAATGTTTATAAAAAATCTGGCTAAATTGTTGATCTTTCTTAATCTATAAAGCTTACTCATATTATAAATGGTAAGTTTATTTGTTTCAAATTATGCAACTTATTGTTGTTCCAGTAGTTAGTAATGAAATATTAATAGACGGTGGAACTTAAAGGAACAATACAGAGGACGGTAAAATGCAACAACATGTAATAGATATAACAGTGAAAGCAGTAAAGGGAGAACAATCAAATGTATTAATGTTTGTGGTGGAGTCACGTTTGTGTTTTAAAGTTCTATTGTTGAAGTTTGTTTCACTAATAAAGGAAATTGCTCTCTCATCTTTGTCATTACAATGTGTAGTTTAAAAGATCTTCGGTGAGCAAATGTTTGTATGACCGGGCGAATCTATAGAACTACTACATATTTCGGTAAGTTAGTTTCGCTCTATTCACAGCCCCTATCTGGCTTTATTCACGTTTCCTTAATACAGACAAACAAAACATTAGATTAGATATTATAGCATAAAATTTTGTTTGAAGAAAATGATTCAGGTCCTGAATTTGCATATTATAAGCACAAATATTTTCTCACAATATTATTGGTGTCATATTGATATCTTTGATTTACACGAACACTACACATTGAAATAAAACACCAACAGATTTTTGTCGTGGTTGTGTTTTATTATTGGTGTCGATAACTTGAACAATTTGTACATGTCGTGTATGTCTGACATGTTTATGAACTAAGAGCGAAAGTATCTTAACTACGAACCTAACCCTAACTACTTATAAAGAATCGATACAGACCCAGTTTCTTTTCTAATTATACAGAATCTTCACAAATCTCTGTAATCGTTTTCCTTTAGTTCGCACCACTAAGCACTCACTTGTATCTACCGAACTTTTTATTTCTTTATCATCAATGTAACTTTTGTATCCGTCTGTCTGTGGAGATCCTTCAACTTGTTCCCGAGTTCGTGATGAATTACTAACGTCTCCCTTTGATACCAATCTTTGCAGGATTCTTCAGAGTTCTTATCAAACGAACGCTTCTTCACAGCAAGATTTATTTTTGTTATATTTTCAGTGAGATCGTAATAACTTCCAATGTTATTGAGTTATTGAACATTAAAGGGATTTGGGATATTGGAGCCTGTTTTTTAAAGAAAATAAAGAAATATTTTGATACCAAAAATACAAGTAATTAACATAGTTAAAAGTTGATTGTTATTATTAGATGGTAAAGTGGTTAATTAATATTAATTATTTTTAAAAAGGCCTCCAGGAAGCTCTTCGATGCGATGGAGGTAAATTGATAAATTTGACACAAATTTGAGGAAAAGTGACAGAGAAAAACAAATTAATTTGACCCAGCTTTGGGACTTGGGTTAGTAAAAATGTCTAGCAGATTTTATTTTTGATCTGTATTGCAAACAACTTTTTATGTTTAATATATAATATTAATATTTCAGTTTAATATCAATGTTAGACAGAAAACCCTTTAGGAACAGTAATCTAATAAAGATTTTCTTTTTATATAATTCAGAAAACCATAAAATTTTCCAACTTCATTGAGAATTCAATTTCTACATCCAATAATTACTACTTCAATCAAAGGGATAGACATTAGTTGGAAATAGTTGTTCTTTGTGTAAAAAGACGTTACCGGTAATCTTTACTTTCCAATCCTGCACAAGACACAAGACCTCCATACCACAGTAATATAAACGCCTGTAACAGCGATCACTGCCGTCCTGACCACAATTTATTGCGTGAACAACGCTTATTTGAAGACAAAACGTGCAACGATTCTATCGAGCTCACATCATGGCTCCGGGGAGATCTGTTACCACTGTTATTTACAATAAATTCAACTATTACTCTGGGAAATAACGTCAATAATGTAAAACTACTAGGTTATTGAACTATATTGCATGAAAATATATACTTTAATATTACTATATAGAATTTGCAACACAATATCTTTGTACGGCTAAAATGTTGATAAATAATGATCGATGATTGTAGCATTTTGAATAAAGAAATTACGCACTTAAAAGTGTAAAGGAGTTATTTTTACACAAACACAATTAACTACTTAGCTATATTTGTAAAACAAGCAGAATCGTGTAAATAAATAGGGCATAGATTATTATCTCTCATAGCTGGAAGCAAAATCCGTGTCAGATTTTAACCGCTCAAAGCCTTTTGACTTTGTTTCACAATGTTATAAAAATATTTATTTTAACACAAAAATTACATTTCAAAAACAATATTCAACACAGACCATTACTATTCAACCAACAGACCGATAAAACAAAAGCAAAATCACGAAAATATGATAGTGATGCATGTTAGGTTACGGAGCGCCCCAGGGCAGTGCGCTGGGCCCACAACCCCGTCTACTCGCAATCATATCATCTCGAAGGCAATCAGTGCAGTTCAGTGTTTGCTTGCCGCTTCGCCGCTAGCGCTCGAACCAAATTATCTGTTACTGAACGTCTTTGCGATCCGAATAGACGCTGAAAACTTCCTTGATATGTGGGCAGGATAATTTGATGGTAAGATCAACTGTAAACTGTTCGGATGTTTGTTTGTTTTAACTGTACAGGAGATACTTAATGTATCGAGACAAAGAGCTTTGATTCAGTTAAAGCAATTTAACTACTAATTAACTAATGTTTATATCCCTGAGTGTTGTTAGTTTAAGACAGGGATTAAATGGGACTTAATGCCACCATTGGGACAAGTCATCGCTTTGTGTACCAAACAACACTTTCTAAACAACACCTACTTTTGTAATCACGTCGCAGTAAAAGCCCTTTTATACAAAATTAAAAAAATAACAATTATTTTCTAACTTTCCCCTTCACCTAACGACGTTCTTATTTGCATCTAAATTGTCGACACAAAAAACTTAGTGAACCGTCGATTATAAATCGAGGTACAAGGCATTAATTTGAGTAATAAATTGGCTTTCGTTGTCGAGATATTGGTCGCACATTGGCCGTTTAATGTGCACATTTACCTGTTATTAGCCGCAGTGACCGGTGCACAAATGTTAACTAATTACTTGGTGTCAGACGATGTTTGTAATGATCGGGTATTTGGTAGCGATTGATTTATCGAAATGAAACCGCTTGTATGCGAAACACCGCGGAACGGGGATGTAAAACGATTTTAATTACACATTGAATCGGATTGCGGTTATTACATTCAGTTATTACTTATTACGTTTTTATTTTTGGATTAATTTTACTTTGATAATTATTATTATAAATCTTTCATTAAAATCATCTTCATTTAATACAAAATTGAATATAATAATTAACTTATTCAGACCGAACTAAAACAACATCTGGCTTGGTCATCTATGTATATACATCTACAATCTAACTTTACCTAACTAACTAGGTCTTAGTTACAGAAGTTAGTTCAGGTTGAACTCACTTCTCTCCACAGTTTGTACAGTATTCGAATTCAGTGCTAAACTGATAACAATCGCTTCACTGGTTTACGAGTAAGAGGATTGGGCAAACTTTCAAATCCGCATTTGTATAGTATCGAATAGTCCAAAGATATTTTCTGAGTGTGAATACGCAAAAAAAAAACCGAATAGGGAGTTTCACTGGTAAACAAGTAAAAGAATCAGACAACAGAGTTACTTTCAAATTCGTAAAATTTTTAGAGAAATAATTTTCTCATAGAAAATTTTTCATATACAAAAATACCTTCTAATCCGTCCCCTACAGTAGGTTAAAGTTTATCGACCCTGACAAAATGTCCCACTATTAGCACCTATCATTTAGTTGTAATTAAAACGCTGTGCCTCATAATATATTTAAATTTATGGCCAGCTCGGGGCGCGGGTTATCCGTCAGCATGCAATCTTTAATCTAGCTTCTATGCCATTAATATATCACCGACTCCCACGGCCGGTAATATATGGAGAATATTTTTGTACTGGCCGCTTCCAATCGGAAATAATGGATGGTTTTTAAGCCTGTAGTGTGATAAAAGAATGTTGTGATTTTGTGGTGCTTTTCTGAGTTCAATAATATTGAGACACAGGTGTGTTTAGGTGCCTTTAGTGAGTGGGTAGCAGTATTTTAGTGTCGCCGAATAGGAAGTTAGACATACAGGAATGTCACTGGAATGGAATGGGATTTAAAGTGTTTGTCTGATGTAGATTATTTTTTAAAGACTCTGAACTTTAAAGAAAAGAAAGAAAATGTATGTTGGGAATAACTCTACATTGCCCAAAAACATTTTCTGCCTTATTTGCGTTGCATTTTTAGTCTGGTTTAGCACTAAACCAGGTTTTACAATTAATTGTGAATACTGTCAAAGTGACAGATTTGACTGAAAAGGTGTCAAATGCTTACCAGGTTTTGTTAAACCAGACTAAAAATGCAACGCAAATAAGGCCATTTACGTCTAAATTATTGGCAGGAAAGAAAGTTAACAAAAATTTAATAACCCAAAATGAATATTTAGAAACATCTCAAAAATACACTTTAAAGTGCTTTCACAGAATTGTTTGAAGTATTTTCGTTTGAATAAGTCGTAATAACAGGAAAATGAATTAAAAGCTTGTAAAATTAAATGTTCATTAATAATGAAGTTTATTTTAGTGATATTATAAGCAATGTTACTCATATTATTATTGGTTCATTGGCAATGTTGCAAGACGACATGATCAGTGACCCTTGACGGCAAGATGTCCGCACTCACTCGACTGTTACTTGATTTGGTTGATGGTACCACAATAATAAGGTATAATTATGCAAAAGATTACAATTCAGATTAAACACAGCGGAATCGAGTCAAAAGCGAAGCAAACAGCAAGGGAAGTGCTTCAAGATGTTCCCGAATCTCCTGACAATTCGTTTCGGGTGAAGTTTCCAAACCTTCCAATATTCCGAATCTGGCCTTCAAGATATTTAACAGCTGGTTAGAGCTGTACTTCGGTCCCAAAAACGGTTTCAAATCTCAGCTAAGGGGATAATCTAGATACTGTGTTATTTATTTGTAGTACGAGTAGAAAATTGAACTCAATAAATAATTTATGTCAGTAAATTCATAAACTTCACTGCGAAATGTCACTGTCAACTGAAGAATTTCGCGCCATTTATCAATATAAGTATATAAAGTTCGAAATACAAAACGACAATCACAGCGCCACTTCAAAGATGACAGCTGAAATTATTGGGTGCGCCTGCGCACTCGGATAAATGAGCTCATTTGTTTGAGTTTTTATTTATTATCACCTTATTAGTCAGAGAAACATTTTTGTTTGTTTTTCAGCGGTTAAATGCATGGTGTGTGTTGCAATTTGCAATAATTTCAGATTACGTCTTGTTAATGTTATGTTATCAATATAATTTTATTGGCTATTACCATATTTAAATAGCATCAGCATTACCTTTTGCAAAATGGCAGTATTTTACGTGACGACCACTACAATATTGAGGGTGGTACGATATGTTTTTGAACCAACTCACATAGGTACTATATTATTGTTGAAATATTAGAAATAATTTTCTCAATAGGCGGTCATAAAATTACTAGTTGAATAATATAAATTTGATTTTAATTGAAATGACAAAGTAAACATCACGCCCCCGGGTTCCAAATTGTTGTTGAATTTGTTTTATTTATAAAATTGTTATTTCAGTATCGTGATATCCAACTAATTTCGGACACACTTACAATGTTGAATTTAATATTATTATCTTTGCAATATGACAAGTGAAGTAAATTCTATTAATTTTGTATCATAAATGTGTACTTATGCTTCGATGTTTATATGTTTGTTATTCCATGACGCAAAAATTGATGAACGCAATGAGAATGCAATTAGACCATTTCGGTCCTGCTGTAATTTATTTTAGGTTAGACTTTTTTGCGATTTAACTCCCCAAGAACTCGTCGTAACGATAGTCGATAATGTTAGTACGAAAACCGGAACCGATGGATTAACGTGTCCTTTAAAGCATGGACACGCTATAAAATTTAAAGTCACTTTCGTCTTTAATACGACTAACGTAGCATACTTTTTATCCTAGTATGTTATAAAAATGCAAGATATAGAAGAAATGTAACTAAATACATATTTTAGAATCGTTTAATATTAAAACAAAACCTAAAAATGTGACTGTAACAAGTAAAACAAAATGGCGTTATTTTGGCGGGAGATATCTATCAGATGCTTGTCTCTGGATTTGACAGAGAGTGAATGTTAAATGGCAACATTAAACAACGTGATTGCAACATTATTCTTTTTTTCTGGGAACACAGAGACATCTGTGTTGTTTATGGATGGAAAGCGTATGACATTCTTAGTATACCGCCGACGAAAGTAGAAAATAAGGCACAGAAAGATCAATGTTGATATGGATTTTCTAAAACTACACCGTTCTTGATGCAGAAAACTTGAAGTATGCTTTATTTAAGTCAGAAAAGACGTAATACTTCGAAATAATACTCAAATGGTTTAACCCTGTTGTGGGACCAACATCATCGACAATCGTCAGAGCTCCACATTTAATTTATCCAAAAAGTGTATGCCGTCTGTCTAAAAACTAACCCTAATTACATCCTAACTAATATTATAAATGCGAAAGTAACTCTGTCTGTCTGTCTGTTACCTTTTCACGGCTAAACTACTGAACCGATTGACTTGAAATTTGGTACAGGGGTAGCTTATGGTCCGAGGAAGAACATAGGATACTTTTTATCCCGAAAATACCACGGGAACGGGAACTACGCGGGTGAATCCGCGGGGCACAGCTAGTTCTTTATAAAATGTAAAATACGCAATCGTAGTTACTTTAGTTTCAAATAAAACCTCAATAAATTATGACACTCGTTCATTTATAGCCATTTTATACTTCAAATGTCCCCGATATCCTCCCAAACGTGCCAGTGATACACATTACGTTCCCCTACCCTCAGTCTGTTATCTCTAACAGCCTCTTGCCAATGGTAAACTCTCCCTTGAAACCTTGCAATAATATCTTCGAGATATCATAATGGACATGTATGTGAATGCAGTGATAAAGAAATTTTGGAATAGCGTTTAAGAAAAATAATGTTGATGCAATATTACTACTACACACATCAAAAGTGTCTAGGGATCAAGCATTTTTATGCGGATTTCTTGAGATTGAGATGTGGCTTTGTAATAAATTTATGATTTTATAAATTTATATGGATCCTTTTTGGTGCATTTCATAATTTGAATCAGGAACTGTGAATCAAATTCGAGTAAAAGATGAAAATCAGCTGTCAATATTTTCCCTATAAAAACATACAACGCATTGAAGACATTATTAGTGCTACTGTTTCCCTACTACTGATTAAAACCAACGTTATTATGGAGCGGCGACGTCATTTAAGCAGGGAAGAAATGCTCAGAGCCGTGGGAATGATAGAAGCTGGTTCCCGGCAACGTACTGTGGCTTTAGCTCTGAATACAAGTCAGAGTGTTATCAGTCGACTTTGGACACGTTACCGAAGCACTGGTACCGTGGCTGAGCGCCATGGAGGACGGTATCGCTGCACCACACGGAGACAAGACCGATACATTCAAATCTTAACTCGAAGAGCTCCAACAATAACCCCCATGATGTTAGCCGTGCGGCTTCATCACTCTTCAGGGAACTTAATTAGCGACCAAACAGTCAGAAACCGCTTGCATGAAGTGAACCTTTATTCCCGAAGACCGCTACGGGTACCACCTATAGCAATGCACAATCGTAGGATTCGATATCAATGGGCTCTTGAACACAGAAATTGGGCAGAAGAACAATGGCGTTTCGTGTGCTTTTCTGATGAGTCTCGTTTTGGTATGAGACCGGATACAAGACGTATACGACACTGGAGAACCCCTGGACGCCAACAGCGATTAAAATCCTGCCAGGAAGTCCATCCTTATAGTGGTGGAACCATCATGGTATGGGCGGGTATTTGGATCGGCGGAAGAACTGAGTTGATTTGGATCAGAGGCAACCTCAACGCTCAAATTTATGCTGAGACGATTGTATCAGACGTCATCGTTCCTCTACAAGTGCAAATCGGTCCCTTATTTCAGTTAATGCATGATAATGCACGACCGCACACCGCAAGAGTTGTAAGACAGACTCTCGCCGCAGCTAACATCAATGTCCTGCCCTGGCCTGCTCAGTCGCCAGACTTGAACCCGATTGAGCATGCATGGGATATGCTACAGAGAAGAGCTCTGCCGAATATGGAGGGTATCCAGTCGCAAGAAGACCTTTTTTTGTTGTTGCAACGAACATGGGCGGCCATTCCACAGCGTGATTTGGATGAACTCATTTTGAGTATGCCAAACCGATGTTCTTGTGTTGTTAGTGTTCGCGGTAGAAACACGGATTATTAATTGTTTAAGTTACCCAATAAAATTTTAAAGAAAACTGTTATTTCAGTCTTTTTTTCGAACTTTAATGTTAGTGGTTCAAATGTCAAAAATCCCTTTATTAGGAAAATGGCAAATTTCTTTATTAATGCAAAGGTGACTTGGTTTATCGTTACTGTGACAAACGAAAACACTTTATTTGATGAATCCTTAAAGAAAATTTTAATTAATATCAATCAGGAGAAAAGTTATTGCAAAAATATATGTTGATCCCTAGACACTTTTGATGTGTGTACTTATAGAAAAAAACGTGTTCCTACGTTTCGTAAAAGACACAAGAAAATAAAATAAGTAAAGGAATGTCTTGATTAAAATATGAAAACAAAATCTTCTAATATGACATATCTTGAAGATAATATGAACATTTTATTTTCCAATATTCCTCTATTATAAATTGAGCAAAACAATATTAAAGCTGATATTGAAGCAAAAATGTGAACAAAACTCTAAAACAAAGTAAAGTATTCGAACAGAGAAATGCAATTGCTGTTACCAAGACTCTACCAGACATAACAAGCTTCTAATTTGATGCGGTCACGTCTTTTGATACTTACCAACTATAGCCTTTATTCTTTTAAAGTTAAGGTTGAAATTGCCGTAGTTTTGACCACTCGGTACGACACCCGGGGCTAAAGAGCGGTTTACATTAAAAATATTTTATCTTTTAAAATAAAACGCATGTACCGCCGCGAGGGAACCGTAACGTGATGAGAATCTACTGACGAGGGTTTTGTATTCTGTTTAAAATGTATTTTCTGCAATATAACGATATTTCATGTATTTTTTGTGAAGGAAAATAAATATATTGTAATGGTTTGTTAACAGGGCCCGTCATGGTTTAACCACCCTCTTGTATTCGGTGTGGATTTTCGATAAATCTTTTGTAAAGGGCAGTCTCTGTGGGCAAGCTAAATCGAAGGTTACCATATACTACATAGGACTATATGTAGATGTTGATGGCATCACAAATGGCAGACATTTTAACTTTGTAATATAAGTAGGTAGTAAATTTCAATGTTCACGTTTTCTTTGAAAAAAAAGAAACATTACTTGTTACTTGTTGACAGGCTCTTCTCCGCAATTAGACGGCTCAGTTGCGTCCATTTTGCGAAAGAAACATTATTATATGACTTTCTTTTACTTATGTATCGTCCGTTAAAATTAAACTGCAGAACAAAAGCCTTTTCACTGATGACAATTAGCAATAATCACCACACTTCGTCCAAATCATCCAAAAGCATTGACGGTCTATATTCAGCGTTCCCTTTTCTTTGGCACATATCCTATCTTGAATATCATAACAAACACTGAAATAGCATCCTCAAAAATAGCCTTCTCATCCACAGTGGAAAAATAAATAATAAACTCGCCCACGAACAAACAAACAATTCAAAGAAAATTTATATATCATTTACATCCACAGATATAATTAATCGTCCAGGGACAAAGTTAAAATCATAATCGCGTAAAAACCGCAACGATGCGCACACGCATTGCAAACTTCACTTTATCAAGATTACTGTCATCGTGAGTAATCCCCGGCGATACACCCGAGACGTTGATCAATCGATTTTTGTATAGAAATCGATATTGTTCTCTGAACATCTTGATTTATTCGAATGAAAATGTGCGATTTTATTACTCGTACTTACTTCTCGATTATAATGTTTGGATTCAGGTAATATGTTATGTTTAGTGGGAGTCGTTAGTGTACTTTTTAAAGATCACAGGTCAAGTGCAGTGGCGAGGAATGAATGTTACCGGTTTTGATTTTTATGTGTATTTTAAAATCCAATATTAATATTCAGACATCTTGAAAGATTTATTCATTGACAGACACTTGAGTAAGGACTTGAAGAACATAGATTAGGAACTGTACATGTTGACAACAATGTCATTATAATAACAAGCTAGATCTGATCTGATTCTAAATTCAAGGTAAGTTTCCGAAAAGAGAACTACGCGATGGCATACGAGGGTTACCAATACAACAATATCAATTCAAAATTTTGAATTTGTATTTAGTTTACTACGCACGCTTAGAATATTTCATTCGTCACCAAAACCTTGCCCCACCAAGCCCGCCTATAAACTTGTGATCATTGAAGCAGTAATGACATCACGGAGACGATCCGTCGACCCCCGCACCAGACCGCAGGGACCCCCTCGCGGGGCGAGTAATGGTCTCACTTAGAGTAGTATAGGGTTGACAAGAACTGGTTAAGTTATTGGTGAATTTTGTACTTTAAACGGGTTAATTTTTGTTTTATGTCACATGGGTGACAAAGTCGTATGTATTATAATAGCTGTACCCCGCGGTTTCACAATCCCGTGAGAATCCTTTCTTAGCGGATGCCTACGTCATAACATCTACCTGCATGTCAAATTTCAGCCTGCTCCGTCCAGTGGTTTGGGCTGTGCGTTGATAGATCACTATGCCAGTCAGTCAGTCACCTTTGAGTTATATACCAGTTTAGTTATTTAGATTTTGAGGTGGTCACAATATTTATATAAATATTTATTTATTTAGACACTTCAACAACATAAAAAAATAATAATGAAACTGCAAATTTGATTTGTAGAGTCGCTTTCAAGACGTTATTGTATGCGAACTAACTTGACCTCTTGCACCAAAGGCAATATACGGTGGAAAAAATAACAAAAATAAAACTTCTTCAATTTAAATATTCCTATGGGATCAATGGATAAAGTATAGCCGTTCAGAAAAAAGTCATAAATAATGGGGTTATGGTTATGAGGTAGCTAAACAATACAACCAAATCGGGAACCTTCCCTTTTTAAATCGACAAAAAATGAGAAATAAAATAATTTTCTTTACAAAATCTATCACTCAATTTAGATATGTAGATACAAATGAAATAACATTTTCACTACCATTTACCAAAAACCCTATTCCTTATTCAAAATGTCCCTTAACCCCCCAACCGCGCCGTCAGCCCTAAATCACCCCATGCTTTGGGCTCGCACCTCACTGCACCAATTACGGATTCTGTGCGCGAACCGGCTGTTGTTTCGCGAATCACATGCCCCGGCCGCTGTAATTACTCCGAGGTAATGATCTACTGTATTTCACTAGGCGTATGTATACAAATATCTGAGTTATGTCGTGTATTTGGAGAAAATGCTTCCGTGTAGAATATTAGTTCTTCATTTTAGCTTTTTTGCAATTATGTGTTTGTGTTTAGTGTCTCATTTTTGGTTTTGTTATGTTGTTGGAAGGAAGTTCTCGTTCCATCCGGGTATCCCTTTACACCTCTCAACGGCAACATTTTTATCAATTCTGTCATTTATAACAAGTATCATATTTTCTTTTGAAATAAAAAATACCCTCTATGATACAATTTAATAACATTTTGCCGTAACAAAAATAAAATAAAAGTTTCAATATACCGATGCGATTATGACATTTCATGTCATCGCGCCATATGTTACGATTCACATGCCATTGGTCGTGCCTACGGCAGCGTAAGGGTTAAGTAATTTATTTGGTCACAACGACCCCGAAGCGTATTGAGTGATACCTTCATATTGGGGGGTTGAGTGCAAGTATTTTTGGTAGGGCTTACAGGTTTATAGCGATCTGTTTATATAATAAGGACATATTATAAACTTTATATGTTATGGAATTTGGCTATGGGTGGCAGGACTGGCAGGGCAGTTGTAGACAATTTTATTACTATCTATCAATACAAATAATATACAGGGGCGACGAGCGATTTGAGTTTTTTATGATATACTTACATGGGTGGTAAACAAGTAGAAGTATGGAAGTAGAGTCAACTGATGGTAAGCGAATGCTAGCCACAACTTATATTTTCGTTTGCATTAGGTATATTATTGTCTCTACCTAAAGTACAAGCTAAGCTTAGAACTAAACAGCGATGTGAGTCTGTATATTTATTCAAACCACGACTACAACCTAGGACCTCCCCATCGAAAACACACATTGATACTGCTCAGTCCTTACACATTCACTTAAGAGCGTGCATTGAGAACAATCGTCTTGCTGGCAAACAAAGTAAAACAAAAACAACAGACGATCGCCGACAATAGAACGCCGCTCGCTCGACCAGTCCATTGATACCAGCTACTTGCCCGCCCACTCGCCTTGCCACTTGCTCGAACCACTTGACTGATCGCTTCCGTACACCCATGTCAATAGTTACGGAATTTTTGTTATGTTACAGTCAGTGGTGTGGAGTCAGACACTTTTGGTAATGGCTGGTACAGTAGTAATATTTTTGATATCAAAATTACTTGGACACAAACCTACTTTGACCCAGGCGTAAAACTAAATGCTTAGTCTAAAGCAAATTGATTCCTTTACAATTTTATGAATGTTCGATATTTGAAAAAGTACTAATTTGACGAATATCTATAGCAAATTGCTCTTTTCACGTCGGTATTATGTGAAAAAATTACTTATGTACATACTTTTGATTAGTATTGAGGTTAATACTACGCTATGTAATACATTATATCATGAACACGAATAAAACCCAATCATAATATTACATTACTTATGTTCAAAATGATAGCAGTTTCAATAACTAGTCGTTTGGTAACTTTACTACATCCAAAGTTAAACTGCAACATAGTAATATTTAATGAGACGTTGACAGTTAGAGACGGAAATGAAATTAGTTTTACGACGTCGAAAATTATTGAACACATAACATAATATTTGGTATAACTGTTCATTATAATTGAATCGTGCGCATTATGTTCAAAATGATGTAAATTCGTAAGGTTGTAATAATTTTATTGAAAATCGTAAGTTGCATAATAAGCAGTAAGGTTGTTGTATTAGCGTCTACAAAACAAAGGTGAGTACATTTATACATTTAAAGTGATGGTGGGAGATGACATTAGTACATTTAAGTGAAATAGGTATTAGGTGCATTACTTTTATTTAATACTACCAGCGCCCAAAGATCCCATTCCCGAAGGAATATAAGAATATACCTAAACATACCTTTTGAATCACTCAATATATTGCTGGAAACCGTTTGAAAATCCATTGTGTTGTTCAAAAGATCTATGCGTATAGACAGCGGGAGCGACTTTGTTTTATATCAAGTACAGATTTAAAGATGTGCTTCCATCTGAAACTTACTGACTGAAACCAAGGCATCTCTGTTATTATTCCAAGTACATTACCTCATATCATAATACTCACAAATAGTATCATAATCGAATCGCAATAACGAGTTAATCGATACAATATACAATCGAGTAATTGTAACTCGATGATACCGAATAGGCTGCGGGCGAGTAATTAATATCGTCCATTATTGTATTTATATTAATATTGCATTAATTTACTGGTCTGTATGTAAATATGTATTTAATTTTGTTTAAGTAATTTAATATTCAAGGGTTTTAATCATAATTCATATTACAAATATGAAAATGTGTTTGTTTATCATTATTCCACGTTTTAACAGAACGACAGATTATCTAGTTTTCTGTTTGAGGCTACGCGAAGAATTTGAGAGTAATATACACATATTATGTAGGCTGGTTTTAGACGGTCTACTGGATATCCTCAGGGTGGACTGGGATTTGGTTGTAGGCCTTCGCCACTTCATTTGATGCCTAAAAAGGATAGCGGTTGGCGGCCTTGTGGCGACTACCGACTGCTTAATGCACGGAATATTCCAGACTGCTATCCCATTAGGCATATAAGTACATGACTTACTAATGTTCTTATTACAAATCCCCTGTGAGGTATTTGTAATCGTTTAGTCGAAATTTTTTTATTTCGGTCTGGGTGTGATGATGAAGTGGTTGCATAGATTCTGATATTATACTGAGGTTCTTTACCGAACTTCAGCTTCGAAGCAAATACCATTGCAATCGCTAGCTCCATTTGGTCACAGCAAGAGTAACAACTATGATATTTCAATACGAAAAGCTGTTATACAAGGTGTAAACATTCTGATTTTTGTTGCCAATCACAGACGCCCACGTTATAGATTATTATTGAGTGTGGGTGTCACCATTCAGTGGCAATGTGGCTATCGGTACCAAATAATGTATTTTCCTTAGAAATGTATATATAAGTTTATTAATAGGTACGCAGTTTAGTCGGTATACCTTAATACTACTAATACTTGATACCTCAATAAGATTCTACATATTCGAAACATGGTTCCGATTTGAGATCACGAACACGCATTACGCGTGGTGATTTACGCGTATCCACTGTACTACTAAAGAGTGCAAAAAAAAATTTACTGCCTGTTTATTTTTTGACGCGATTTTCACTAATATATGTATTAGATTTTCCGAACAATACAGGTAAAACATTTCATTAAACAAAATGAAAGTACTTAACACCGAAAAAACACAATTAAAGCCATATCCACATTCCGTACAAAAACGAGTTAATTCCCTCGATATCCACATTTCCAGGAGTGCAATGAAAACGTGTTGAATACCGGGAAAAGCCACAATCCGCGTTATTTTACGATCTGATCTCAATTACACGTTTTAATGATCCTACGGGATTATTTTAGGAGACCACACGCGTGTACACACCTTAATTTTAGCAATGAATAGTTACTTGTCTGGATTATACTTCCGGATATGTGATGAGCAAGGTGTGTGAGGTCTGGGGTTCGATGCTGAGTTGAGCTGATTTAGAATATTGCATAATATGTCCATTATCTAACGTTGCGTAGGCCTAGGAACCCATAATTGATAGTTTACTTATAATAAAGATTGATTTACTACTGTTTTTTACTATTGTTAATTTTATTTTGAGAAAGAAATCTTATCCGATTTATTTTTTGTATTTTTGCAGGTAATTGTACTGCTACTTACCTCAACAAGTTACTGTAAGTCTAAATAATAAAAATCTAATCAATCGATGATTGGCGGACTGTATTCTTTTGCAGTTGGCAAATCGATTTCTTATTTCATAACTAGCTGTGCCCGCGACTTCGTTCGCGTTCTGGCAACAACTGATCCTATTAGGTGATACTTGGCCTTGAATTTTAAATGTAGGCATAAACGGGCCTTCGGGTATTTGTTGAGCCCCAAAAGATGTCATTTGAAATGCACTGTTAAAAGCGCGAATATTATCTAAAAATGATTAGAAAGTGTATATTCTCCTAATAGTAATGATTTGAAAGGTCCCGGTGGATCTTCAAATAGGGATAAGTTCACTTCTCCACCAGAACAACAAAATCCAGCAGACTCATTTCTCCATTTCAAGGCAAAGTGTTTCTATAATTCTTATTCGTAATTTAAGTCCTAAACTGTGCAATGGTTCTCGATTAAAGGTCATAAATCTACAACGTAACATAATTGAAGCAGAAATTTTAACCGGTTGTGGTGTCGAAGAAACCGTCTTGATACCAAGAATACCACTCATCCCTAACAATTTTCCATTCCAATTCAAGCGCACCCAATTCCCAGTCGTGGCGTGTTTTGCTATGACGATAAATAAATCCCAGGGTCAGACACTAAAGGCCGCTGGTGTCGACCTAAGTTCTAATTGTTTTTAGCATGGCCAACTATATGTGGCCTGCCCACGGGTCAGTAATTTATTTAAGTATTTATGTTAGCCCCAGAAGGGAAAACCATCAATGTAGGTTATAGAGAAATTCTTTGAATATGAGCTATCATATAACGAAGTTTTGTACATGATGCAAGCACACAAAGACAGTGAACAATAATTTAAAAGCATTTATTTTTTGTCCTAAAGTATTTATAGATGGATATCACAATTTTTACTTGATTTAACAAAAAGAAGGTTGAATGCATCTATATATTTAAAACTCAATACTGCCAACCTTTGTGTAAAGAATACCATAAATTTTAGGACCTTTGCACACTGCCTATTTTTCACTCTCACGTAGATACCGTGACGGATTATACTCGATAAAAAAATTAATGACCAATCTCCATCGTGTTGTTTTACGATTACCTACTTTGACATTAGCAGAATTGCGTAGTTATGGCAGCAGTAGCCAAAAACTATTTTGTTTATTGAATTAATACCTTGAAGGTGCTGTAGATATTTTTTGGATGTCTGATGCACCATTTTGAGAACTTCAGTATATTACGATCTAACTTCCTCGGTAGCTCAATTGGATAGAGCAGTGCTACGGTTCAGCATGGATCCGGATTCAAGTTTTAGCTAAGGCGAAAATTTTCAATGCATTTTTCTAAAAAGCTAATAAGTTATTTTAATTAACCTTAAACTATTTAATAAAATATTTATGTTAATAATGTATCCATCAGCAGTTTTCTTATTGTTTTTTATTATGGGAAAGACACTCTGTTGATGTTTCTTTAACATAGCACGTACACAGCACTTTAATATTACGTCTATACTATTTTTTTTACGCCTGAAAATCCGCTATGTGCATATGCCCTTTAAGCGTTCGATATTGAAGTATTCTATATTATGTCAAATTTGATATCTATGAAATATTATTATACAAAATCCAAAATGTAGTACATATTTTTGTCAGCAATGTTTTCTCGTCAAAAGGAAGCGAAGTGTTGATAAATATATTTTTGATTGAAATCAGAGGACCGATAAACAACAAAGACTACGATTCCTCCCAAATTTTAAATAATATCTCAATAACTTAGAACTTACTAAGGTGGTAAGTTGCGCGATATAAACGGATATAACCCAAGCGATGTCGTGGGCGGAGTATTGTTTATTAAATTCAAAACAACAAAATAGTTTTTTATTGATAACTTTTCTTTTCGTTATCCAAATGAGATGAAACAAAGCCTATATATTGCCCCAAATTAAGCTTAATCCATATGTGGAAACGCCATGAAAATCCGTTCAGTACTTTCTGAGATTATCGCGAACAGACAGACAGACAGACAGACAGACAGACAGGAAAGAAAGTCGAAAATTGTTTTTTTGTGTTCCTTTGACCTTCTTTTATCCGCCCCTATCAGTTTTAGGTAAATTTATTTAATGTACAGACACGGTGGTTCTACTGTTTTATTATTAGTATAGATAAGATTAAAATAACCTTCTATAATCCTTTCACTAGGGTTCAGAACCGGGAAATCCCGGAACCGAAAATCCCGGGATTTCCCGGTTCTTTAATAGTAGTCAAAGAACCGGTTCTCAATAAATAAGAACCGGGATTTTCGGTATTTTCGGGAAATAACGAATCATGTTAACTATATAATCATTTGTTTGATTTTAATCTTCTATTAACAGCATTTATTCTTTTTATACAAAATATTCAAGCTAAAACTATATTCTCATTAAAATGTTGTATCTGTAGGTACGTGGTAGATCATTATTCCATCATAAGACAAAATGTGGTAAGTACTCACAAAGCTTACAAACACCTCTCACAATTCCAACTACTAGCGTGGAGCCAGAAAGAATTTTCTCCTCAGCTGGCCTTTTTTGTATCAAAATTAGATCTCGATTAGGTGATGCAATGATCTTTTTGAAGACACATTACCAAGAGAACAAGAAAGTTTAATTATAAGGACCAAAATGGAGATACTATTTAGGAGAATCGGCCTACGATATACGTTGATGTGTTATGTGTACAACTTTATCAAAAGTGAATTTATAACTGTATTTTAATTTGCGTCCCCTACTGGACTTAGGCCTCTCCCAACTTGCGCCAATGTGCCCTGTCGGCGGCACGTTGCATCCACTCTCTCCCGGCTACCCTGCGCAGATCATCGCTCCATCTAGCCACAAGACGTCAAACACTATTTTTGCCGAGTCGCGGTGTCCACTCGAGAACTCTTCTGCTCCAACAACCATCGGTTCTCTTACAGATGTGGCCAGACCACTGCTACTTAGAGAGCTAATTCCTTGAGCTATGTCGGTGACTTTAGTTCTCTGTCTGATCACTTCATTGCGAATGCGATATTTCAGAGAAACTCCGAGCATATCCCTCTTCAGAACTCATTGAGCGGCTTTAAATTGGTGGACCAGCCACGTGAGTGTCCACGTCTCGGCACCGTAGGTCATCATTGGTAGGACTCACTGATTGAAAACTATTGTTTTTAGGCACTGCGATGAGAAGACTCTTGGAAGTTTACCAAACGCTGCCCAGCTGTATTCGCTTCTTAACCTCACTTTCCAGATTGTTTCTACCCAATAATGGCATTATTTACCCGAGGTAGTTGTATTTTTAAACAATCTCGAGAGGAGTACCGTGTACTAGGATCGGCTCCAGCATAACAAGGCTATTAACCATGACCTTGATCTTGTCAAAGTTCACGCCGAGGCCGACCCGACGAGAGGCATCTGCTAGGTCATTCAGCATCCAGTGTGGTTCTTGCGGCGTTTTCACCATTAGTACGATATCGTCTGGAAACCGGAGGTGTGAGATGCACTCGCCATTTAGGTTTATGTCCCATCCAGCCCAAGGCAAAGTCCTAATTACGTCTTCCAGCGCGTTGGTGAAGAGTTTCGGGGATATAACATCAGCCTGTCTTACACCTCTGCACAGTTGGATAGACTTTAACCGCTTCGAAACCCGGCCTGTTCGAGGGGCTGAAATTCGTCGAGTCTTCTTGATAGACGAATTGAGACAACCCTCGAGAGCTTGTAAACATGGCTCAAAAGCGAGATGGGTCTATAGTTCTTCAGCAGGGTTTTATCCCTTTTTTTGAAGAGCACCATCACGCTTCTGTTCCATGCTTTTGGAGTTTTCCCAGAGTGGATGACATCGTAAAACAGCTTTTGCAGTTTACGCAGCACTGGCCTGCCTCCTGCTTTAAGAGACTCAGTCGCGATGCTATTTTTATGTGTTAAAGCAATCAATGCTTATCTTGTCATGCCAGAATGCGCAATATGTGTTATTTAATATAAATAATATTTTTTAGACTATATTTACCACCAAAACTAAAAAGAAGAAAAAAATCCCGAAAGTACCGAAAATCCCGGGAAATCCCGGTTCTGATTAGTACTGGTACCGAAAATCCCGGTTCTGTTATTTATACCGGTTCTCGATACCCTACCTTTCACATATTATATACTTATTTAAAGGTACGAACCACAAAATTACTGAACCTTATTACAAACGAAATTATCTACCCAATAAACCTCCAAATTATCTTCGCACTCCCAAACCATTGTTAACAAGTAATCATCCCAATCATGTGTTTACATCTTTCGAAATACCCACATAAAGACTATAATTAACAAACAACAATAATGCTTAACAATCTTGAACCTTATCCCCTTGTAATAAGACTTAAAATATACCTTCACAAATTTTGCCAAGGCATTCAAGACTCTATATCCTCTAATAAGAACCAAAACAAGATACCAAAATTTGCACGTAAGTTTTGAACTTTAATGCCCAATAATAAAGGTGAATAGACGTTAACAATAGCAAGATTATGTAATTAAATTTTGGACTCTATTTTCTTATGATAGAGGCGAACACAATTTGGACCAAACAGTGTTTTATTAATGGTATTTTGAGCTCTATGCTTATGGAGATAAGGGCGATAATTCCCGGTTGAACAATGGTGTAATCTTAGTAGACAATAGGACATGTTATTGCTTGTGTTTCGCTGTTGATAACATTGTTCTATGAGGAGTATTTGATCGTGATAACGGAATTATTGTAAAGCTTATTTTGTTGACTGTACCTGCCTTTTGTATCGCGGTAATAATGGCGGCCAAATTGCGGTTGTGTCCAAATGGTTATGGTGACAATGGAGACTCAATATTGTCATTAATAGAGACACTGATAACGGTAGTAGGTCACTAGAAATAGAGACATTTTAATATGGATTTCTTGGGATATGTTCAAAGCTTTACTATGATACTTAGATTCATCGAAGTATTAGCCTGTGCCTAAAATATATCAGGCTATAATAGTTATGGATCTCTACAAACATGAAAATTAGTCGTGCTATTTTCAATATTTTTTGAGACTGGATAGAGCACAATTAAATGAAACCTGGAGATCGAATCCTGGAACAGTTTTTGTATAACAACTATTATATAAATAGAGAAAATTGTAAACTGACATATTTGGTGTACAAATAAACTAAATAATCTCTATAACGTCTTTAAAATTAAATGTTACAAAGACAAATGCTAGTCCGGCCCACACACTGCGACAGAACTGATAATAAAATGAAATACACTTCACACTATCTATTACACAAGTTCAAATCAAAACTAATCTATCCAACAATTTCATGATAAGGTGTTGTTACACCGAGCGATTTAACCGCGCGATTTTATCATCAATTAAATTATTCTGAAAAGTAATTTTTAGTCTATCTATACAGTATACTGATCTCTTATAAGTTTAGTTAAAAGTCGTCAATCAGGATAATTATGAAGAAAAGTTTATTAAATTATATATGATAACAATCTCTATTAAGCAAGATCACAACTCAATGCAGCATTACGTGATGTGCATACAATATTTTGTTCTGAAACTAAAATAGAAACATTCTTATCCTATCTTAAGTTCCATAAACATAGCAGAAAGCAGATACACAATACATTGCATAGCTTTAAATAAATTTGAATAACACAACAAAAATGTGATCCGAACAGTAATAGAACAGGTTTTGCACCCAACTTAACTTAGCAACAGCATTACGGACAATAATTTCTGTATTTCTGTTAAATAAATCGTTGTAACTCTAAAAAGTTACAGTTAATCCATTGCGTATACATTTATAAGGTGCAACGTTTAATCTCATACATTCATTCGCAATATAATACCTCGGCCGACGGTCACAATAAATCGTTTTGTCGCGCGTTATTTCTCCCAGCCTGTGGCGGGCCTAAAGCACCGGTACAAGCAATAATTCTGACACTTTCACCAATGGCCAGTTGACCTTTTAACTACAGGGCATTTGTTATAATGTCTGGTTTCGAATAACTCTATTACATACTATTGTTGTCTAAATTATCTCGTTTGATATGGAACCTCTCCGGTCGTCTTGTGCAAGCATTATTTACCGCACGCGGTCTATGGAAATACCACGTAAATATTAAAAGAAAATACACGACTGTGAAAAATATAAGTATTTCCATCCATTTTAAGATGCTTACGAAGGGATGTTTCATGATTGGCAGTTTCTATTGTTAGCTGATCCAGAGTTCTGTAAGCCTCTAAAACTGGTGTTTGTTTTTGTCAAATTGAAAATTTTATAGTCATTATGAACAACTAGCAGCGCCCCGCGGCTTCACCCTCGTAGTTCCCGTTTTCGTGGGAATTTTGGAATAAAAAGTATCCTATGTGTTATTCTGATGTAAAAGCAAGATTATTGTAAAGTTTCATTAAAATCCATTCAGTAGTTTTTGCGTGAAAGAGTAACAAACATCCATACATCCATACATCCATACTTACAAACTTTCGCCTTTATAATATTAGTAGGATTAGACATGAATGCAACATAGGTTTGAACGAATAACAATAATCGTGGGTGCACAGAATGAATGATTTCCAAAATTTATTAAACCCGATCCATATTATGGTCATTGAAAGAAAAAAAGACAAACAGACAGCGTTTCGTATTCGCAATATGTTCCACCAATGTTTCAACGTTTGTATCCTAATCACATTACAGAGATCCAAACGTTTGCTGGTGAATTTGTTTCGTGTGATTGCTCAAAGCGAGCCTTTGAGGTCGCCGCTGTTTGTGTACAAGTATTTGAATTAATTTGTTAATTGATTTCGATACGATTTTCTGATTTTATTAGCTCAATACATACTCAAAGCTCAATACTAATACCGTTTACGTGTGTTCGGGCGTTATTGTTTGGCTTGTGATCGTATGCTGTGTTGTGAACATTTTTAGTAAGTAAACCAAAAACCAAAAAGTACTAATCAATAAACTTTTGTTTGTTGTTACACTTCACGTTATAACTTCTTAAACGATCATGCTGAAGCTTTGGATAAAACAGAAAATGATTAAAACCCTTTCGAGACTCTTTCGATCTTTTTTGCTTTTACTAATATGTCGAATTTGGTTTATCACTTCCATTTGAAAAATTATCACCCTCTATGCTAGCAAAAAAGCATTTATGTAAAGAAATCCATTAAGATATAAGTAAGTACATTTAAATATTTAAATGAAACGTTACGTTGAAATACGTAAAGACGTTGTTTCAATTCACATTCCAATGGTCGATGGCAAAACTTCACTCGCCACTCCTGGATCAAATTATCAAAACAAATATCATTATATTAACACTTTTGATCAAATTCACACCTGACTCTGCACTTACCAGAACAACGATTACAAAAATCCGTTGTGATATTTTTGAGTTCCACGAGCTTTCATAAGTCGTGAATCTACCACCAATTAAGTTCCTTTATTACTTACTTTTCTTACTGTAATCGAGGGTCATAAGTAGTACCTTTCAATATTATCCAGATATTTTTAAAAGCCCCACTGAGGGCAAATACCTCTCTCTAATGACATTAGTACAAAAAATAACTCAAATAAAATAAATTGAACGCGTAAAACTCAACTTTTTCATTTCACTTTTACATGGTTGATTTTATTTAGCCGTTTGAAATCGTAATAGGATTAAAGCCGGGTGTTCACTGTTAGGGAATCGAGTCACGACTTGCTTCGTTAGGCAGTGTACACACCGGCTGCTCAGCTCCTGTGTCACTATCTGCGATCGAAGGAACATTGATTAAATATTACTTTATTGACGACTAGCTGTGCCTCGCGGTTTCAGCCGTAGTCCGAGAGAATACAGGGATGAAAATAGCTATAACATAACACTCATATCGGTATAAATCATCTTATGTAGATGTAAAGGCCAATTATGATGGTAACACACACAAACAATGTGGTTTTATGTTTGTAAATATTTTTCAAAACGGTTCAGTAGATCCACAGATTACTCTCTACAACCTCACGAATTTTACCTCTTGATAATAATAGTATAGACTAGCTGTGCCACGTGGTTTTACCCACGTTAGCCCTGCTCCTAATAGTCGAAGCATAAAGTTATATAGCTTATAGCCTTCCTAGATAAATGGACTACTCGACGCCAAAAGAATTATTAAAATCGTACCAGTAGTTTCCGAGATCAGCGCGCTCAAACAAACTCTTCAGCTCTATAATATTTATACAGATTGTATCGATATCGTTATTAACATTTCTAATGCTTCATTGTTTATCATTTTCTTTATAATTGATCAGAGTAGCAGGTCATTCACCTTGATTACCTTGAGTTTACAGCAATCAGTGCTTTGCATGTTACGTTAGGTCGTCGGGTCCGATTGTCGTACTAACGTCATCGACAGTTACGATTGGTTATACGAGTAGTTCTCAAAATTGTTTGACATAATTTAGTATGTACTTACTTATTGTTAATTTTGGTACTTATTTCGGAAATTAAAACGAAAATATTAACTAAAGTTACAACCTGAATGTTAGTATTTTTCTTCTATTTTTAAGATTTTCAATCTTCAAAGGGTGATTTTCACGTAACTTTGTAATCAATATTAAAGATACAATTACTTGCTCCTTTTCATTATAAGATTAAATAGTAAAACATGATACAAAATTATTTCAAGACTAATAGACAAGAAAATATTTTTTTATCCTATCAATAAAATAACAAACAATATTTAATTAACTTGCCTCCAATACTACAGCATCCACTGATCAAACAGCTTGTTTATTCAAAGTATATTGGTCAAATGTTCAAACAGAGGGGCAAAGAACAACACAGGGCCGAGCAAACATCCTTGAGGCAACGAAACAGACGACGCACAAAACTAATCAAAATAAATCCGAGGGATTTGAAATACAAAAAATAATTAATTACAACGCTATAAGGAAATGGGGATGATTATGTGAAATGATATTTGTTTTGTGTCGTGGTTTGGGGTAAGTTAAAAGGGAGGCTGATTTTAAATAACTAAAAAAATTTTTTTTAGGTCGTTTCAATATCATGGAATGACGTTTGATTCAGATTTTGCCGATTTGATTTCGAGGTCGAACCTTTTTGTTATTTTTTAAACGTAACTCAGGTTTCAGATCACCGACATGCATTAGCAAGTTTGTGATTATTTCTGTTCTACTACGCTACTACTTTCACGGTGTTCGGACATAGGCTCAGGCAGTTAGACTCTGTTGTTATATCTTGTTTCTTATCATTTCAGATATGAAGAGAACCCTTTGTTATTTTTTCTTGTTTGCTATATCCATTCAAAACATCAAAAGTGGCTCAACAGTTACCGTGAAACCGAAAAAAATAGACAGAAAGATATATTTATAGACTACTAGCAGCGCCCCGCGGTTTCACCCGCGTAGTTCCCGTTCCCGTAGGAATATAGGAATAAAATTATGCTTAAACCTTCCCACTGAATCACTCTACCTATTAAAACAAACCGTATCAAAATCCGTTGCGTAGTTTTATAGATCTAAGCGTACATAGGGACATAAGGACATAAAACGACTTTGTTTTATACTATGTAGGGAAGTGTGAATTTATATCAAACGCCACAGCTTATAATTCAAGGTGTATCATAAGAAAATTTAATATCTGTTGTGGAGTGCCTTTGATGTTGTAGATGTTGCATAATATTGCGAGCCGAGTCCTGATCAAAGGACTTATATTATTATTCTTAAACGATACATAAACAATTAAATGTACGGAAATTAAATAACAACTTACGTTTAATTATTTACCGTAATTCAATTGTTTTGTTTTAATTTGTTTGTGGGTACTTAATCCATTAAGGAATATAATTTAAAATACCAATTTTAATGTGTTTTACAAAACAAGTTTTTTCATTAACATTATTTAACTCCTATTTAATATTTGCTACTAATATTTTTCCTACGTTAAACGTTATAATAAGAAATTCCTGTGCAACGATTCTTGCTATTTTCTTGATATCTTCGTTTTTAGAGTCGACGTTTGTAGGATATTATAGACTTTAAATAATGGATTTATTGGTTTAGAAACACCTGTCATACACCAACTTTCTATCGTAAATGATTGACCCACAGGTTTAATTAGTTTGAGTATTACTACTTTTACATTACTACTATCATATAGAAAGTAATTAAGTAATTTATGACCTCTGTCTGTGACGGAACGATGATTCTTCCGTCTCTCTTACTAATAAATATGAGAACCTTTTCGCATTTTCTTGGATATTATAAGAAAATTTCAAATCGTATTAAAAATTTAATAAAAGTCTGAAGCTTTCCTAACGGGGCTTTGATTATTAACCAACTTGAAGAGTAGGAGTTCGTGTTTTGAAATGAACTTACTAAAGTAGGTAATAATATTTATAAAACTCGTTACAATCTTGTTACATTAAAATATTTAAACGGCATTTAACACGATACTGCAATTATGGTGATAGCCGTTAATCGCGCCTTTATTGATAGCCCTTGTTACAAACGAGATAAGGTTCAAAATGTGTCTGATTAAATTTAAGATGCTGTTAATGTCTGATGGAGTCGAAAGATAATTTTTATCTTGTAAGCAATAATTTTGAAGGTTCTCTTATTGGTAGTTAATGTTCGGAATAGGTTTGTTACTTAATTACAATTATTATTGCTGTGTATTATGTTGTAAGGTGATGAAGTTTCCTAAGTTTAATCGTTTATTAAAGCTCTCTAACAGTACCGTCATATCAATAAGGGCATATTTCACGATCTTTAAGTAAAGTTCCGAGTAAATACTCACATGTTTTGTCTTTGTCACTCGGTATAAAGTAAGAAAGAGACAAAACTAACTTTACTTGGTGAGTAACTTTAGTTGAGGATCATGAAATAGGCCCTAAGTGTATTAATTTACTTACTTACCAAAATACTAGTCTGTCTCGTTCGAAAGTAGTTGTTTAAAATAAGCTGGAACAAAGAGACAGAAAGCATATTATACAATGTGGCGTTTTGGTATTGTTTTGAAAGACATTTCAATTTTACATAAGGACTTATTTACTTATTACACTAGAGATAAACACTTAGGAGTTTAACCCACATAATTAGATTTGGATTTTTTTCTCAACCTTTTTTAATTCCACTGTTGAACAAGGAACTTCTCCCAATACTCCGTTGGAAATATTTGGGGATAAAATAATGTCACAACATTATCTAAAGCCATTACTTAATGTTTGTCTCGGTCTAGGTGTGTGTGTGTGAATGAGTGTGTGCGTAGTTTCTGATACCCTAGATACAAGTGACGACTTAGGGGTCAGTTACTGTAGTGTGATGATGTAGTGAATGGTTAAGCTATGCTATGCTATTTAAAGTCATGGGCCAAAAATCCTGAAAACAATATTTATGTTTCTAGGCCCCGTTTAAAGTTGCAATTTGTTGGCGTTAGTTAATTATATATATTTATTGAATACAAAATAAGTCTCGAAGCACATTACTTATATCGTACATAAGTTATTTACATAAAAATGAATACATAATTAAGTTAAAAATAAATAATGCCAATGTAAGAACGCCATGACAAATGGTGGCAATAACCCTGCTATATTGAAAACGGCAACTTCACTCAAGGTTCGCAATCGTTTCTCATGCAATATTTATTTGGTCGGATAATCAACGTAAGGTTTGAAATCAATGCATTCCTTACAAGATGAGGTGAGAATGTGGTGATAGGTGAAGCGGAGAAAATATATAAAAAAAAATGAGACAAAAAAGGGAATGTAATTTTGCTGTAATGGCCTGGATTTTCGTTTCTGTGGCTAAAACTTTTTCTTTATTAAAGCTTATTAGAATTGTGGGTGAATATACTCACTAGCCCATTACTTACACTCGTTCATACTAATCTTATCGAACTCAGCTTAAATATGCTTGTGTCTGGTGTGAGTTCAAATCAATAGTGTAATAGTTCATAACTTGCTTTTCTTCCTTGCGATGGGTGGAGATCGAACTTACGACCTTTAATTGGGCTAGCCTTTATATTACCACCATTATTGTTCTAAGAAATCGCCTCTCCTTCAACAGCAGTCAGTCCCTATAACATTTGCTACACCGAGTTGTGTTCAATTGGTGCATGTATTATTCATGCGGTTGTAGAACATCGTCCGCGGCGGTCACCTGTAAAGGTGGCCAGTGACGAGTCAGTTGAACTGATCAGTACAGACATAAAACTGTGGCGTCATTCCAAAAGTTCTAGGCCAGCTCGATCTCCACTGGAATCTGGAATCGCTCCGGTGATTGACGTCTATGTTTGGATGGCCGCGAGTTCAACTGATCAGTTAGACTGACTCGCCAATGGTTACCTTAAGCCATCACTCCTGCACTATACTACCTGGCTCAACACATTTTTGTACCAAAGTCACGTGTTTGTATCGAACCCCTAACAATGTAGACAATTCTTTCCCTAACTTTATCACCTTTACTAGGTCGGGAACTTGGCACCGTATTTGAGACCCGTGTTATCGGTAGTGACATTTTATTTACTTGGATTTTTCTCGAATTGAAGGTGAGATAGATTGTACTATGGGGTAGAGCTCTTTTTTACGAGATACTAGCTGTGCCCCGCGTAGTTCCCGATCCCGTGAGAATTTTGGAATAAAACATGTTCTTTCCCGAACCATAAGCTACCCCTGTACCAAGTTTCAAGTCAATCGGTTCAGTAGTTTGGCCGTGAAAAGGTAACAGACAGAGAGACAGACAGAGTTACTTTCGCATTTATAATATTAGTTAGGATGTTTTGATACTCTAAAGAAAGCTGTTTGGTTCAAGATTCAGGATCTGTCTGGGTAGGACTAGTTAACTATCTTTAGTTGTGAGTCCAGTTGACTTAAAACACATTTTGAATTGATTAATCGGACCCGTTGGCAAGTTTAGTGATTGGTTAATCCTTAAACAAAGTCTCTCTTATTGTGAGTCACTAGAAATGTATTGTTTCTTAGCTTTGAAGAGTTCTAAAATAAATATTTCGTACAAAAATAATAAGATTTAGAGAATAACGAAATTTCTTCACAAACACTCGCGTACCCTAAGGCATTAAGAACAGCTTCATAATAACCAACTTTATCAAAAGATAATTAAATGAGTATAATCCAAACCTAATTACCGGGGGCCAGCGGCTGTGTGTGCTCGTAAATCGATGCTAATCCAGGGTGTATGAGTAACTCGGTGCCAACCGACTCGTGGCCAAACGACAGACATCTCCGTTTGGAGTGCCGCCAACTGATACCAACTAGGATAACTGCAATAAGATAGAGGGACTCCGTGTAAATGGTGAGGTTGTGTTTTATGGTGTAACTGTGACCCCGTTTTTGTTAATGTTGTGGGAATTTTGGGAAGTATTCTGTATAATTTTTGGTATCGCTGAAACTTTGTGTGCTAGAACTGGCTAGATCCCATGATGATTAGTTAAGTAGTTATGACGTGAAAGGTAACAAACAAACTCTAAAGTTTATAAAGAAATAAATATATGCAAAAGAGCATATATTTCTTTCTTTATTAACTTTAGTAAGAAAGTTAGGATGTATGTCCGAGTTACATACTCGTTGTTCCGATTGAAGATATTATCATTGTTGAGCTAATTCTTCTCTCTCAGTGAGTAAGAATAAGCCTAACGTGTGATGGTTCACAAACAAGGGCAGGGCAGGCAGGCACTAGAATAGACTTACATATTATACGGTTTTCGTTTGATGTTTCAAATTGAGTAGTATGTCTAGTCTATGGTCCACTAAAGTGTAACGTCATCAGTCTGACTCAACACACTAACTTTTAGCTCACAACAGTAAACTGCATACAAGAAAATGGTAGTTGAAAGTCCGCACAATAATCGAAATATCTTCAGTAAAATTACATTATAACTAGCCTTCTTTGAACTACACAAACACAATGCCCCGTCTACCCACTTGAACGTATCCTGAACCACATTTGAATACAATTGCAAATGGTCTATTTGTGTAATTAACTTGTAATTTATAACAAGAATTGTCCTTTTAAGATAGTTAGCGGATGAAATGTATCGGATAATGGCGGCCATCAATAATAGAAATAGGTTTGGAGTATTATTAATAAGCCCTTTTAGTGGTAAAGGTTACAATTAACTTATTTACGATTATTGAGTTTGATTGTTAAGTGACTAAATTGTAAATGTAGTTAATTATTTAAACAGATTGAAATGCGGTTTGAATTAGGTTTTGATCTTTGTTGTATAGTTTATTATGCTATTAATAGATTGAGGTAAAATTATTTTGAAATTAACATTCAAGCGTTGTGACCCACAAATAACCCGCGTTAGTCCTATACTATTTGTAACAGCATGATGTTTATATAGCCTATAATCTACCTTGATATATGGTATATAAATGGTTTATCCAACGTTAAAAGATTTCTTCAATTCAAACCAATAGTTCCTGAGATTAGCGCGTTCAATCAAACAAACTCTGTAGCTGTATAATATTTGTATGTACTTACCTACAGATAACTTCAACTCCAACGATTGTAGAAAACTGTCGACTCACAAATAAAACAACACAATACACCAATTCCAATAATTAAACAAAAAACATGTTCCTTACACATTTGTCAACAACCATATCAATCAAAATTGTGCTATCAAAAATGTATATATTGAGGGTAGGAGCGATCAGTCGGCCATTTGTCAATCAACGTCACCCGCGTCACAGCCCTCTCTGATGACACAACGGCTATCTGTGCTCTATGGATGGTTTATTTTATTTACATAACATTGTAATGTTTATTAGCTGACGCGACAGACGTTGGTCTGTATGTTTTTTTTGCTGTGAGACATAGAAACGGTATAAAAAGGAATTTTAGAACTTTCATTTGATGTCGATCAACTGACTATGCCACGGACTATGACGGATGAGACGGTTTGAGACGGGCATCATCTAGCTCAGTATAGGTTAATTTACTAACTTTTTGATCTGCATTTGTTCCCACATGGTAATTAATATAAATCAATAAATTGTTAAATAGCTTGCAATATACCCGTTATCAGAATTAACATAATTTTATAGGGATTGAATAGGAACATTAGGTGCAGAACTCGTAAATAATCCTCTAAATATTCAAGTGTTCTTAAATATATTTCTGAAAAATGGACCTCTTACCACATCATTAAACTTTCATTGCTCAGAGAAAGAGCCTACACATTTTTATGCGAGTTAGTTTCTCCGGAGTTGTTCGAATGTTTTCTATTAAGTACTTGGTAACAATGCTTTAATATTTTAAGGTTTATTACATTAGTCATTTTTCTTTGTACTAATATTATCACTACATCGGTGAGAGGGAGGCCTTTCTTTGCCTTGCAGGATCTTACGGGCAGTTTTTTAAATTTTCATTTTTGTTAAAATGTCTAAAAATTTTCAAACCATACTTATTTATAAGTATGTGAAACAACGGGATGTTAGTACGTACTTATTTAAGTCGAATCCCATACTTTATTGAAGTTTTTATTTGAATTTAACAGTGATTGGAAGAAGGCATCTCAAATCTAAACTTAGCCAAACGTCTAACTGAAACACCAAAATATCTCCTCCACAAAGTTAACTGTTCAACGCCGAAACACGAAAGCTGAACAATATTTCACCATATTAACATGAACGGATCCGAGATAATTGCACATGAGGATATCTGACACCGCTCGTGAAACTAATTAACATTGTCTGGAGCAGAACCCCGCTGTTATTAAGTCTATCCATCCGCACATGCGAGGATTAATCAAATTAATAAACTCGTTAACTCCACTGTGGCAATTTCGGAGGGTTAGGGCTGTCAACAAGTAGAACGTTAGGAGGTTTCGATAAAGAGGATTTTTTTGGTACTTTTTGGTACAATCGAAAATATTTTTGTATAAATAATACTTGTTTGCCTCTTCGGTATTTGATTCTGAGAATTTGGGGTTAAATTCTATTAGGGTTTATTTCAACATGATTCAGAATATAATGTAGATTGTTTAGTACGGTAATCTGTCGTAAACGTAGTTGGTATTTTAGTTAATAACATTACTACCTAGTTTTAAGTTTATCTGTACATTAATACTGTTTGTTTACACTACTAAAAAATGTTTTAGTACAGAATTTAAATATTTATATGAATTAATTGATATTATCGGTCACAAAAATACTGTATGTTTTACATATTCACATGCTGTGTCCATAAAAACGAGTCATCAGTTGAATTTTTCTTTGAAGGGGTTCTATTTAAGGAACCCTACTTTGACATCGCCCTCGCGGTTAATGTAACAAATTAATATTTTGTAAACAAACATACAAACCTATTAATGTTAATGGGAAGTAGTCTTAATCTATTTTTAGGTTACAGATTAAGTAAGTTATTTAAAAAAAACATATTTCCAAAATTTGACTCTTTTAGAATAAAAAAAAATTCTAAATCTCTCTTCTCTTCTCCTTAACTTTTATCCAGAGAACCATACATTATTTTCTCTTAAACCAACTTATTAGACTTTTGAGGGCTTCTCCTGGTACTTTCTGGTCCTTTCTTCCTGGTTCTTTCATTAAAAAACTAAATCTTTAAAAATATCATTTTCGCGTTGACAACCCTATTCCCCGATAACGACATTAAGGCACCGTCTGGAGAAGATGCAACCTCTCACCGATACTAAAGGTTACATCACTTTGTATCAATTAATACTACCCTCTCATAGAACTAAGTCACAAACCAGACGAAGCATTGTTTGAGAACGTGTGACAATCCGCTCAAATTCATCGCTTATCGGTAAACGCTTCTATACATTGTCTTGTGTTTGATTTTAACTTCGATTGTATTCAATCTTAGCGACTCAAAGGAAGAAATATTTTGTCTGACTGTTCAATCACAGTATAATAATGAGTACTAGCGTATAAGGTTTCGCGTTCTCGTAAAGAAATCATAGCCATATCACGAAATTATGGCATAGAGAATACTTAATTTTTATAATGATTGAGTTATATGATCTTCATCAGATTATAGACTCATAATCTGATGAAGATCATATAACTAACACAACTAGTTTCAAGAAGTATGATGAACTTGAACCAACATTCAATACTATTTAACAAATATAAACTCTTGCTAGCTTTGCGGTCACAACAGTTTCAGAATCCTCTCAACAGCTTAACAAGTTAAAATCCACTTTATCTCCACTACAAATAGTTCAATTTACAATACTACACTTTCGACAACGTTGGGTGTCCGTTTCGTATCTTCATTAAGTTAGCTGAATGAGGAAGACAAATAAAAGTGTGTGGTCCCCTCGGTCCGTGCGAAATTAATTAAAAAGTAGCCAATTGGCCACTCGGTATTGGACGCCACGTGCGAGCTAGCCTTCGGGCTAACTAGGGCTGCTACTTGGATAATGAGTAGTTACAGTGATCCTGTGGTAATTATATTATGGGTCAATCTGTTGTAAGGAATACTGTGTGAGATTCAAAAGTAGATTTAGTCACTAAACTACTCTGCTAGCTAGCGTTTTTTTTTTAGGGTTCCCAAAAGCTACATTTAATATATTTTTGGAACTCACATTCAATCTTTCCATACTTAATGGAAAAATAAAGTTCTCTTTAGTAAATAAATTAAACAAAATTGAGTAAAATTCTCGCTTAAAACTAATATTTACGAGTACGCACGAAGTATGCATTTTCAAAAAAAGTATGTTATACATACCTACTCGTATATTTACCAAATTTCTGAATACGTGGCGACATGTCTCCTGACATCTAATCCCAAAAACCGCACATCACATTATTTCAACAAATGATAGAAAGTAGTTACACCTCGTTGTTCGGGAGGCGGGTCACGTATCTAATATTAAGTGGCAGCCCTAGACGGAGTACGTGAGGCCCTACTTCCGACTCTACTTTGGTTGTAACAAGAGGCGCGCGTGTCCGCCAATAAAATAAAAAGCATTCACCGTACGTATTGTATATTATAACGTACATATTGTATTTGTATATAAAGACGGAAATATGTAGTTTGGACGCGTGGATTTACCCGCAAAAGTCCGGTTTCTGTTGGGATATTGGGAAGAAATTATTTGCTTATTGTATGTTTTAAAAATTTTGTATCGTAGGGGAAAGTAGCACATTTACAGAATATCATGCATGAAGTAGTAGTTTCATAATAATTTCAGTTTTTCGTTTTATTAATTTTCCTTTTGAAATTCAGAACCGCGATACATAGGTAAATTGTTAATGTACTTTTATTTTAATCAGCTATACAAAGATGACAGATATATTGACTTATATCATATTTTAGTTACAAAACTTATTCTTTTATCTTTATTGTAGCAATATTCCTCTATAACTCTCTCATTCATAACTTACAAACAATAATACAATTTGTATATTATCCAACTACCACACACTAAACTAGGCTCCCTAAACCACTCACGCGCAGCCCTCACATAAAACTGTCATCGCATATCATCTGTGGCGCGTCATCTGTCAAATGGGCTTTAGAAAAATATCAAACTGTTTTAGTAATGTTCTGTAAATGTTTCAGCGAGTGAGTTACACTGATTTAAGGGATACGTTAGATAATACTTAGTGAGTGGACGATTGAAGTAGAGTTTTAATGTTAAAACAGTAAAAGAAACTAGTTCTATTTGAACGTTTAATAAAATGTTGAAAACAGCCAAAGAAAGCTAATAAGTAGTGGAACTACTGTACGTATATGTTTATGTATTGTAGAATGTTTTCAAGGAAAAAGATATGATTAAGTAGACAATTGTTTGATTTTTCCTTCAAAACATAAAATGAATAATCGAGTATCAGTATTAAACAAGTCTTAATCAGTGAGAGGCTTTCGCCTTACTGTGACATTTTACAAACCGACTCTTTCCTTTCCTTTAATGACTTGAATTTTCTTGCCGGAAAATGGACACAATTTTTTGCGTTGGTGGTCTAAAAGTATAGAATACTTTTCATGTATGAGTTCTATCTTTTCATTTTACTTAAATTAATAACTAAACCAACATTAGTCAAGCAAACAAAAGTACATAGAACAACAAAATTCAATTACTTTAGTTCTCGATCTACTTCCTTGACAAATATGTCGACTCAAAAGTCGCACGATGACAATAATATTTGTGCTTTTACGGTAATTGCATCAACTTAAGACTTGTCTGTTTGTTTTCTCTCTCTGACAATATGTGGGTAAGAAAACAAACATGGCGATATGCGAACTCTACCGTGGCGTGGAAAAAACAAAAGATTTTTCAGTATCTTGAACTCGTTCATATTGTATAGCTTTATCTATTTGACTATAAAATTTTTGTTAATGTATGAAGTGGGCAGTTTCCGCAAATGTAAAAGGGTCCTTTATGTTTGCTATATTTGCGAAGCTTTATTTTTAAGGTTTCAATATATTTAACTTTTCGGATACAGCGTCATGTAGCGTAGTCCGTAGTCTTAGAAGGACATCTGCTCATCGGAGTTCCGTAAATCGCGAATCACTAAATCGAAGCCTACTCTCTAACATCTTGGAGATGGGTGGTCCATCACCAATTACCAATTATTAGACAAAATAACCAAGAACCACATTCTAACACACCAATTTCATTCCAGAATGCAACTGCAACGGCCACGCTCGCCGTTGCCGGTTCAACATGGAGCTATACAAGCTGTCTGGCCGAGTGTCTGGCGGCGTGTGTCTCAAGTGCAGACACTACACCGCCGGCAGACACTGCCACTACTGCCGCGAGGGCTACTACCGGGACCCCACCAAACATATCACCAATAAGAAGGCGTGTAAACGTGAGTAATTAGGATAATCTATCAATCATATATTTTAACTAACAGCTTTTTATGTCTGTGATAATGATTTGAGAGAGAGGGTGTATGTTCGAAGTCTCCAGACTCCAGGTGGTTATGTGGACTTCGTCACCAAAATAACGAGGCCTACCTATTGGAAGCTATCCTCCAAGCCTCGAAGACTCAAGCCGGAAAAATAGGAACCATTCAGACTTGCAATTCTTAACATTATAGGACCAGGAAATTGAATAAAGCTGAGCGTTAATAGGTTATTTGTACTTGCAGTAATGAAATTATAATAAACTTGGTAACATTAACTTGGTAACTAAAACAATAAACCATTACATGTAACAAGTAAAATAATATTGTAAATAAAGGAAGAACTAACCAAACAGTGAGACGCAAATAGATTAAAATAAAATGAAATGGACGATAAAACAGTTTTACACCTGCGTTTAGTCGTTAAAAATAAACAACTAGTTCTGTGTTATATAAAATAAAAACTATGTTTGGTAACGTGGATTTAAAATGGTTTTAAAAATGTCGGTTTTAATATCTTTTTTGGACATTTATAATTTTGTAACGCGTTACAGTCGTTAAAGTTCTCTGTTTATGTTTGAAGCGATGTTAAAAAAAGTATTCGACTCAACGTAAAACTCTCGTAAGCTGCTTATAAAGTTATCTTAGGAAAGATAAACGAATATTCCCTCGTATAATATAATCCCAAAACAAATAATGTCGGAAACAGGCCAATAGTGTACTCCCGCCGCGGACGTGTCTAAAGCCATCCTCTCAAAACTCCGCACTCACAAAGCAAATCCTTTTCCCAAAACCTATTTTCCAAGAAAACAATAGAATCGCCGACGCAGTCCACTCGTGACACATGAAAATAAATGTAAACGGATAATAGGTATACCCCAAAACAGTAACCGAATAGTTTCCCCATAAAAAATACCCCGGACCGAGTCGCCCCTCGCGAACGACCCCGTTGGGACAAACGGGGAAATTTGACGATTTCTCGCTGACTTTGTGACGGCGAAGATATGTTTTCAGCTATTTTTATCGGCTTGTTGTCTGTTATTGTTGGTATGTGAATGCTGTATTATATTTTGTCGAGCCGTAAAAGTCGGATCATTTTACGAGATCCCTCCCTTGTAAACGTGTTAAATGCCAATTCGGTATCATCCGCGTTGTTTATTGATATTTACAAAATAATTTTACGTCGATTGAAAATATTATTACCTAACAAAAAATATGCTTTTAAATTTGATTGGATCGTTCCGAAAGTCGGCGGCTCTCGTCGTTCCAATCAAAATAATGAGAAATGCTTAAATTGAATACAATTTCTCCCCAAATATTTACCCTCATAAAGTGGCCTCGAAGAAATGCAAAATTCTTGAACATATTCGTTCGGTTAGCGAGGAGGCTTACTCTGTACCCTTTGGCTCGTTATGGTGGATAATCGGGATTCTCGTAAAATGGCCAGAGGTCAAATGTTATACAAATAATTGAGTTTCGGGTTAGGGTCGGGGAGTGAACCTTCGGAGGTCCCCGAAACCTCGCTCCCGCCGTTTGAAACTCCAAATCTTTTCCAATATTTGTTCGGTAATGGTTTAAGACATTTATTGGGTTTTCGATGTCTGTTCGTAATTTTATGTTTGTTGTTTTGTTTTGGATTTAAAAGTTGAACTGTTGGATTTTGGTTATGTATTTATCAACTATTATTATACTACTACAATCATTAAATCAGATTTTTAAAAGCTTTCTAGCTAGGTTGCACTGTGCAACTTACTATTAGTCTGAAGCTAAGTTTGGTTATGTCTGCCTACAGCACAGTGTAATAAAGAGTATTAGCGTACCGACAGTGAGTTCACGTTAATAGTGTAATAGGTGGTCATCGAAATCATGATCACCAGGCCCAAGTCTTAGCCATTGAACTATTGTGTCTAATTACTATAATTTTGTATTTTCATAATGTGGTGTATAAGTTGTACAATAAAGTAATTATCTCTCTATCTATCTATAATGCTCGGTTGTCCACTAGCTAAAGGATGATAACAATCTTACCTGCACACACCTAATCTCCCATCTCTCTCCAGCATGCGACTGCCACCCGGTGGGGGCGAGTGGTAAGACCTGCAACCAGACGAGCGGTCAGTGTCCCTGTAAGGACGGCGTCACCGGCACCACCTGCAACCGCTGTGCCAAGGGGTACCAGCAGTCCAGGAGCCACATCGCACCTTGTATACGTGAGTTTGTAGTTGTAAGGGTTTATGGAAATGTTGATATAGGATTGTGTGTCGTTAGTGGGGGTAGAAGGACATACTTTTCTAACAATGACAATTGTTTAAACACTTTTGACAGGAATTTGGGTATTTTAAGATGTCATGAGCCAAAAGCGAGATTCTTTACTGGATAGGAATCTTTCTGGTTTTAAAATAGAATCATCAAACTTCAAAATGAAATAGGGAATCCTATTTTCTTTTTAGATATGAATAATCATCATCTTAAACAAACTTACCCCTGACTAGGTGTACTTATTATTTAGAGTATCAGAAACTACACAGATGTGATACACACACTTATTCACACACACATCCAGACCGAGACAATTTGCGAATCACAGAAACACTCACCCAGCTCGGAAATGGATCTCACAACCATTTATTCAACAAAATAACATGTTTTTTAATGTACCCTCTTTGTCCAGGTATACCCCGGGTAGTGACAGCGGTGCAGGCGATGGAGGCCGTGGAAGGCGAGCCGGGCCGCGGTAAGTAGTAAGTGTACCTTCACGCACTCTCGCCTCATCCACACCGCCAGACCAAGTAATGATCTATTACCGATATTATTAATGTGTAAATAACTAGTTGAGGTTTATTTCGCGATTATGTGAATGTCATTTAGATTCTCAATGTGAGAGTCAGATAATATATAGCCTAAGTTCGAAGGCTATCTTATAGAAAAAGTGTTTTTAAAATCGGTTAATTCTGTAATTTCTGAGATGATTTTTGTTCTTTATGATATTTTACTCCATAAAGTCAATTTAAATGTTAGGAAATAGTTGACTTACACTACAATATTGTAAATGGAGTAACGCTTCAATAACCTCTTTGTTAATTTAAATAAAATTAATATGCTTACAAGAAGTAATTTTCTCACTTAAATTGCATATTTTATTACTACCCGCTTTATACTCAGTTTAAAAATTGTTACAAAGAAGTATACTGAATAAAAACTCTTTTTACATTGAGCAGAAAATCTTGTTACAAAGGAGTCGTGGAATTTGTAAAAAGTCATGGAATTCCTTTCTTTTCCGAATTCAAATTTTTATTTTTTAACGAAAGTTTCACCCAGTATTAAGTAACATCTTTTTTTGTTTTAAATCGGTGATAGAACGTTATAAAGTGACTGCATTATTTTAAAATTAAACTATGTAAGAACCTAGTTATTTGAATTTCAAATTCAGAATGTTTTATTCATTTTAATTCAAAAGTTGAGAGTTCGTTTTTGATATTAAAAAGCTGCAGTCACTTATTTTATTAATTTGCACTTGTAATTTTAAGTTTTATAAAAGTTACAATAGTACAAACAGTTATTTTTTGCTTTTTGTAATGTTGTGACTATTAGAAGTTCTTACTCTTTTCAAATCATTTTGAAGATTTCGCGCCAACGTCAATTTGGCGCAAACATCGTTTGAAAGAGGATGTTTTAGTTTTTGACACTTTTGAACGTTCCAATTTTAAAACATAAAAAATGAAATGTGTAAGAACTTTTAAATATCGAATTTATTAATAATTTAACGTAAAGTGTTTAATTTTAGCTTTTTTCGTATCATTCATCGACAAACATAACATTTACATTCATTTCTGTTCTTTTTAAATGTTATCAATGGTGATTTAAGGTAACTTTTAACTTTTTCTTTGGTTATTAAATGATTTCTTTTAAAACTCAGATACTTACCTAATTTCTTCTATTAATATTTTCAATTAATTGTGTACTTTTATAAGTTTTGGTTTCAAAGTTTCCGTTAAAAGCCTACTTAGAAAACTAACACATTTATAATTTTTCTCTTCCCAGTCTATTCTAACGTTCTATATTTAAATTTCAAACTTTTAAACAGCATAACGTTCTTCCTTTTTTAAACCGTTACTAAGTTCTTTCTTTTTAAACTCATTTGTTTCCTTTTGTTTGTCACTTGTGACATTGACATTGTGTGTCTGTTATTTTGACGTGTGCGTGTGTGTCCACAGCGACGGATCAGTGCGGACGATGTCGCATCGGCGCGCGTACGCTAAACCTGAACAAGTTCTGCAGCCGAGATTACGGTAAGGATTCCACAAGGATTTGCAAGAAGTCGTATTCAATTCAATTCAAATTTTCAATTGATTACTAGTATAGCCCTTGATTTGTAGGAGATAATAGTAGCCAGTATTAGTATCACATAGATGCGCTAATTATTTGTGTTGGTAGTCATAATGGGCAGGGTGGTCGGTCGCGAGGCGGCGGCGGGCGCGGGCGAGTGGGTGCGTCTCTCGCTGAGCGTGCAGGCGGTGTACAAGCGCGCGCCGCGCTCGCGCCTGCGCCGCGGCGCCGCCGCCCTCTACGTGCGCGCCAGGGACCTCGCATGCAAGTGTCCTAAGCTCAAGATTAATAAGTAAGTCTTAATAATCTTCCAAATTACTTCCAACTTTGTCACTTTCCATAAATGTTCATGCTATACCGAAAGTTTGACATCAGCATCAAGCGCGGAAAGCAGTATGTTTTCACTTATTCCTCCTCACTGTATTAAAGTCATCAACAAGAGAAAGCCTACGGCTCCGCAAGAGATCTTTAAGAGTGAATCCTAATTAACAACCAAAATTTGGCAAAAATTGGCGCCCAACATGGGACTCGGTTTGCAGTAATTCTAACTCTTACTAACATTCGCAGGTCGTACTTAATCCTAGGAGTGGAAAAGGAAGGCATGTCGTCCGGGCTCCCCGGGCTGACAATCGGCGACAGAACTTTACTGCTGGAGTGGCGCGACGACTGGCACCGACGCATCCGCCGCCTGCAACGACGCGCCATCAACTGCCACTAGCGCGCCAAACCCCGCCATTACTAATATGTCAACTGTCAAACTGACACCTGTCAATTGCTAAGGCTAAAGTCGCTAGTGCATACGGCCAGGGTGGATTGTTCTTGTTGATTGTATTCCGTCGTTAGTTCCGTGCAAACGTGAATTGATAAAGTAGTTGTTTTAACTGTTAACTGCCATAATACGTGCTGTCTATTTACTTATAGCGGTAGAGGAATGAATATTGCCACATACCTTATTTTGCTTTATTTTCAGCGCTGGAAAAATACATTGCTAAATATGATTAGATTCAAAAGAAGAACTGTTAAACAATATTCATTTCTGTTCTCGCGAAACGGTTTGCCTAGTCCGTTAGGTATAAAGTTTATTAATAACTATAATATCGTAGCATTTTTGATGATATATTCATAGATTTTTATATGCCAAACTTAAGTAAAGTTAAATATCATGTTTGCAACAAAGTTTTGACATTACGTAAAGTTCTTATTTATTATTATTCCTTTCCTGGGATTTTGTTACATTGTAATATACATATAAATTATTTATTTAACGCTAAATATTTAGTTTAATTATCTAACTAATTGTAATCGTTCCATTATCTGCATTTTATGTATATTGTTATTTTAGATACCCATGTTAATATTGTTTTTATTTTTACGATGAACAACTTTAGTTTTTATCACGTGTAAGAACTATTGTAACGATTGCTTGTGACGGCGGAGGGGTCGCGCTTTTTGACAGCTGTCAAACTTTGACAGTTGCGTCGACAATACCGCGCGGTTGTACAATGTAGAAAAGTCAAAAATTAAACTCGTCACAAATCGTTAACGTACCTCATTTAAAAATAATCCTAGATATAGCATTTTTATATTTATTTAAATTAATAATAGCGCTTAGAATTTTCTACTTGGTAAGTTTTGTAATGTGTTCGTAACTCGTTTTTCTATCGTGTTTTACTTTTGATCTTGCCAAAGTAACATTGTGTACAGAGTACCTATTTAATTTTATTTTTCTGTCCAATGAGTCTTGTTTCGGGGGCTCCCTTGAACATAACACATTGCCTAATTAAGGTATGTACAGTATTACTAGCTATACTAAGAATATGTATAGTTTTAAGCCGTTTGTTTTGTTTTTAAATGTATTTCTGAAAATTCCCGAAATTCAATCCTGTGTCCTGCAGTTTAATCTTATTTATTAATCTCACAACAATCCATTCAAGTATTAAACTATTTCAGTGCCAAATTCCATTTACATCTTTTCCTTTTGCATCATTACAATAACAAACATACCAACTATCAAATGATAATAAAGAGCTATATTTCAAACACAAAATATAATAAAGCTATCACGATCAAAAAAGCCAAAATAGCAAATACAGAATGTAATTCTAAGATCGGTTCACCGCTGCTGTACCTACCAGTACAATAATTCATCTGTCAGTATTATTTATGTTGCACTAAACACACAATGAGGGATCTAACTCTTTGTACGTAAACTTTAGCTCTCCATTCAGAGTTTTATACTCTTTGTATTCAAAATAAAATGTTGATCGATCAAAAATAAGAAAACTTCTTATCGTTTACTTTTTCATATTTTTACTGATATTTTTTCGTTAAAAGTCCTAAACTACACTTTCCCTAATCATGTTTTCAAAAACTATAATTAATAGCATTAATTGTGATAGTACTTACGAGTGTCATAACTGACGTTTAGTTTTATGACAGTTAAAACGTCAAATTTGATATAAAGTCAATTCCGTGAATAATAAATAAATCAATAAAGTAAATCAATCTTAAAGTCGTAAAATATTAATATTGTAAACTACACAAAGTTTAAAACAAATACTAAAACTTACACACAAAAAGTTTCAACTTCCATTCTCTACTATACAATGAAAAACATCGCATTATTCCATTACAATCGATTGCTAAGCCCGAAATGTTAATAAATCAATCTGTAGTGACAGGACGATGCAATCGGACATTACAGGCCGGTCTCAAGCGATAGTCATGCCAAAATGAAGATTACGGCAACATGGTGATTCAACATGCGATAATGGTGACTACACGGCATTTTAAGTACAATCATTAAGGGCATTTTAATTAGAGTTTGAGTTGATACACTCGGGAAATTAATTTAATAAGGAAAACTTCACACAATTATACAAATATCTCTCTCTCTCTCTATCTCTCTCATGTGAAGATATGAAACAAAAATAGAGTAAAAAATATCCGCTTCAATAAAATATCCTTGATACGGTTTAAATATCTACGAAAAATTAATCCTTAATATGAAACCTAAAAATATGAATTTACCAATCTCTTAGATTAAAGTTAATATCTATGGTGTTATACTTTTAAAAACAAAACAAACAATAAAATAGATTTAAAAATTAACTATTTAATACCTAGGTCTCGCTTGAACGTTCTACGATTTGTAAAAAGTGTATTTTAGTTGTAGATTGATCTATTTACCTGTTTCTAGTTATGCATATCTTTAGAATTATAACATTTTTACTCATGAACATTATTTATTTTTGTGCGTTAATATTTAATATATGTTTTTGAAAATAATAACGGTATTTAGTTATTATTATAATGCCTTTAAGTGTATCAAATTCGCCATTATAGAAACGATAGAGTTGTCAATTATTATAAAAACAACAGTTATTTATCAGTTTTGTAACTAGCAATAAATTAATAAAAAACTATTCTTCACACGGTTTAAAGGAAGTTGGTTAATTATATTTACAATTTATTGAACAACTATATCCATTTTGTTGTCCGAAGTGAACAATAACTCATTTTGAGAAAAACACTCGCCCTCGGCAACCGCTGCCATTTCTGCTTAAAGTATAGTGCGATAAATTACGATTGTACTGTCAATATTTATTTAAAAATATGACTCTATAAACAATGTTCTAGAATCTTTAATAAGTACGATCTATTCCGATCCAATACCAACAACTAATACCAATGGTATTTGTTTTAAAACTTTATCATTTTCTATTCCGAACGGATACCACTCAAACCACTCAACAAATACCATTGGTATTAGATAATGGTATTGGATCGGAATAGATCATAAGTACCTACATTATTTTTGCATCACAATGAACATGTGAACTAAGAGATCTTTGTCATTCAAAAACATTCATTTTAGTAAGATGGTCAACATTAAGAGCGGTGTCAGTTTCAAGTTGGTGACATTTAATAACTTTAACTGTCATAACCTGTTTATGTGTCAAAATTGACAGCACGTTAAGTAATATTGCGCCAATTTAGATCAGAAATTATGACCAATCTTACTAAACATACTTGACTTTAGTTCGGCCAAACACGTCCAAATACAAATAATTTATTTAAAAAATCGGTCTAATTAAAATTGCACATAAAAAAACGCACAAAATTTTCTATATCTATGGCCTATTTAAAGATAATTTATAAAGAAAACTTAATTATAGAAATTAACCATTTCGCGACTGTTAATGCGACTTATAATTTAATTTTAGTAATTAGTTTTTAATTAAGCTCTTTGAGGCATATACGGTATTTTGAGGGAATCATAGACAACACTAGACGTCAAATTATTAAAAAGTACGAGTCGAGTTTGGAATCACCAACATGCAAAAACTAGCGTGGTGATAACGCCTATCCCTTCTCGCTGTGCTAATATGTCAGCGAGAGGCCTTTGGTTTTTTTAACATTGTCATATTGTCTATGGTTGCCTTTTAGATGTGTATTTGCGAACAACAAGTAATAATAATTGTGTTTTATGATACCCTGCCCCTGTGATGTAATAAATGTTATTGGTTATATTTATTTAAAAATAAAAGTACATTAATATACGAATATTTATTGTTTTATTTTTATATAGCAGCGCCCCGCGGTTTCACCCGCGTAGTTTTCGTTCCCGTGGGAATTTCGGGATAAAAAGTATCCTATGTTCTTTCCTGGACCATAAGCTACCCCTGTACCAAATTTCAAGTCAATCGGTTCAGTAGTTTACCCGTGAAAAGGTAACAGACAGACAGACAGAGTTACTTTCGCATTTATAATATTAGTTAGGATAAAAACCCCTATAATTGATGTAAAAGTGATCGACAGCGACACCCATTTATTCATCTCTAAATCCTTACAAATTATATTTTTTGCTTATAAGTCACTCACGTGCGGGTGACCCGACAAGAACATGATAAATTTTTACTAAAAATAAAAAATACTTTTATGTAAGTAAGTACCTAATTATTAAACACACAATTATACACACAACCTGTAAGATAATCGAAAAACATCATGTTTTAAAGCCTAGAAATTAAAACAAACCCAAAACATCTTTCTTGATCCAATGAAACCACAAACACATAAACCAACATCCCAAAAGAATAACCTAAACACTTTATACATCAAAATAATTGACCTATCAAACTACGGCTCGTTACACCGAACTCCTACAAGAAAGAACTTACAAAGGGAACATTTCTGGGAAACGCCACATGTTCTAGCAAAGTGCATAAATCCAATATGGAACTACCTCTTACTACGTCTTCACCTCGCTCCAGGATGATTTCCCTAGGGAGTGCGTGAGTCAGGGCAGGATAACATAACTCAACATACAGCGCTATAGGTACTACGCTTTCCGTTTAATCTCCGAAGATTGGAGTTATATTCTGTTTCGTATTATTTTGATTCATTTGCTGAATTGAAGGTTTGATGTGGCTATAGGATGTTATAGGGGGTTTGGTCTTTGTTAGAACAGCTATTGATGCAGTTATTACTGTCAAGCAAAAAGATATAAATTGTACGCGAAAATAAAATAAGTAAGGAAGAACCTTAGGACCTTGTTGAGCTTACGACCCTATTGGAAATGTGGTTACCATGCCGAAATACCGGAAAAAGTATGGGTTCAATTCCCGTCCAACATGCCAATTAATAATAATTCCTAAGTAGATTCGATTATAATATTTTATCATAATAATTTATCGAGTGAATCTGCAGCATGCAAGCTTAAAATTGACCAGACTATTGCAGTAAAAGATATTGACACAGATTAAACTGTTTCTACGTATATTGATAACCGCAGTTCGCTCTCAAATCGAACAAATTTACAACAATAGCCTGCAATTATGTCTATTGTGTAGACCCTCAGATAATCAACATTATTGCTGCAACATCGCTGAACAAACAATTTGTAGGCACCGTTACGGCGTGGGCGGCTGCGACCAATACAGTCAGTGGTTCTAACAAACTGATCCGTGTATTTGTATTAGTAAATATTGTCTTGGTTTTATGGGAAAACCTATGTAAGTATTGGGTTTTTGTATGGAAAAGATTTTCTTTAAAAGTTGACATTTTAATATTGTATAGAGGAAAATATTTGCAACAAGGATTGGTCATAATTCAATAAACTATTTTCTGATATGAGTTTCAAATTTAAAATCATTTTATCAGTTTGGAGAGGCCAAAAGAAAGCACTTATGAACATCAAACTTACGAAAGAAGACTTAACATAAACATTATGTAATTAAAAGAGGACTTTACAGCAGAGATGTTCATTCTAGAGTCTCTCCGAAAACACAACTCTACCAACTCTAGCTCCTTATTTGCGTTGCATTTTTAGTCTGGATTAGCACTAAACCAGGTTTTACAATCTGATCTAAGTACAATTTTGAATACTGTCAAAAGACTAAAGTGACAGATTTAACTGACAAGTGTCAAATGCTTAAACCAGGTTTTGTTAAACTAGATTTAAAATGTAACGCAAATAAGACCGTTGGTGAATTACACAATGTCTATCAACATGCTTTTATTATAATACATTTTTACTCGTGTTACAATTAATTGGACGTTCGAGTACAAATACACCGATAACAGAAACAAATGTTTACATTTCTATTGTACGAACGTTTTGTAATAAATTATAATATTTATGGTGTTGAACACCTGCGCGAAACGCTCATTTGTCATGCGCCGTGTTGAAACTTAATTATCACCAAACATATTGTTGTAGTTCTCCTATTTATAAACATATCGCGGGCTTCAAACCAAAGGGGCGTACAAGCAAACCTCTCACTTTTCAGGAGAGCCAAAAAACTTAATAACATTTTTTGTAATGTACCTACATTTTTGAATTTTTTACGTGTTTCATAAATTTACGTTCTTTATTATGTGAAAGGCTTATTTATTGAAAAATAGAATCCCACCAAAAACATTCTGTAAAAAACTAGCCAAGTCTCGATGGAGCTGCTTGTTTAACTCTAAAAAGTAATGAAATCTAGACAGACTCGTGCCAAGTCTAAGGTTCCTTACTGCGATTTCTTTATTATTATAGTTAATGTTGTGTGACTTGGCCGTTGAACATTGTTTAAAAGGTTAGTAGTGGGTACACGTCAATTTTGTTTACACGTAATGTTATAACATTATTAAAATACGCAGCTTTATCAAGCCTACAATTGACTGGATATTGATTCAACATTTTTCAAGTGGCTATAATTAAGCTAATTTTCTATCGTCAATGGATAGGTTCTGGATTTTTTAAGATTGGTGCAATAGCGTCATGGAGCACCTAGTTTTGTACCCTTGTGTACATACATGTGTACCCTTCAACGGCCAAGTGACACAACATTAACTATAATAATAAAGAAATCGCAGTAAGGAACCTTAGACTTGGCACGAGTCTGTCTAGATTTCATTACTTTTTAGAGTTAAACAAGCAGCTCCATCGAGACTTGGCTAGTTTTTTACAGAATGTTTTTGGTGGGATTTCATTTCTTTTTGTTTAAACTTGTTTATATTGATTTATTTTATTAGATTTTCTTATTTGACACACTTATTTTTTAGGAGTAGTATTATATTATTAAGCGCCCCGCGGTTTCACCTGCGTAGTTCCCGTTCGCGTTTCCGTGGGAATTTCGGGATAAAAAGTATCTATAGATAAATAGTTTTAAGCTACCTCCCCACAAATTGTCAGCCAAATCAGTTCAGCTGTTCTAGAATTATAATTCCCGTTCCCATTCCCGTGGGAATTTCGAGATTAAAAGTATTTTATGTGCTTCTCCTGGTTCTAAGCTACCTCCCCACCAATTTTCAGCCAAATCAATTCAGCCGTTCTTGAGTAATAAATTCCCGTTCCCATTCCCGTGGGAATTTCGGGATTAAAAGTATTCTATGTTCTTGTCCTGGTTCTAAGCTACCTCCCCACCAATTTTCAGCCAAATCAATTCAGCCGTTCTTGAGTAATAAATTCCCGTTCCCAATCCCGTGGGATTTTCGGGATTAAAGTATTCTATGTTCTTGTCCTGGTTTTAAGCTACCTCCCCACCAATTTTCAGCCAAATCAATTCAGCCGTTCTTCATTTTTAAATTCCCGTTCCCAACCCCGTGGGATTTTCGGGATTAAAAGTATCTTATGTCCTTTTCCTGGTTCTAAGCTACCTCCCCACCAATTTTCAGACAAATCAGTTCAGCCGTTCTTGAGTTACAATTCCCGTTCCCATTCCCGTATAATTCCCGTTCCCGTTCAGTTATCCTAGTTTTTATAGTTTTCCCTTTATGTGGCCATTAAACCCTAACTCTGTACCAAATTTCAGCTCTCTAGGTTTATGGGAAGTACTAGTTCTATTTTGATGATCATGAGTGAGTGAGTGAGTGAGTGAGTGAGTGAGTGAGTGTCTGTCATAAATACGAAACTTTGCATTCGTTTAACTTCGAAACTAAATGACCTACAGACTTGAAATTTTATTTTATGTATGTGATTGTATAGCTTACTGGATGACGAAAATTTCAGCGTTCTGGGCTTATCCAGAGGTTGTCAAATAGGGGCCTGAAAATGCGGCGAAAGGGTTCCTGTAAAGGATGGTACGGCAGTGCTTGCTTCGCGCTCGACTTGGCGGGGGGCACTGCCGTGCCCCCAGATTTGTTACCCATAATATCGCGCTTACGTCTATATGGTTCGACAGTATTAGATAAACTGATTGTTATTTTTTCCAAGAAAATGCTTTCAAGCAATGGACGTATAAAGCATTTTTTTATTTGTAACGCGAAATAAAAAAAACTAGTGTAGTATGTATAAATGATGAGAAATATTTTATTACAGTCATTTATTATTTTAAAAAGTCCTGTATTTCTACCATTTTCATTCATTATACGTCCATTTGGCTTGTCAAAAATAGGAAAATAACATTATTCCAATACAGACGACACGACAGTAAGTATAATATCAATTGCACGTTTGTGATGGTGAAAATAAAACAAATAATATTCTGAAATAGTTTCTTTGAGTTCAATATAAAAAAATAAACAATAATAAAAAGAAGAAAATAAAATAAGACACAAAAATGGAGCTCAGCTCAATCAACATTCTCGTCATGTGGAAAAGTGATGTCAACAAGTAGCGCCCGTATTGCTACCCGGTCTACCAGCACAATGTATGGCATATTGGCAACAATAGTCCTATCTGTGCTGATAGACCGGTCCCAATAGAGAGTGGACTGACTGTTTTTGAGAACCGACGCCGGTGCGTACTAATATTACAGAATCCTACAAGACAATCTACAAATACTCTCCGTTAGCAAGATGAGAAAAACCAGAAATAACATGCCTAAGTGACTTGCCGGGACGGCGACATGTCCGACAAATGTCGACCATACCGTCATTTAAAACGTACTTCCGGTAGATGTTCGTCTTGATAACTTCATCCGGAAATGCATAAGCAAAATCCTCGGTTTCCCCAAAAAGGTCGCCAAAACGTTAGCAACTCACCGACGCCAGCAGTCCCCGTGAGGGCCTTGTAGAACCGCCCGTGTAGCTCCTTGTTCTTTCGCACGTTCGTGCAATCCTCAGTGCTAAATGCCAGAGGTTTATGCCAGTTCTAGCTTGCCAATGAAAGAGGTGTTAGGTTTCCCAAAGCCAAACTCTATATTGATAGCATTTCTAACAAATCTGGTTTGTTTGGGACAAAAAGTTTGAGGTCGTCCACATAAAAAAGATGAGAGATGGGCTCGCTGTTTCTCCGAAGCCTCAATACTTATATATAACCCAGACCTGAATCCTCTAAGAGGGTAGGTACTTCGAGGGTTCAGAGCCAGGCAAAACCACAAGGGACTCAAACCATCGCCCTGAAATATACCTCTTTCAATTTTGATTTTGAGGGGATCCATCATCATACTACTCGGAAGACGAAGAGTTGTGACCCACTTTCTCGAATATATGTTATACACGAACTCAGGGGAGCTATCAGAGCGGCATCAACCTTGTACAGCTCCAATATCCTCTCCTACCATGAATGAGGCACCGAGTCATAAGTCTTCTTGTAGTCTATCCAAGCAGCAGACAGCAGACTTTACCATGCTGGACCTTGGCAAACGGTCATATCAATGAGAAGGAGCTCCTTAGTACCACGGGACCGAGCCTTACATCCATTCTGATTATGAACCATGAAATTGTTCGCTAGAATATACGAATTAATTTTTGATGTCAGGATGGTAGTCAGGACGTAAGTAGCTTATAGATGGTGGATAAGCATGATACCGGTCTATAGTTTTTAGGATCCGTGATACTACCGGACTTGTGGAGCAGGAAGGTGACATCTGTTGTTGTTAGGAAACTTGGAAAAATTCAGCTTCAAGGGCGAAGCTAAGCAAGCATGTGAACTACGGAACCATTTAAGCCAGAAGTTATGCAACCCATCCAATCCAGGACTTTTCCAGTTCAAAAAAACGCGGGCCAAACGGATCGCATAATCAACGTCATCGGATCTGATGGTAATTGCATCCATGGGTTCTATAGTGTCACACGAACACTGTAAAACGTTAATCCAGTCACCTTCTGTGTACGCGACCGGCACACGCGCGTTATTCTACATTAGTTACATAACCACAATATTATAGTTTAGATTCCTAGCTAACCTGAGCTAACCTTAATTGTTTCACTGAGTATGTGGATGTTACCGGAATGTATGAAATCTAACCTGACCTAGACTAGAAGTCGTACGTCTCTATGGCGCGACGTTATAATGTAATATTCTCAAGTAATTCCCAAAATACTCAAGAAATAAAGTAGGCATATGTACATACGTCTTAATAGAGCGACATTTTTTTTTCATTTGTCAAGAAAAATAATAAATCGTATGCATATATGTACGTCTATATGGCGCGATGTACGATTCGTGATTCGACTTTAAGACTGCCGTACGCCTTTCTGGTTCGGAAAAATATTTTACTCAGAGTCATTCGTCTAATATTATTTTGTTTATATCTTAAAAAGTATTTAACGAATACTTATGAAATAAAGTAAATAGATGTGTCGATATAATTAGAATACATTGACCTAATAAAAATGTATTTGCATTTTTGCATACGCCCCTTTGGTTTGAAGCCCGCGATATATTGTAGGATTTCGTTGCTTTCCCTTTATTCAATTATTCCTAGCTGTTCCTTTAAGTTAATCCGCTGTAGTTCCCAATTCTATATTTTTTTTCTAAAAAAAAGTAGCCCGTGTTTTTCCTGGTTACAAAGAAAATCATTTCAAAATTTCATAAAAATCGTTTCAAAAGTTTTATGTAAAAAAGTAAAAGAATGTCCGAGTAAATGAGTTTTTCATCCCCCAAATTCGGAAAATAAAATCCGCTAAAACAGCTCGAAAAAACGAATTTATAATATTTGACCAAATTCGGTCATATGGCCGCCTACTCCGCCAAACTCGACTCGAAATCCGCCTAAAAACTTAGTGTTCCAAATCCGGTTTTTAGTGTGCGGAATCGATTAGGCATATCAAAACTATATAAAATCCGTTAAAACAGCGCGAAAATACGAAATTATAATTTTCGCCCAAATACGGCCATATGGCCCCAACTCGGCTCGAAATTCGCCCAAAAACTTAGTGTTCCAAATCCGGTTTTTAGTGTGCGGAATCGATTAGGCATATCAAAACTATATAAAATCCGTTAAAACAGCGCGAAAATACGAAATTATAATTTTCGCTCAAATACGGTCATATGGCCCCAACTCGGCTCGAAATTCGCCCAAAAACTTAGTGTTCCAAATCCGGTTTTTAGTGTGCGAAATCGATTAGGCATATCAAAACTATATAAAATCCGTTAAAACAGCGCGAAAATACGAAATTATAATTTTCGCCCAAATACGGCCATATGGCCCCAACTCGGCTCGAAATTCGCCCAAAAACTTAGTGTTCCAAATCCGGTTTTTAGTGTGCGGAATCGATTAGGCATATCAAAACTAAATAAAATCCGTTTAAACAGCGCGAAAATACGAAATTATAATGTTCGCCCAAATACGGCCATATGGCCCCAACTCGGCTCGAAATTCGCCCAAAAACTTAGTGTTCCAAATCCGGTTTTTAGTGTGCGGAATCGATTAGGCATATCAAAACTATATAAAATCCGTTAAAACAGCGCGAAAATACGAAATTATAATTTTCGCCCAAATACGGCCATATGGCCCCAACTCGGCTCGAAATTCGCCCAAAAACTTAGTGTTCCAAATCCGGTTTTTAGTGTGCGGAATCGATTAGGCATATCAAAACTATATAAAATCCGTTAAAACAGCGCAATAATACGAAATTATAATTTTCGCCCAAATACGGCCATATGGCCCCAACTCGGCTCGAAATTCGCCCAAAAACTTAGTGTTCCAAATCCGGTTTTTAGTGTGCGGAATCGATTAGGCATATCAAAACTATATAAAATCCGTTAAAACAGCGCGAAAATACGAAATTATAATTTTCGCCCAAATACGGCCATATGGCCCCAACTCGGCTCGAAATTCGCCCAAAAACTTAGTGTTCCAAATCCGGTTTTTAGTGTGCGGAATCGATTAGGCATATCAAAACTATATAAAATCCGTTAAAACAGCGCAATAATACGAAATTATAATTTTCGCCCTAATACGGCCATATGGCCCAAACTAGGCTCGAAATTCGCCCAAAAACTTAGTGTTCCAAATCCGGTTTTTAGTGTGCGGAATCGATTAGGCATATCAAAACTATATAAAATCCGTTAAAACAGCGCGAAAATACGAAATTATAATTTTCGCCCAAATACGGCCATATGGCCCCAACTCGGCTCGAAATTCGCCCAAAAACTTAGTGTTCCAAATCCGGTTTTTAGTGTGCGGAATCGATTAGGCATATCAAAACTATATAAAATCCGTTAAAACAGCGCGAAAATAAGAAATTATAATTTTCGCCCAAATACGGCCATATGGAGGGGAGAAGGTTGGTGTAGGCCTTAGTGGGGCGCGTTTTTTACCAGGGAACCCGCACCTAAAAAATGCTAAGACTGCCAGAAGCGTACGCCTAGGTGTGCAGAGCTAGGCTATCAGGCGCGACATCGACAAGTCCTTCATACACGTCCCCGCCATCTCTAGACTGCCGACGCGGTTTAGTGATGGACCCACATACTTACATCTTTGTGGGTCGTCCCCTCCGGGCAATGCTGCGGTCTACAACGAGCCCTGCACTTACCACCTACCTCGTGACCGCAGTAGCTGAGTATGAAGGACGAAGGCGAATCTTCGGCGCCATAACCGAACTACCTGGCATAGGGAAGAAAACCCTAAAGGAAAAAAAAATTACACCAAATATGGAAGACGCAACACTTAAAGAAAATCTACCCCAGGAGGGTACCGGTGTAACCGGAGAATCCCTCCCTGAGCATAGCTCGGGCTGCCCCACGTATTCTGGGGGGGGCAAAGGATTGCGACCCATTGAAATCAACTTGCCGGAAAAGCCAAAGAAAACTTTAACACAACAAATATTTCATCCAGGTCTATTCCATCGCCATAGATCAGCATCACTTAGTGAAGTAAGCCACATAAAACATATTGACATAACACAATCAAAACAAAATGAAGAAAGCAGACTGTACAACCCCAACGTGCCATGGCAAAGAGTGCCAAATCAAAAAAGAAACCGGTCACCTGATGAAAAAGAGGCAAGAACTAATCAAGCCAAAAGAATACAGCGTCGAGAGACAATTATTAACAATAAGAGAGGAATAACCAATTCTGAAAAGAACATCTCTCCAGAAATAAGCACAAGCAACACCTTTGCATTACTAGATGTGGAAGTAGGAGATGCTCCTACCAAAAAAATACCCAAACCTCCACCAATCATACTATATGGCATAGATGATCTAGGTAAACTCAGCCAACTCATCGAGGAAGTTGTAGAAAAAGAGGATTACACCTACAAAATAGTATCCAAAAACCAGCTCATAGTGTCGTCCCATACGGTCGATAAATATAAAACTCTGATAGAGCATATAAGAGCCAAAGGACTAATAGGTCACACTTTTACATGTAAGGATCAAAAATGCACAAGGATTGTAATTAAACACCTACACTTCAGTACTCCAAAAGTCGCTATTATAGAAGCAATAGAGAAAACTGGTAACACAGTACAAGGTGAAATAGTCACTGCTCGTAAACAAGGAACCAAAGAGCCCCTAAACACCTTCTTTGTCAATGTAACACAGCATGAAAATAATAGACTTCTCAAAGAAATAAGGTACATATATAACCAGAAAGTTACAATAGAAGACCCAATAAGAAAAAACACAGTGGTGCAGTGTAAAAGATGCCAACAATATGGGCACAGCAAAAATAACTGTATGAGGCCGTACAGATGCGTAAAGTGTGCCGGAGCACACAAAACTACAATGTGCTCAATAGACGAAAACACCCCAGCAGTATGTGCACTTTGTTCCGGAAGTCACCCTGCAAGCTACAAAGGATGTCAGGTGTATAAAGAAGTTGTAGAAAGAAAACATAACGGAAATAACTACCAACTACATCCGAAACCTAGACCTTTAATAACCGGACTGAAAAAGTCCACAATTGACTTACATACAGTCACAGAAAAAAATATTGAGCCAGATAAAAATCCCAAAACAACTCAACCAAAAAGTCGGCAATCAAGCGTGATAGAAAGCGTAGGACTTTACAGTGATGCTGTTAAAAAACATAATATAACTCCAATAGATACTATACAGAAATCATATGCGAAACTGAACTACAACCATATGGAAACACAAAGAACACCTATAGACAAAGGTTACTATAAAGAGCCACAAAGAACAAATACAAAAAATCACGATGACCAAGAGTCACAAAGAACATATATAACAAATATAGAACATGAAAATAGATATAGCCTAGAAGTACTTTTAAGAAAACAGACTGAGAGGATTGACCAACTCATATCCCAGTTTAGCACAATGTTGAACCTCATTATGACAATCATCAGTAGACTTCCGCAATGATGTCGTTGCGTATTGCAACCTGGAACATCAATGGCTTAACGCCTAATAAACAAGAACTTGAAGTGCTTCTAAAAGAGAATAAAGTTGATATTGCTCTGATATCTGAGACCCACCTTAATGATCGTAAACAATTTAAGATGGACAACTACTGTGTGTATTGTACTAACCATCCTGACACTACATCACACGGGGGATCTGCAGTTATTGTTAAAAATAACATCAAACACTACCTTCACAGCGAGTTCCAAGAGGACTGGATGCAGGCTACTACCATCACTATCAATGAAAACATGGGCCCCATTAACGTAAGCGCCATCTATTGCCCACCAAAGCACAATCCAAAACAACACACATTTGATAGATACTTTCAGAGCCTGGGAAGTAGATTCATAAGTGGTGGAGACTGGAACTGTAAACACATCCACTGGGGATCAAGATTAACAACTACTAAAGGACGTGAGTTAAAAAAAAGCATTGATAAAAACAAACTCCTAACACTAACAACATGCCAGCCAACTTATTGGCCAACTGATATCAACAAAATACCTGATCTAGTAGATTTCTTCATTGTAAAAGGTTTGTCTGGTGTGTATTTTGATGTGGAATCATCACTAGATAGTATATCTGACCACACCCCTATCATAGCAACATTTAGCGTGTCGGCAATACACAAAGTACAAAGGACATCCCTGTATAACCATAAAACAGATTGGGATGCATTTAGTGATTACCTGGAAGAAGAAGTAAACATAAAGGTCAAGCTGAAAACAGAAGAAGATATAGATCAAGCGACATTCTACATTACAAACCTTATACAAGTTGCTACGTGGCGTGCTACCCCGACGCTAAGCTTCACCATTCAAAATAATATACCTTTGGAAATACGCAAAAAACTGGAAGAAAAGCGGAAACAACGAAGGCAATTACACATGAGTAGAACCGATTCAGACAGGGCAGAGTACAATAGAATCTCTAGAGAACTAAAAGAGCTAATCAAAGATAATCATAATACATCTTTTCAAGAAAAGCTCTCCACACTCTCAGCTCACAAAAAGGACAACTACTCGTTGTGGAAAATAACCAAAGACTTTAAAAGACCATATGGCCATGTTCCACCATTAAGGATGTCATCCAATGATCCGTGGGCTAGAAGTGGAAAACAAAAAGCCGAGCTATTTGCAAAACATCTCAGCAAAGTTTTCACTCCGAACGAGTCGTCCATGACTGAATTTGAAGCTGAAGTGGACCGAGTAATTAATAGCGACCAGCAGTTATCACTGCCAATAAAACTAGTTACTCCAAGGGAACTAAAACGAACAATTCTCTGCTTGGAAAACAAAAAAGCCCCTGGATTCGATTTAATAACAGGTGAAGTCCTTAAGAAATTACCTAGAATAGCAATAGTTTTTCTAACATTACTCTTCAATGCCATTTTTAGAATACAGTACTACCCAAAGTTATGGAAAATATCACAAATCTGTATGATTGCAAAACCTGGGAAACCGCCTACAGAACCTAGTTCATACAGGCCCATAAGCCTTCTACCCGTTCTATCTAAGGTATTTGAGAAAATTTTGATATCAAGACTTAAACCATTTCTAGATGAAAACAAGATTATACCAGATCACCAATTTGGATTTCGGGAAAAACATTCTACTGTGGAGCAAGTACATCGGGTAGTTCAGAAAATAAGACAATCCCTAGAGAAGAAAGAATATTGTTCTGCAGTATTCATTGACATCCAACAGGCATTTGATAGAGTCTGGCATAAAGGACTGCTATACAAATTAAAAAGCCTCCTTACAAACTCATTCTACATGATCCTTAAATCTTACTTGGACCAAAGAAAGTTCCAAGTAAAATACGATGATGACATATCAAAGCTGTACAACATCACCGCCTCAGTTCCACAAGGATCGGTACTTGGACCAGTTCTATATTCAATATATACGGCAGACTTGCCTGAAACAGAAAATGTTGTAACAGCAACATACGCAGATGACACTGCATGCCTTGCAAGTCACACAGATCCAAATATCGCCTCACTGAAACTACAGGAACAGCTCAATAAAGTTGACAGTTGGCTGCAAAACTGGAGAATCAAACCTAGTGTTTCTAAATCGACACAAGTGACATTCACACTCCGAAAAGGCGACTGCCCACCTGTGTTAATGGACAACAAACAATTACCGAGCAATAACAGCGTGAAATATTTGGGTCTACATCTTGATAGGAGGCTTACTTGGGCTAAACACATAAAAACTAAGAAAACGGAGGCCACTGTACAGTTCAAAAGCCTATCTTGGTTACTGGGGCGCCAATCCCGACTCTCTCTCAGTAACAAAGTACATGTCTATAAAACTATCATTAAACCAATCTGGACCTACGGGATAGAGCTTTGGGGTTGTGCTAGTAACTCGAATATCGAGATCCTCCAGAGATTCCAAAACCTTGCTCTAAGAACTATCTCGAGCGCTCACTGGTTTGTAAGGAACACTGAAATACATGAATATCTGGAGGTACCTACTGTAAAGGAGGAAGCTCGTAAAATATGCAAAAGATACAAGGAACGACTAAATACACATACAAATGAACTGGCAAAGAACCTTTTGACAACTACAAATGTAATCCGCCTCAAAAGATGGCAAATACTTGACATTGACCAGAGAAACTAGTTACTTCTAATTAGTCTCTAACAACTAATGCAGTGTTGTTTAATGTAACGACACTAAACCTAAGAAGACCTAGAACCTATCTGATTATGGCTAACAGCCGATTGCAGATCAAGAGAAAAAAAAAAAAAAAAAAAAAAAAAAAATACGGCCATATGGCCCCAACTCGGCTCGAAATTCGCCCAAAAACTTAGTGTTCCAAATCCGGTTTTTAGTGTGCGGAATCGATTAGGCATATCAAAACTATATAAAATCCGTTAAAACAGCGCGAAAATACGAAATTATAATTTTCGCCCAAATACGGCCATATGGCCCCAACTCGGCTCGAAATTCGCCCAAAAACTTAGTGTTCCAAATCCGGTTTTTAGTGTGCAGAATCGATTAGGCATATCAAAACTATATAAAATCCGTTAAAACAGCGCGAAAATACGAAATTATAATTTTCGCCCAAATACGGCCATATGGCCCCAACTCGGCTCGAAATTCGCCCAAAAACTTAGTGTTCCAAATCCGGTTTTTAGTGTGCGGAATTAAAGGAATATGGTTCGTAGTTGTGGTAAATAAAACCAAAGATATTTATAACAACGATAATGTTTTATTCCGATTCGACAACGTGATTGTAAAAGAAGGAAGGAAGAGACAGTGGCGCCACATGCGCCTAAAAACAAAACTATTTTTGGTTGCGTTCCTATTTACACTATTCCTATTTACACTAACACCCTCCCTTGGAACGCAACCCCATCTTTGTTATACAATACAAATGCTTATCGACTGTAGTGCTTTTAGTTAAGTTATCAGCAATCATTTCCTCACCCTTAACATAACAATACTTTATATTTAAATTATTAACATGGTCCTTAAGAAAGTGATAACGAATGTCAATATGTCGTGACCTAGGCAAGTAACAATCATTATTAGACAATTTAATTGCACTTTGGTTATCACTAAAAATTACGAGTGGTTTCTTCTGTTCTTGCCCGAGTTCAGCATGCAGTTGTTGAAGCCACAGCGCCTCCTGCGCCGCCGATGACATCGACATGTATTCCGCCTCAGCAGTGGACAGTGCCACAGTCTGCTGCTTTTGAGATCGCCAAGATATAGCACCACCCTGTAACAAAAATATGTAACCTGTGCACGACTTTCTGTCGCGTATATCGCTCGCCCAGTCAGCATCACAGTAACCTGTGATTTCCTCATTGCCATCTTTGGTGTATATCAGTTTCAGGCCTTTGGTACCTTGCAGATATCTGAAAATTCGTTTGACTGCAGTCCAATGTGCAGCTGTAGGACTTCTATTAAATCTGCTCAGTGTGTTAACTGCAAATGATAGATCAGGTCGTGTACCTTGAGCCACATATAGTAAGGAACCAATAGCCTGTTGGTATGGATAGTCGCTGATTTTGTCCTCATCATTTTTATCACCAAATTTCATACCAGCTTCACATGGTGTTTTCACGGGTTTACAGTCTGACATTCTAAATCTTGTTAATATTTCATTTATGTATTTTTCTTGATCTAGTAACACTTTGTCCCCTTCTCTAGTAATATGTAGACCGACACATTGACTTGCTGGACCAATATCTTTCATATCAAAATGTTGTTTTAATGCCTCCTTGAAAACATTTTTGGTACTTTCTTCCGAAGTGAACAGAATTAAATCATCCACCCAGATGGCTATAAAAGTATTTTTCTTATCATTATAATAGACACAAGTATCTGTTTTAGATTGAGTCATTCCTAGTTCAAGTAGGACTGAACTTAGTTTCAGGTTCCAGAGTCTGCTGGCTTGCTTGAGTCCGTAAATAGACTTTTGTAGCATGCATACCTGTGATCCTTGCTTATATTCTTCTGGCTGTTGCATGTAAATGTCTCTGTCAATCTCTCCTTGCAAAAAGGCAGATACAGCATCCATCTGATCTATTGCCAGCCCATATCTAGCTGCTAAGGCAAATAAATAGCGTATAGTAGTATACCTGACCACTGGCGAGTATGTCTCTTCATAATCTGTGCCCCATTTTTGTGCATAGCCCTTTATGACAAGCCTCGCCTTATATCTTATAACATTTCCCGTCTCATCTGTTTTTACTTTAAACACCCACTTATATGGAAGAGCCTTTTTACCTGGGGGCAAGTCAGTCAATGTCCATGTTTTATTTTTCATCAGGGAAGAGTACTCCTCGTCCATAGCCCTCTTCCATTCTGTAGCTTGAGTAGATGTGAGTGCTTCCTCGACAGTCTGTGGTTCAGTTATACCAGTAAATAAACATAATAAGCCCATTTTCTCATTTTTATCCTCGTTTAGCTTATTTTGTGGTCGTCTTGGCCTCAATGTTACATTACTATGGTAAACTTGTTTAATAGGATATGGGGGATGGTAGGTTTCATCATGTTCATCAATCTCGTACTCACTTGCGTCCTCATTTTCACCTTGTGTATCTAAGTCTGGTACCTTCTCAATGTTCATTTTATCTTTCTGATTGCCCAAACTTGTATTTTCTTGTGAACCGGAGCTGGTAGTGGCTGCCTGACTGTCTTTTACTGGAATGTAAGTTTTGCAATCAATTGGTACGCTGCCAATCTTATCACAGTTTTCAATGAAGGCAACATCTCTACTTTTGACAACTTTGTGTGACCTAGGGTCCATAAAACGATAACCTTTCGTATTATCACAATAGCCTATGAATATCATTTTTACTGATTTTTTGTCCCATTTTTGACGTTTTACTTTTGGTGTAAAAACCATAGCTTCAGAGCCAAATATTTTCATATGAGATAAGTTAGGTTTCTTACCTTTCCACATTTCATATGGGGTTTTACCTTGTAGTGACTTTGTCGGGGAACGATTTACAATATATGCAGCTGTTGCCAGAGCTTCGGCCCAGTATTTTTTCTCTAGGTTAGCGTAGAACAGCATACACCGTGCTCGTTCAACTAAAGATCTGTTCATCCTTTCTGCCACACCGTTCTGCTGGGGAGTATACGGAGTAGAGGTCTGATGAATTATGCCATGATTGGATAAGTACTTTTCAAAGTTAACATTGCAGTACTCTGTGCCATTATCAGTACGAAATTTTGTTATCTTATAATTCAATTCATTCTCTACTTTCAACTTAAAATCTTTAAATGTCTCTAAAATATTTAACTTATCTTTCAGAAAATACACATAGACCATTCGTGTATAGTCATCAATGTAAGTGATAAAGTATTTCATACCTCCAAATGATGAATTCTCCATGGGGCCACACAAGTTAATACATTCCGTATTAGCTCCAGTGGCCTTGTTGCTCTAGAACCAACATTTGTGAATGGCGTCCTCGCTTGCCTACCTTCCATACAGTGAATGCATGTGACATTATTTTGTTCTTGAGTTAGAGTCACACCATCGGTACAACTGGGTAGCTTCTTCACATCTGGAATATTCAAATGGCCCATTCGCAGGTGCCACAGGTAAGTGTTGTTACTACTCTGAGAACTGGTGGCTAAATGTGCAACTTCCTTACTAGTATCTATGACATATAACTTGTTGCTTAATGTTGCAATGCATACAACCTCGTTCTTTCCATTTCGAACTTCACAACCCTTGTCATTGAAGGTAACCTTATGTCCTTTGTTTACAATGGTGCTAACTGAAAGCAGATTGGCAGCTAGCCCTGGAACATATAAAACATTGTTGACTTTTATCACTGTACATTGTCCTGTGTGTATATCTACACAACCAACTCCCTTCACGGCTAATGGCTCTCTGTTAGCCACAGTGACACTCTTAATAGATGGCTCGGTGACATTGTAAATCCAATCCTCTCTACATGTCATATGAACGGATGCGCCTGAGTCAAGAAACCACTTATTGTCACTGGTGTTCTCTTTGATGGTTGCTGAAAAAGCTGCTACAAAATTGGAGCTCTCTTCTTTGCTTGCCGATTGTTTCCTGGGCTGTCTACAATTTTTTTGCAAAATGGCCAATCTTGTTGCAGTTATAACACCTCGGTCCCTTTGATCTCACCGACTGTGCCTCATTTCTAGTTTTCTTAGTATTTGTATAGAAAGCAGTTGAATTTGATGTGTTAATCTCTTGTATGAGTTTAGATTTTACAGAATCAGCACTTATTTGAATACCAGAACTCTCTAATCCCATTATCATTGGTTTGTATTCGTCTGGTAGGCCTGCTAGCATTAAAGTACCAAGCCATTCATCGATGACATCAAAACCAATGTTGCGCAGTTTGTGAGCTGTGTTCATAATTTTACTGACATAGTCTTCAACACTATTGCTAGACTCAAGTGTAGTATTTATGAGATCTTTAAGTAGACCCACTCTTCTCGTTAAGCCATTGTCATCAAAAGCCTTTTGTAAATTCTCCCATACCTGTTTTGCAGTCTTGCATTCCTGAACATGTACGTAATTCTGTGGGTCTAATAACAATATCAATTTTGACTTTGCCTTGATGTCTTTAATAGTATCCACAGGTTTGTCATCGGGGCGTTCGACACAGCTCCATAAGTCCTCGTGTTCCAGATATGTTTTCATACTGAACTTCCACGTGGCGAAATTTTCTCTTCCGATCAGTTTCTCTAAATTAAACATATTGGAACCCATCTTACTGGATTTCTTCGACAGAATATGCAATTTACACTGTGATCGTAAATTTTCATAACCTCAAATTCGAATTGCACCGACAATTTTTTCTGATTGAAGTTGATTTTCCTCTCTGATATTTCCAACTGTACCACTTCAGAACCACGCTCTGCTACCATAAAGGAATATGGTTCGTAGTTGTGGTAAATAAAACCAAAGATATTTATAACAACGATAATGTTTTATTCCGATTCGACAACGTGATTGTAAAAGAAGGAAGGAAGAGACAGTGGCGCCACATGCGCCTAAAAACAAAACTATTTTTGGTTGCGTTCCTATTTACACTATTCCTATTTACACTAACAGGAGTCGATTAGGCATATCAAAACTATATAAAATCCGTTAAAACAGCGCGAAAATACGAAATTATAATTTTCGCCCAAATACGGCCATATGGCCCCAACTCGGCTCGAAATTCGCCCAAAAACTTAGTGTTCCAAATCCGGTTTTTAGTGTGCGGAATCGATTAGGCATATCAAAACTATATAAAATCCGTGAAAACAGCGCAATAATACGAAATTATAATTTTCGCCCAAATACGGCCATATGGCCCCAACTCGGCTCGAAATTCGCCCAAAAATTTAGTGTTCCAAATCCGGTTTTTAGTGTGCGGAGTCGATTAGGCATATCAAAACTATATAAAATCCGTTAAAACAGCGCGAAAATACGAAATTATAATGTTCGCCCAAATACGGCCATATGGCCCAAACTCGGCTCGAAATTCGCCCAAAAACTTAGTGTTCCAAATCCGGTTTTTAGTGTGCGGAATCGATTAGGCATATCAAAACTATATAAAATCCGTTAAAACAGCGCGAAAATACGAAATTATAATTTTCGCCCAAATACGGCCATATGGCCCCAACTCGGCTCGAAATTCGCCCAAAAACTTAGTGTTCCAAATCCGGTTTTTAGTGTGCGGAATCGATTAGGCATATCAAAACTATATAAAATCCGTTAAAACAGCGCGAAAATACGAAATTATAATTTTCGCCCAAATACGGCCATATGGCCCCAACTCGGCTCGAAATTCGCCCAAAAACTTAGTGTTCCAAATCCGGTTTTTAGTGTGCGGAATCGATTAGGCATATCAAAACTATATAAAATCCGTTAAAACAGCGCAATAATACGAAATTATAATTTTCGCTCAAATACGGTCATATGGCCCCAACTCGGCTCGAAATTCGCCCAAAAACTTAGTGTTCCAAATCCGGTTTTTAGTGTGCGGAATCGATTAGGCATATCAAAACTATATAAAATCCGTTAAAACAGCGCGAAAATACGAAATTATAATTTTCGCCCAAATACGGCCATATGGCCCCAACTCGGCTCGAAATTCGCCCAAAAACTTAGTGTTCCAAATCCGGTTTTTAGTGTGCGGAATCGATTAGGCATATCAAAACTATATAAAATCCGTTTAAACAGCGCGAAAATACGAAATTATAATTTTCGCCCAAATACGGCCATATGGCCCCAACTCGGCTCGAAATTCGCCCAAAAACTTAGTGTTCCAAATCCGGTTTTTAGTGTGCGGAATCGATTAGGCATATCAAAACTATATAAAATCCGTTAAAACAGCGCGAAAATACGAAATTATAATTTTCGCTCAAATACGGTCATATGGCCCCAACTCGGCTCGAAATTCGCCCAAAAACTTAGTGTTCCAAATCCGGTTTTTAGTGTGCGGAGTCGATTAGGCATATCAAAACGATATAAAATCCGTTTAAACAGCGCGAAAATACGAAATTATAATTTTCGCCCAAATACGGCCATATGGCCCCAACTCGGCTCGAAATTCGCCCAAAAACTTAGTGTTCCAAATCCGGTTTTTAGTGTGCGGAATCGATTAGGCATATCAAAACTATATAAAATCCGTTAAAACAGCGCGAAAATACGAAATTATAATTTTCGCCCAAATACGGCCATATGGCCCCAACTCGGCTCGAAATTCGCCCAAAAACTTAGTGTTCCAAATCCGGTTTTTAGTGTGCGGAATCGATTAGGCATATCAAAACTATATAAAATCCGTTAAAACAGCGCGAAAATACGAAATTATAATTTTCGCCCAAATACGGCCATATGGCCCCAACTCGGCTCGAAATTCGCCCAAAAACTTAGTGTTCCAAATCCGGTTTTTAGTGTGCGGAATCGATTAGGCATATCAAAACTATATAAAATCCGTTAAAACAGCGCGAAAATACGAAATTATAATTTTCGCCCAAATACGGCCATATGGCCCCAACTCGGCTCGAAATTCGTCCAAAAACTTAGTGTTCCAAATCCGGTTTTTAGTGTGCGGAATCGATTAGGCATATCAAAACTATATAAAATCCGTTAAAACAGCGCGAAAATACGAAATTATAATTTTCGCCCAAATACGGCCATATGGCCCCAACTCGGCTCGAAATTCGCCCAAAAACTTAGTGTTCCAAATCCGGTTTTTAGTGTGCGGAATCGATTAGGCATATCAAAACTATATAAAATCCGTTAAAACAGCGCGAAAATACGAAATTATAATTTTCGCCCAAATACGGCCATATGGCCCCAACTCGGCTCGAAATTCGCCCAAAAACTTAGTGTTCCAAATCCGGTTTTTAGTGTGCGGAATCGATTAGGCATATCAAAACTATATAAAATCCGTTAAAACAGCGCAATAATACGAAATTATAATTTTCGCCCAAATACGGCCATATGGCCCCAACTCGGCTCGAAATTCGCCCAAAAACTTAGTGTTCCAAATCCGGTTTTTAGTGTGCGGAATCGATTAGGCATATCAAAACTATATAAAATCCGTTAAAACAGCGCGAAAATGCGAAATTATAATTTTCGCCCAAATACGGCCATATGGCCCCAACTCGGCTCGAAATTCGCCCAAAAACTTAGTGTTCCAAATCCGGTTTTTAGTGTGCGGAATCGATTAGGCATATCAAAACGATATAAAATCCGTTAAAACAGCGCGAAAATACGAAATTATAATGTTCGCCCAAATACGGCCATATGGCCCCAACTCGGCTCGAAATTCGCCCAAAAACTTAGTGTTCCAAATCCGGTTTTTAGTGTGCGGAGTCGATTAGGCATATCAAAACTATATAAAATCCGTTAAAACAGCGCGAAAATACGAAATTATAATTTTCGCCCAAATACGGCCATATGGCCCCAACTCGGCTCGAAATTCGCCCAAAAACTTAGTGTTCCAAATCCGGTTTTTAGTGTGCGGAATCGATTAGGCATATCAAAACTATATAAAATCCGTTAAAACAGCGCGAAAATACGAAATTATAATTTTCGCTCAAATACGGTCATATGGCCCCAACTCGGCTCGAAATTCGCCCAAAAACTTAGTGTTCCAAATCCGGTTTTTAGTGTGCGGAATCGATTAGGCATATCAAAACGATATAAAATCCGTTTAAACAGCGCGAAAATACGAAATTATAATTTTCGCCCAAATACGGCCATATGGCCCCAACTCGGCTCGAAATTCGCCCAAAAACTTAGTGTTCCAAATCCGGTTTTTAGTGTGCGGAATCGATTAGGCATATCAAAACTATATAAAATCCGTTAAAACAGCGCGAAAATACGAAATTATAATTTTCGCCCAAATACGGCCATATGGCCCCAACTCGGCTCGAAATTCGCCCAAAAACTTAGTGTTCCAAATCCGGTTTTTAGTGTGCGGAATCGATTAGGCATATCAAAACTATATAAAATCCGTTAAAACAGCGCGAAAATACGAAATTATAATTTTCGCCCAAATACGGCCATATGGCCCCAACTCGGCTCGAAATTCGCCCAAAAACTTAGTGTTCCAAATCCGGTTTTTAGTGTGCGGAATCGATTAGGCATATCAAAACTATATAAAATCCGTTAAAACAGCGCGAAAATACGAAATTATAATTTTCGCCCAAATACGGCCATATGGCCCCAACTCGGCTCGAAATTCGTCCAAAAACTTAGTGTTCCAAATCCGGTTTTTAGTGTGCGGAATCGATTAGGCATATCAAAACTATATAAAATCCGTTAAAACAGCGCGAAAATACGAAATTATAATTTTCGCCCAAATACGGCCATATGGCCCCAACTCGGCTCGAAATTCGCCCAAAAACTTAGTGTTCCAAATCCGGTTTTTAGTGTGCGGAATCGATTAGGCATATCAAAACTATATAAAATCCGTTAAAACAGCGCGAAAATACGAAATTATAATTTTCGCCCAAATACGGCCATATGGCCCCAACTCGGCTCGAAATTCGCCCAAAAACTTAGTGTTCCAAATCCGGTTTTTAGTGTGCGGAATCGATTAGGCATATCAAAACTATATAAAATCCGTTAAAACAGCGCAATAATACGAAATTATAATTTTCGCCCAAATACGGCCATATGGCCCCAACTCGGCTCGAAATTCGCCCAAAAACTTAGTGTTCCAAATCCGGTTTTTAGTGTGCGGAATCGATTAGGCATATCAAAACTATATAAAATCCGTTAAAACAGCGCGAAAATGCGAAATTATAATTTTCGCCCAAATACGGCCATATGGCCCCAACTCGGCTCGAAATTCGCCCAAAAACTTAGTGTTCCAAATCCGGTTTTTAGTGTGCGGAATCGATTAGGCATATCAAAACGATATAAAATCCGTTAAAACAGCGCGAAAATACGAAATTATAATGTTCGCCCAAATACGGCCATATGGCCCCAACTCGGCTCGAAATTCGCCCAAAAACTTAGTGTTCCAAATCCGGTTTTTAGTGTGCGGAGTCGATTAGGCATATCAAAACTATATAAAATCCGTTAAAACAGCGCGAAAATACGAAATTATAATTTTCGCCCAAATACGGCCATATGGCCCCAACTCGGCTCGAAATTCGCCCAAAAACTTAGTGTTCCAAATCCGGTTTTTAGTGTGCGGAATCGATTAGGCATATCAAAACTATATAAAATCCGTTAAAACAGCGCGAAAATACGAAATTATAATTTTCGCCCAAATACGGCCATATGGCCCCAACTCGGCTCGAAATTCGCCCAAAAACTTAGTGTTCCAAATCCGGTTTTTAGTGTGCGGAATCGATTAGGCATATCAAAACTATATAAAATCCGTTAAAACAGCGCGAAAATACGAAATTATAATTTTCGCCCAAATACGGCCATATGGCCCCAACTCGGCTCGAAATTCGCCCAAAAACTTAGTGTTCCAAATCCGGTTTTTAGTGTGCGGAATCGATTAGGCATATCAAAACTATATAAAATCCGTTAAAACAGCGCGAAAATACGAAATTATAATTTTCGCCCAAATACGGCCATATGGCCCCAACTCGGCTCGAAATTCGCCCAAAAACTTAGTGTTCCAAATCCGGTTTTTAGTGTGCGGAATCGATTAGGCATATCAAAACTATATAAAATCCGTTTAAACAGCGCGAAAATACGAAATTATAATTTTCGCCCAAATACGGCCATATGGCCCCAACTCGGCTCGAAATTCGCCCAAAAACTTAGTGTTCCAAATCCGGTTTTTAGTGTGCGGAATCGATTAGGCATATCAAAACTATATAAAATCCGTTAAAACAGCGCGAAAATACGAAATTATAATTTTCGCCCAAATACGGCCATATGGCCCCAACTCGGCTCGAAATTCGCCCAAAAACTTAGTGTTCCAAATCCGGTTTTTAGTGTGCGGAATCGATTAGGCATATCAAAACTATATAAAATCCGTTAAAACAGCGCGAAAATACGAAATTATAATGTTCGCCCAAATACGGCCATATGGCCCCAACTCGGCTCGAAATTCGCCCAAAAACTTAGTGTTCCAAATCCGGTTTTTAGTGTGCGGAGTCGATTAGGCATATCAAAACTATATAAAATCCGTTAAAACAGCGCGAAAATACGAAATTATAATTTTCGCCCAAATACGGCCATATGGCCCCAACTCGGCTCGAAATTCGCCCAAAATCTTAGTGTTCCAAATCCGGTTTTTAGTGTGCGGAATCGATTAGGCATATCAAAACTATATAAAATCCGTTAAAACAGCGCGAAAATACGAAATTATAATTTTCGCCCAAATACGGCCATATGGCCCCAACTCGGCTCGAAATTCGCCCAAACCGATTTTTAGTGTGCGGAATCGATTAGGCATATCAAAACTATATAAAATCCGTTAAAACAGCGCGAAAATACGAAATTATAATTTTCGCCCAAATACGGCCATATGGCCCCAACTCGGCTCGAAATTCGCCCAAAAACTTAGTGTTCCAAATCCGGTTTTTAGTGTGCGGAATCGATTAGGCATATCAAAACTATATAAAATCCGTTAAAACAGCGCGAAAATACGAAATTATAATTTTCGCCCAAATACGGCCATATGGCCCCAACTCGGCTCGAAATTCGCCCAAAAACTTAGTGTTCCAAATCCTGTTTTTAGTGTGCGGAATCGATTAGGCATATCAAAACTATATAAAATCCGTTAAAACAGCGCGAAAATACGAAATTATAATTTTCGCCCAAATACGGCCATATGGCCCCAACTCGGCTCGAAATTCGCCCAAAAACTTAGTGTTCCAAATCCGGTTTTTAGTGTGCGGAATCGATTAGGCATATCAAAACTATATAAAATCCGTTAAAACAGCGCGAAAATACGAAATTATAATTTTCGCTCAAATACGGTCATATGGCCCCAACTCGGCTCGAAATTCGCCCAAAAACTTAGTGTTCCAAATCCGGTTTTTAGTGTGCGGAGTCGATTAGGCATATCAAAACTATATAAAATCCGTTAAAACAGCGCAATAATACGAAATTATAATTTTCGCCCAAATACGGCCATATGGCCCCAACTCGGCTCGAAATTCGCCCAAAAACTTAGTGTTCCAAATCCGGTTTTTAGTGTGCGGAATCGATTAGGCATATCAAAACTATATAAAATCCGTTAAAACAGCGCGAAAATGCGAAATTATAATTTTCGCCCAAATACGGCCATATGGCCCCAACTCGGCTCGAAATTCGCCCAAAAACTTAGTGTTCCAAATCCGGTTTTTAGTGTGCGGAATCGATTAGGCATATCAAAACTATATAAAATCCGTTAAAACAGCGCGAAAATACGAAATTATAATGTTCGCCCAAATACGGCCATATGGCCCCAACTCGGCTCGAAATTCGCCCAAAAACTTAGTGTTCCAAATCCGGTTTTTAGTGTGCGGAGTCGATTAGGCATATCAAAACTATATAAAATCCGTTAAAACAGCGCGAAAATACGAAATTATAATTTTCGCCCAAATACGGCCATATGGCCCCAACTCGGCTCGAAATTCGCCCAAAAACTTAGTGTTCCAAATCCGGTTTTTAGTGTGCGGAATCGATTAGGCATATCAAAACTATATAAAATCCGTTAAAACAGCGCGAAAATACGAAATTATAATGTTCGCCCAAATACGGCCATATGGCCCCAACTCGGCTCGAAATTCGCCCAAAAACTTAGTGTTCCAAATCCGGTTTTTAGTGTGCGGAGTCGATTAGGCATATCAAAACTATATAAAATCCGTTAAAACAGCGCGAAAATACGAAATTATAATTTTCGCCCAAATACGGCCATATGGCCCCAACTCGGCTCGAAATTCGCCCAAAAACTTAGTGTTCCAAATCCGGTTTTTAGTGTGCGGAATCGATTAGGCATATCAAAACTATATAAAATCCGTTAAAACAGCGCGAAAATACGAAATTATAATTTTCGCCCAAATACGGCCATATGGCCCCAACTCGGCTCGAAATTCGCCCAAAAACTTAGTGTTTCAAATCCGGTTTTTAGTGTGCGGAATCGATTAGGCATATCAAAACTATATAAAATCCGTGAAAACAGCGCAATAATACGAAATTATAATTTTCGCCCAAATACGGCCATATGGCCCCAACTCGGCTCGAAATTCGCCCAAAAACTTAGTGTTCCAAATCCGGTTTTTAGTGTGCGGAATCGATTAGGCATATCAAAACTATATAAAATCCGTTAAAACAGCGCGAAAATACGAAATTATAATTTTCGCCCAAATACGGCCATATGGCCCCAACTCGGCTCGAAATTCGCCCAAAAACTTAGTGTTCCAAATCCGGGTTTTAGTGTGCGGAATCGATTAGGCATATCAAAACTATATAAAATCCGTTAAAACAGCGCGAAAATGCGAAATTATAATTTTCGCCCAAATACGGCCATATGGCCCCAACTCGGCTCGAAATTCGCCCAAAAACTTAGTGTTCCAAATCCGGTTTTTAGTGTGCGGAATCGATTAGGCATATCAAAACTATATAAAATCCGTTTAAACAGCGCGAAAATACGAAATTATAATTTTCGCCCAAATACGGCCATATGGCCCCAACTCGGCTCGAAATTCGCCCAAAAACTTAGTGTTCCAAATCCGGTTTTTAGTGTGCGGAATCGATTAGGCATATCAAAACTATATAAAATCCGTTAAAACAGCGCGAAAATACGAAATTATAATTTTCGCCCAAATACGGCCATATGGCCCCAACTCGGCTCGAAATTCGCCCAAAAACTTAGTGTTCCAAATCCGGTTTTTAGTGTGCGGAATCGATTAGGCATATCAAAACTATATAAAATCCGTTAAAACAGCGCGAAAATACGAAATTATAATGTTCGCCCAAATACGGCCATATGGCCCCAACTCGGCTCGAAATTCGCCCAAAAACTTAGTGTTCCAAATCCGGTTTTTAGTGTGCGGAGTCGATTAGGCATATCAAAACTATATAAAATCCGTTAAAACAGCGCGAAAATACGAAATTATAATTTTCGCCCAAATACGGCCATATGGCCCCAACTCGGCTCGAAATTCGCCCAAAATCTTAGTGTTCCAAATCCGGTTTTTAGTGTGCGGAATCGATTAGGCATATCAAAACTATATAAAATCCGTTAAAACAGCGCGAAAATACGAAATTATAATTTTCGCCCAAATACGGCCATATGGCCCCAACTCGGCTCGAAATTCGCCCAAACCGATTTTTAGTGTGCGGAATCGATTAGGCATATCAAAACTATATAAAATCCGTTAAAACAGCGCGAAAATACGAAATTATAATTTTCGCCCAAATACGGCCATATGGCCCCAACTCGGCTCGAAATTCGCCCAAAAACTTAGTGTTCCAAATCCGGTTTTTAGTGTGCGGAATCGATTAGGCATATCAAAACTATATAAAATCCGTTAAAAACAGCGCGAAAATACGAAATTATAATTTTCGCCCAAATACGGCCATATGGCCCCAACTCGGCTCGAAATTCGCCCAAAAACTTAGTGTTCCAAATCCTGTTTTTAGTGTGCGGAATCGATTAGGCATATCAAAACTATATAAAATCCGTTAAAACAGCGCGAAAATACGAAATTATAATTTTCGCCCAAATACGGCCATATGGCCCCAACTCGGCTCGAAATTCGCCCAAAAACTTAGTGTTCCAAATCCGGTTTTTAGTGTGCGGAATCGATTAGGCATATCAAAACTATATAAAATCCGTTAAAACAGCGCGAAAATACGAAATTATAATTTTCGCTCAAATACGGTCATATGGCCCCAACTCGGCTCGAAATTCGCCCAAAAACTTAGTGTTCCAAATCCGGTTTTTAGTGTGCGGAGTCGATTAGGCATATCAAAACTATATAAAATCCGTTAAAACAGCGCAATAATACGAAATTATAATTTTCGCCCAAATACGGCCATATGGCCCCAACTCGGCTCGAAATTCGCCCAAAAACTTAGTGTTCCAAATCCGGTTTTTAGTGTGCGGAATCGATTAGGCATATCAAAACTATATAAAATCCGTTAAAACAGCGCGAAAATGCGAAATTATAATTTTCGCCCAAATACGGCCATATGGCCCCAACTCGGCTCGAAATTCGCCCAAAAACTTAGTGTTCCAAATCCGGTTTTTAGTGTGCGGAATCGATTAGGCATATCAAAACTATATAAAATCCGTTAAAACAGCGCGAAAATACGAAATTATAATGTTCGCCCAAATACGGCCATATGGCCCCAACTCGGCTCGAAATTCGCCCAAAAACTTAGTGTTCCAAATCCGGTTTTTAGTGTGCGGAGTCGATTAGGCATATCAAAACTATATAAAATCCGTTAAAACAGCGCGAAAATACGAAATTATAATTTTCGCCCAAATACGGCCATATGGCCCCAACTCGGCTCGAAATTCGCCCAAAAACTTAGTGTTCCAAATCCGGTTTTTAGTGTGCGGAATCGATTAGGCATATCAAAACTATATAAAATCCGTTAAAACAGCGCGAAAATACGAAATTATAATTTTCGCCCAAATACGGCCATATGGCCCCAACTCGGCTCGAAATTCGCCCAAAAACTTAGTGTTTCAAATCCGGTTTTTAGTGTGCGGAATCGATTAGGCATATCAAAACTATATAAAATCCGTGAAAACAGCGCAATAATACGAAATTATAATTTTCGCCCAAATACGGCCATATGGCCCCAACTCGGCTCGAAATTCGCCCAAAAACTTAGTGTTCCAAATCCGGTTTTTAGTGTGCGGAATCGATTAGGCATATCAAAACTATATAAAATCCGTTAAAACAGCGCGAAAATACGAAATTATAATTTTCGCCCAAATACGGCCATATGGCCCCAACTCGGCTCGAAATTCGCCCAAAAACTTAGTGTTCCAAATCCGGGTTTTAGTGTGCGGAATCGATTAGGCATATCAAAACTATATAAAATCCGTTAAAACAGCGCGAAAATACGAAATTATAATTTTCGCCCAAATACGGCCATATGGCCCCAACTCGGCTCGAAATTCGCCCAAAAACTTAGTGTTCCAAATCCGGTTTTTAGTGTGCGGAATCGATTAGGCATATCAAAACTATATAAAATCCGTTAAAACAGCGCGAAAATACGAAATTATAATTTTCGCCCAAATACGGCCATATGGCCCCAACTCGGCTCGAAATTCGCCCAAAAACTTAGTGTTCCAAATCCGGTTTTTAGTGTGCGGAATCGATTAGGCATATCAAAACTATATAAAATCCGTTAAAACAGCGCGAAAATGCGAAATTATAATTTTCGCCCAAATACGGCCATATGGCCCCAACTCGGCTCGAAATTCGCCCAAAAACTTAGTGTTCCAAATCCGGTTTTTAGTGTGCGGAATCGATTAGGCATATCAAAACTATATAAAATCCGTTTAAACAGCGCGAAAATACGAAATTATAATTTTCGCCCAAATACGGCCATATGGCCCCAACTCGGCTCGAAATTCGCCCAAAAACTTAGTGTTCCAAATCCGGTTTTTAGTGTGCGGAATCGATTAGGCATATCAAAACTATATAAAATCCGTTAAAACAGCGCGAAAATACGAAATTATAATTTTCGCTCAAATACGGTCATATGGCCCCAACTCGGCTCGAAATTCGCCCAAAAACTTAGTGTTCCAAATCCGGTTTTTAGTGTGCGGAGTCGATTAGGCATATCAAAACGATATAAAATCCGTTTAAACAGCGCGAAAATACGAAATTATAATTTTCGCCCAAATACGGCCATATGGCCCCAACTCGGCTCGAAATTCGCCCAAAAACTTAGTGTTCCAAATCCGGTTTTTAGTGTGCGGAATCGATTAGGCATATCAAAACTATATAAAATCCGTTAAAACAGCGCGAAAATACGAAATTATAATTTTCGCCCAAATACGGCCATATGGCCCCAACTCGGCTCGAAATTCGCCCAAAAACTTAGTGTTCCAAATCCGGTTTTTAGTGTGCGGAATCGATTAGGCATATCAAAACTATATAAAATCCGTTAAAACAGCGCGAAAATACGAAATTATAATTTTCGCCCAAATACGGCCATATGGCCCCAACTCGGCTCGAAATTCGCCCAAAAACTTAGTGTTCCAAATCCGGTTTTTAGTGTGCGGAATCGATTAGGCATATCAAAACTATATAAAATCCGTTAAAACAGCGCGAAAATACGAAATTATAATTTTCGCCCAAATACGGCCATATGGCCCCAACTCGGCTCGAAATTCGCCCAAAAACTTAGTGTTCCAAATCCGGTTTTTAGTGTGCGGAATCGATTAGGCATATCAAAACTATATAAAATCCGTTAAAACAGCGCGAAAATACGAAATTATAATTTTCGCTCAAATACGGTCATATGGCCCCAACTCGGCTCGAAATTCGCCCAAAAACTTAGTGTTCCAAATCCGGTTTTTAGTGTGCGGAGTCGATTAGGCATATCAAAACTATATAAAATCCGTTAAAACAGCGCAATAATACGAAATTATAATTTTCGCCCAAATACGGCCATATGGCCCCAACTCGGCTCGAAATTCGCCCAAAAACTTAGTGTTCCAAATCCGGTTTTTAGTGTGCGGAATCGATTAGGCATATCAAAACTATATAAAATCCGTTAAAACAGCGCGAAAATACGAAATTATAATGTTCGCCCAAATACGGCCATATGGCCCCAACTCGGCTCGAAATTCGCCCAAAAACTTAGTGTTCCAAATCCGGTTTTTAGTGTGCGGAATCGATTAGGCATATCAAAACTATATAAAATCCGTTAAAACAGCGCGAAAATACGAAATTATAATTTTCGCCCAAATACGGCCATATGGCCCCAACTCGGCTCGAAATTCGCCCAAAAACTTAGTGTTCCAAATCCGGTTTTTAGTGTGCGGAATCGATTAGGCATATCAAAACTATATAAAATCCGTTAAAACAGCGCGAAAATACGAAATTATAATTTTCGCCCAAATACGGCCATATGGCCCCAACTCGGCTCGAAATTCGCCCAAAAACTTAGTGTTTCAAATCCGGTTTTTAGTGTGCGGAATCGATTAGGCATATCAAAACTATATAAAATCCGTGAAAACAGCGCAATAATACGAAATTATAATTTTCGCCCAAATACGGCCATATGGCCCCAACTCGGCTCGAAATTCGCCCAAAAACTTAGTGTTCCAAATCCGGTTTTTAGTGTGCGGAATCGATTAGGCATATCAAAACTATATAAAATCCGTTAAAACAGCGCAATAATACGAAATTATAATTTTCGCCCAAATACGGCCATATGGCCCCAACTCGACTCGAAATTCGCCCAAAAACTTAGTGTTCCAAATCCGGTTTTTAGTGTGCGGAATCGATTAGGCATATCAAAACTATATAAAATCCGTTAAAACAGCGCGAAAATGCGAAATTATAATTTTCGCCCAAATACGGCCATATGGCCCCAACTCGGCTCGAAATTCGCCCAAAAACTTAGTGTTCCAAATCCGGTTTTTAGTGTGCGGAATCGATTAGGCATATCAAAACTATATAAAATCCGTTAAAACAGCGCGAAAATACGAAATTATAATTTTCGCCCAAATACGGCCATATGGCCCCAACTCGGCTCGAAATTCGCCCAAAAACTTAGTGTTCCAAATCCGGGTTTTAGTGTGCGGAATCGATTAGGCATATCAAAACTATATAAAATCCGTTAAAACAGCGCGAAAATACGAAATTATAATTTTCGCCCAAATACGGCCATATGGCCCCAACTCGGCTCGAAATTCGCCCAAAAACTTAGTGTTCCAAATCCGGTTTTTAGTGTGCGGAATCGATTAGGCATATCAAAACTATATAAAATCCGTGAAAACAGCGCAATAATACGAAATTATAATTTTCGCCCAAATACGGCCATATGGCCCCAACTCGGCTCGAAATTCGCCCAAAAACTTAGTGTTCCAAATCCGGTTTTTAGTGTGCGGAATCGATTAGGCATATCAAAACTATATAAAATCCGTTAAAACAGCGCGAAAATGCGAAATTATAATTTTCGCCCAAATACGGCCATATGGCCCCAACTCGGCTCGAAATTCGCCCAAAAACTTAGTGTTCCAAATCCGGTTTTTAGTGTGCGGAGTCGATTAGGCATATCAAAACTATATAAAATCCGTTTAAACAGCGCGAAAATACGAAATTATAATGTTCGCCCAAATACGGCCATATGGCCCCAACTCGGCTCGAAATTCGCCCAAAAACTTAGTGTTCCAAATCCGGTTTTTAGTGTGCGGAATCGATTAGGCATATCAAAACTATATAAAATTCGTTAAAACAGCGCGAAAATACGAAATTATAATTTTCGCCCAAATACGGCCATATGGCCCCAACTCGGCTCGAAATTCGCCCAAAAACTTAGTGTTCCAAATCCGGTTTTTAGTGTGCGGAATCGATTAGGCATATCAAAACTATATAAAATCCGTTAAAACAGCGCGAAAATACGAAATTATAATTTTCGCCCAAATACGGCCATATGGCCCCAACTCGGCTCGAAATTCGCCCAAAAACTTAGTGTTCCAAATCCGGTTTTTAGTGTGCGGAATCGATTAGGCATATCAAAACTATATAAAATCCGTTAAAACAGCGCGAAAATACGAAATTATAATTTTCGCCCAAATACGGCCATATGGCCCTAACTCGGCTCGAAATTCGCCCAAAAACTTAGTGTTCCAAATCCGGTTTTTAGTGTGCGGAATCGATTAGGCATATCAAAACTATATAAAATCCGTTACAACAGCGCGAAAATGCGAAATTATAATTTTCGCCCAAATACGGCCATATGGCCCCAACTCGGCTCGAAATTCGCCCAAAAACTTAGTGTTCCAAATCCGGTTTTTAGTGTGCGGAATCGATTAGGCATATCAAAACTATATAAAATCCGTTAAAACAGCGCGAAAATACGAAATTATAATTTTCGCCCAAATACGGCCATATGGCCCCAACTCGGCTCGAAATTCGCCCAAAAACTTAGTGTTCCAAATCCGGGTTTTAGTGTGCGGAATCGATTAGGCATATCAAAACTATATAAAATCCGTTAAAACAGCGCGAAAATACGAAATTATAATTTTCGCCCAAATACGGCCATATGGCCCCAACTCGGCTCGAAATTCGCCCAAAAACTTAGTGTTCCAAATCCGGTTTTTAGTGTGCGGAATCGATTAGGCATATCAAAACTATATAAAATCCGTTAAAACAGCGCGAAAATACGAAATTATAATTTTCGCCCAAATACGGCCATATGGCCCCAACTCGGCTCGAAATTCGCCCAAAAACTTAGTGTTCCAAATCCGGTTTTTAGTGTGCGGAATCGATTAGGCATATCAAAACTATATAAAATCCGTGAAAACAGCGCAATAATACGAAATTATAATTTTCGCCCAAATACGGCCATATGGCCCCAACTCGGCTCGAAATTCGCCCAAAAACTTAGTGTTCCAAATCCGGTTTTTAGTGTGCGGAATCGATTAGGCATATCAAAACTATATAAAATCCGTTAAAACAGCGCGAAAATGCGAAATTATAATTTTCGCCCAAATACGGCCATATGGCCCCAACTCGGCTCGAAATTCGCCCAAAAACTTAGTGTTCCAAATCCGGTTTTTAGTGTGCGGAGTCGATTAGGCATATCAAAACTATATAAAATCCGTTTAAACAGCGCGAAAATACGAAATTATAATGTTCGCCCAAATACGGCCATATGGCCCCAACTCGGCTCGAAATTCGCCCAAAAACTTAGTGTTCCAAATCCGGTTTTTAGTGTGCGGAATCGATTAGGCATATCAAAACTATATAAAATCCGTTAAAACAGCGCGAAAATACGAAATTATAATTTTCGCCCAAATACGGCCATATGGCCCCAACTCGGCTCGAAATTCGCCCAAAAACTTAGTGTTCCAAATCCGGTTTTTAGTGTGCGGAATCGATTAGGCATATCAAAACTATATAAAATCCGTTAAAACAGCGCGAAAATACGAAATTATAATTTTCGCCCAAATACGGCCATATGGCCCCAACTCGGCTCGAAATTCGCCCAAAAACTTAGTGTTCCAAATCCGGTTTTTAGTGTGCGGAATCGATTAGGCATATCAAAACTATATAAAATCCGTGAAAACAGCGCAATAATACGAAATTATAATTTTCGCCCAAATACGGCCATATGGCCCCAACTCGGCTCGAAATTCGCCCAAAAATTTAGTGTTCCAAATCCGGTTTTTAGTGTGCGGAGTCGATTAGGCATATCAAAACTATATAAAATCCGTTAAAACAGCGCGAAAATACGAAATTATAATTTTTGCCCAAATACGGCCATATGGCCCCAACTCGGCTCGAAATTCGCCCAAAAACTTAGTGTTCCAAATCCGGTTTTTAGTGTGCGGAATCGATTAGGCATATCAAAACTATATAAAATCCGTTAAAACAGCGCGAAAATACGAAATTATAATTTTCGCCCAAATACGGCCATATGGCCCCAACTCGGCTCGAAATTCGCCCAAAAACTTAGTGTTCCAAATCCGGTTTTTAGTGTGCGGAATCGATTAGGCATAATAAAACTATAAAAAATCCGTTAAAACAGCGCGAAAATACGAAATTATAATTTTCGCCCAAATACGGCCATATGGCCCCAACTCGGCTCGAAATTCGCCCAAAAATTTAGTGTTCCAAATCCGGTTTTTAGTGTGCGGATTCGATTAGGCATATCAAAACTATATAAAATCCGTTAAAACAGCGCGAAACTACGAAATTATAATTTTCGCCCAAATACGGCCATATGGCCCCAACTCGGCTCGAAATTCGCCCAAAAACTTAGTGTTCCAAATCCGGTTTTTAGTGTGCGGAATCGATTAGGCATATCAAAACTATATAAAATCCGTTAAAACAGCGCGAAAATACGAAATTATAATTTTCGCCCAAATACGGCCATATGGCCCCAACTCGGCTCGAAATTCGCCCAAAAACTTAGTGTTCCAAATCCGGTTTTTAGTGTGCGGAGTCGATTAGGCATATCAAAACTATATAAAATCCGTTAAAACAGCGCGAAAATACGAAATTATAATTTTCGCCCAAATACGGCTATATGGCCCCAACTCGGCTCAAAATTCGCCCAAAAACTTAGTGTTCCAAATCCGGTTTTTAGTGTGCGGAATCGATTAGGCATATCAAAACTATATAAAATCCGTTAAAACAGCGCGAAAATACGAAATTATAATTTTCGCCCAAATACGGCCATATGGCCCCAACTCGGCTCGAAATTCGCCCAAAAACTTAGTGTTCCAAATCCGGTTTTTAGTGTGCGGAATCGATTAGGCATATCAAAACTATATAAAATCCGTTATAACAGCGCGAAACTACGAAATTATAATTTTCGCCCAAATACGGCCATATGGCCCCAACTCGGCTCGAAATTCGCCCAAAAACTTAGTGTTCCAAATCCGGTTTTTAGTGTGCGGAATCGATTAGGCATATCAAAACTATATAAAATCCGTTAAAACAGCGCGAAAATACGAAATTATAATTTTCGCCCAAATACGGCCATATGGCCCCAACTCGGCTCGAAATTCGCCCAAAAACTTAGTGTTCCAAATCCGGTTTTTAGTGTGCGGAATCGATTAGGCATAATAAAACTATAAAAAATCCGTTAAAACAGCGCGAAAATACGAAATTATAATTTTCGCCCAAATACGGCCATATGGCCCCAACTCGGCTCGAAATTCGCCCAAAAATTTAGTGTTCCAAATCCGGTTTTTAGTGTGCGGATTCGATTAGGCATATCAAAACTATATAAAATCCGTTAAAACAGCGCGAAACTACGAAATTATAATTTTCGCCCAAATACGGCCATATGGCCCCAACTCGGCTCGAAATTCGCCCAAAAACTTAGTGTTCCAAATCCGGTTTTTAGTGTGCGGAATCGATTAGGCATATCAAAACTATATAAAATCCGTTAAAACAGCGCGAAAATACGAAATTATAATTTTCGCCCAAATACGGCCATATGGCCCCAACTCGGCTCGAAATTCGCCCAAAAACTTAGTGTTCCAAATCCGGTTTTTAGTGTGCGGAGTCGATTAGGCATATCAAAACTATATAAAATCCGTTAAAACAGCGCGAAAATACGAAATTATAATTTTCGCCCAAATACGGCTATATGGCCCCAACTCGGCTCAAAATTCGCCCAAAAACTTAGTGTTCCAAATCCGGTTTTTAGTGTGCGGAATCGATTAGGCATATCAAAACTATATAAAATCCGTTAAAACAGCGCGAAAATACGAAATTATAATTTTCGCCCAAATACGGCCATATGGCCCCAACTCGGCTCGAAATTCGCCCAAAAACTTAGTGTTCCAAATCCGGTTTTTAGTGTGCGGAATCGATTAGGCATATCAAAACTATATAAAATCCGTTATAACAGCGCGAAACTACGAAATTATAATTTTCGCCCAAATACGGCCATATGGCCCCAACTCGGCTCGAAATTCGCCCAAAAACTTACCGTCTTACCATAAATCGATGTTTAAACACTCTCTAGACCACTCTTCAGTCAAACACGATTTTGGCATGTTAGACCGTGTTTGAATTTTTCTTACCACAAATCGTTGTCTTGCTCTTGTCTTGAGAAAAATGGTTTTACTCATAGAATAAGGATCACGATACTGTTTCTCTCTGGTTTTAATAAAATACGTATGGCAATACATAAACGCGTTACGTTATATGCAGGACAAGTTGAGTACAACATAAACAAATGTATCTCAAAAGTTGATAATAATAATTGAATTAAGTTATTAATTGATATAATTTATTTTTAAAAGTATTATTGTCTATAAATATAATTGTTGATTGAAGAAACAGTGAACTAATTACTCGATATTTTCATTCTCAAAGATCGTTTAATCCGTAAACGAAACGTTTTTTGAATTGACTTTTGATCGACGTTGTCTGACTGACTCATGTCATGTGTGACTATTATTTATTCGATCGACGTTGGGTTTAATTTTATATTTTCATACAATTTTAAATAGTTAAAACACGGATACGTAGAAGAGTTGCAATTAATGGATTTGTACCGTTGCGTTGCGTTTGTACCGAAAACACGAGCAGTAGTGTCGTGCCGCAACAACTGCCTCAATGTTCGGCAGAATAATCGTTTTGTCTATCTACTATCAACAAAGGTGAGTTACGAAGTTAGCTGCACCGAAGAAACAGCGAGCAGCAGTCAGTGCAGCGGAGAAAGGCGACGTGGATGGCTTCATCCTGGTGGAGAGGAAACGTCGACCGTATCCGTCCCGTAACCGACGTGGTATCGCCCCTGCTACAGCAACAGAGGTCACCTTACGTGTTGTGGAGCCTACCTGCACCGTATCGTTTACTTCAAGTAGCTACGAAGTACACGGACATGTTCCTCATATATTTGAATGATTTTATATGTGCGCGTGAGTAGGATATTATTGGGCATTCTACCCCACCTGCCGTTCCTACGTCTCACTCCGTTCGCCTTCGTCACTTTCGGTGTGGTAAAATGCCCAATAATATCGTATGGAGTAGGAGCCGTTCAACATTTCCGTTTTATTGATTTACTTACTTTTTTATTACAATAACAACAATAACTGCGGCTCATGCTGACGATATGCTTCACTTTATAAATGCTGATGTAATTGATATATTACCTCATTATTAAACATACACATGCACAGTCGCCATGAAATTTGTAAAACAACCACAATCGTTACATGTAAACAAACTCTGTGTTCAGTCTCAGGAGACTGGTTTTCGTCATGGAAAATTATTACCTAATTCGGTACGATGCATTATATGTGGACCGTCAAATTGCGGAAAAACCAATTTATTGATTGGTCTTCTTATTCACCAGAATGGTTTAATATTTCAAAATGTATATGTTTATTCAAAAACCTTGCAACAACCCAAGTACGTCTTTTTAGAAAAAGTTTTGCATCGAGTACCAGGCATGTCATTTCAGAAATATCATGAAAATGAGCAAGTACTGAGTGTTCAGGACGCAAAACCGAATTCTGTGATTGTATTTGATGATGTTGCTTGTGAAAATCAAAGTAGCATGCGTGATTATTTTGCAATGGGAAGACACAAGTTCATCGATTGTTTTTATTTAAATCAGACTTATAGTAAAATTCCTAAGCAGTTAGTAAGAGACAACGCGAATCTAATCATACTTTTTAAACAAGATGAAAGAAATATGAGACATGTTTATGAAGAACACGTCAATACTGATATGACATGGTCTGAATTTCGTGAAATGTGTTCAAAAATATGGAGTGTACCTTTCAACTATGTTGTAATTAATAAAGATTGTTCCAAAAACAAAGGATGTTATAGAAGTAAATTTGATACGTTTGTAGTATTTGACTAAGACGTGTACATATATAAGACCATTGCATGCGAGACATTATTATTCTTCTTACGACACTAAACCGATTACGATCTATTTATCAATATGGAAAAATCATTGAAAAGACAAATTGTTGAGGCGGCAGAAGCTGTAAAGAAAAAAGTACGAAAAATGAAAGATGCTGAGATTGACAACAAACAAGCACTGGAATCTGTTTTCAAGCCTGTAACTGAACCTCTCAACCTAATTGCTAACACTAGGAAGCAATTTTCACCCCTGCGTGCTAGTGAAGATTTTGTTGAGGTTCCGTTTGTGGACGAAACTTCACAAGAAGAAAAAACTGGTAGTTGTAATAATAATAGCGATGAAGATGAATCCGATATCAGCAGTGACTCTTTTCAATCAATAGTTGACAGCAAACAAGGTTGTGATACATCATCCTGGTCAGTATCTTCAGAAGCGTTAGTAGACATTCCATTCGGTGTTAGAGCAGAACGTGGGAAACTGATGTTAGGTTCCGCTAGTATATCGATCAACGATCAATACATTACCGTGGCTGGAAGTAAATACCGAAGTACACCTGGTTTGAAACAATTGCTGCTTAAGAAAGTCGTAGACATAAGCTTGGTTACAGAAAGCGATATGAAACATTATAAGTCTATGCTACTTGATACAAATGCACATCGTCGAGACTACGATTCAAATAAGCCAATAAAAAGTAACAAAGGACAAAAATATTTGCAAGTTATTAAGCCTCTTTTTAAACTGAAGAATGCAGTTCAGGGAAGGGGTCTACCGTTAAGAAAAGAGTGGAAAGAAGATGTAGATTTTGTGTACTGGGATGATCCTAATGAATTGGTTGAAAGATTGAAATTATTAATTGCGTCTAGAGATGCTGGTAACACAGGATTGGACAGTGAAATTATATCTATTATTGAAGAATTGCGTGAAAGTAAAATTATAAATAAATAAAATTAAAATTTAAAGGTTTCATTTTATCATCAGACTTTCAATACAGTACACCTTCAATATGAATATAGATAAATTCGGTCATTATGTTCATAAAAGAATGCGATTGTCAGACCTGTTTGATTTTAATGAAAATGCATTAATTAAATCAGAAAATGGCGATTTTGACTTAAAAACGTTGAGATTGAGAGGAATTAGAACTCCTATAGAAGCAGATGATGCTGTGAACAAGGACTATGTAGATCATTTGAATGCTAATACGATAAAAGAACTAAATAAACTCATTGGATCATTGCGTTCTCGAATCATAACAGATGCTCGAACTACTGTTCAATCAACTTTAAATGTAAAGGTACCTGAAGTTTTAACTCATTTGCAAGATAAGTTTTATACCAAAGCAGATGTCGATAAGTTACTTCAAAAAACAACATCTCCGTAATGGCAAAACAGCAAATCGTAAATGAAATACACAAAGCAGCTCGTAAAAATTTCCTTCGACGTCATGTTATTTTAAAAGGAATCCACGACTTATGGCAAGCAGATTTAATGGATATGCAAAACCTGAGAAAGTACAACAAGGGTTATAACTATATTTTAGCGGTGATTGACTGCTTTTCAAAATATGCCTGGGCTGAACCATTAAAATCAAAAAATAAAATTGATGTTGCTCGTGCATTTCAACATATACTGCTTAGCAGCCGTACTAATCCTGTTAACTTACAAACTGATATGGGGACAGAATTTTATAATAACACTTTTCAATCCCTAATGAAGAAGCACAACATTAATCATTACTCATCGTTCTCTACTAAAAAAGCATCTATTGTAGAGAGATTGATTAGAACTGTAAAAAATAAATTATATAAATATTTTAGTCTCAGTGGAAACTATAAGTGGTTAGGTCTACCATTGGATGATATAATGAAGAGTTATAACAACAGTAAACATCGCACTACCAAATTTAAACCGATTGATGTGAATAAATCGAATGAACCAGTAATAAAAGAAAATATAAAAAAAATAAAGAAACATGATTTATTTCAGTGGAAGCCTAAATTCAAAGTTGGTGATTGTGTTCGTATAAGTAAATACAAACATAATTTTGAGAAAGGTTACACTCCTAATTGGTCGACTGAGTTATTTAATGTAAAAAAGATTAATAAAACCTTACCAGTGACATATTACATAGAAGATCAACGAAAGCAGAACATATTAGGAGCTTTTTATGAGCAAGAACTTCAAAAGTCTAACTATCCTGACGTTTATTTGATAGAAAAAGTGTTGAAAAAGAAAGGAAATAAATTATTTGTCAAATGGTTAGGTTTAAGTAGTGCAGAAAACAGTTGGATTGACAAAGCGGCAATTATGTGTTAAGATATTATATAATCATTATTTTTTTAAATTCTTTCATTATACTTTAAGTAATGCAAGGTGGAGGACTAGTTAATAACATTATTAATAATCTACCATTTGAAGTTCATTTGCCTGGATACAATTATTGCGGACCAGGAACCAAACTTCACGAACGGTTAGCGCGAGGCGATCGAGGTGTAAATAAGCTAGACGAAGCTTGTATGCAACACGACATTGCGTACGCAAACTACACAGATTTATCAAATCGTCACAAAGCTGATTTACAACTACTTAACATGGCCAAACAAAGACTTAAATCAAAAGATGCAGGGAAAGGTGAAAAACTAAGCTCATGGCTAGTGAGCAAAGTCATGAAAGCTAAACTTAAGTCAGGATCCGGCGTCAAAACATTTAAAAGCTTAGTTTCAAAAATAAAATCAAAAGTTAAGAAACTCAGACACAAAGATAATAAGTCTTTAATAAAAGCAGCTTACTTAGTTGCAAAAAAGTTATTGCCAAACATCCATCATCGAATTCGGGTACCACGAGTAATACCCGTACCAAAGACTGGAGGAGTTCTTCCTTTAATCCCAATTTTCGCTGGTTTATCAGCTTTAGGAGCTCTAGCTGGTGGTGCAGCTGGCATTGCGAAAACCGTTAATGATTACAAAGCAGGCAATCGAAATTTGCAAGAAACAGAACGACACAATAAAGCTATGGAAGCTTTAGTATTGGGCAAGGGTTTATACATTAAACCGTATAAAAATGGTAAAGGATTGTTTGTAACATCTCCAAAAAACTGAAAAATATGCTACCCAGCCGCCCTCTAACTAATGTAGACATCTTAAAATATTCAAGAAATATACCTCATTTTCGTGGGGTCTACATGAAGGATCGATTACCTAGGAAGCCGAAACAGATTGAATGTGCTATTGTTAACTTAGATGATTCTAAGAACGAAGGAACGCATTGGGTAGCTTATGTTAAAATATATGACTATTGTGAATATTTTGATAGCTATGGAAATTTAAAACCTCCATTGGAACTGTTGCAATATTTTAAGAACTGTAAAGTTTTTTATAACTATACTAGATATCAAAATTTCAACACAGTAAATTGTGGTCATTTATGTTTAAAATATTTGTGGACATTTTGGAATAAAACTATATAAAATATACACTTTTATTTTATTTCTATCATTTGCAAGATGTCCCTCACTTTGTCGATAACTGGGAACTCATCAACTTTATCTACGTACTATCCTAATACGTTGCAATTAAATGGAGAGTATGAGTGTGCTTTATTGCATTTTTCAACATATAACTCTATTCCAAACATTGACAAAGGTAATAACAAGTTCTATTATGGCTCCAACGATGTTATTGAAATACCGGAAGGTACTTATGAATTGCAGGATATAAGTGAGTATTTAAAATCTGAAATAAAAGATGCATCAATTAAACTACAGTGTAATAATAATACTTTAAAAGCTAGTATATACTGTTCAAAAGACGTTAATTTTGAGAAAGAAAACTCTTTCAGAGCACTGTTAGGGTTTAATAAGCAGGTCTTGAAAGCAAATAAATGGCATCTGTCACAGTCTCCAGTCAACATTTTACCTACGACCGTAGTCAGGATTGAATGTGATATTGTAAGCGGATCATATATAAACGGTGAACCAAGTCACATTATTCACGAATTTGCACTCAATGTACCACCTGGATACAGGATCATAGAAATCCCGAAGAACTCAATATACTTTCCAATTAATCAAAACAACATAAGCTGTATACATATCAGGCTATTAGATAAAAACAATCGATTAATCAATCTACGCGGTGAAGAAGTGCAGCTATATTTACATCTTAGAAGAAAAACATGATTGACTACAATAAAAATGTGTCTCAACAAATTAAGAATATCAGTTCTACTCGGACCACCTGTCAAATAAGACCACGCTCTAAGAAAAAAAAAAAATTAACTGAAGACAATAAAGCGTTCCTTAGAGCGATCGGATTGGTAAAATGAATATCTTAGACGTTTTATCCGCTCCAACTTACGATAACACTATAGAAGGAATCGAATTTCATTCCTACAAGCCCTACGTAACAAGTTTCAACAGGAACGATGAAATCCGCATACCTATCAACCAACAAGACTTGTACGTACTACCATCAGCTAGCACGCTATATTTGGAAGGAACTGTTATCGTTAGTAAAAAAGACACGAAAGAAAAAGCTACTAGTGTTAATTTTACGAACAATGCGCTAATGTACTTATTCCAAGATATTAGATATGAGCTTAATGGAGTGGAGATTGATAAAATAAAAAATGCAGGTGTAACTACTACAATGAAATCACTAATATCAATGAATGAAAGTGAATCAAAAATATCTAATGCTTGGGGATGGAATATTGATGGTATAAAAAATATCAATGGAGGAAGATTTTCAGCTTCTATACCACTATGTCATATTCTCGGATTTGCTGAAGATTTTAAAAAAGTCGTGATAAACTGTAGACATGAACTGATATTGTTACGAAGTAACACCAATGTGAACGCTGTAAAACTGAGCACTGGTGAAACGGTGGATGATGTTCAGATTAACAAAATTATATGGCGCGTACCGCATGTTAAAGTATCAGATAAAGAAAAAATTGGATTGTTAAAACTATTAGAAAAAGATCGACCACTTCAAATGATATACAGGAATTGGGACCTGTACGAATATCCAGCTTTACCTAAAACTACAAAACATACCTGGTCTATCAAAACTTCATCTCAAATAGAAAAACCAAGATACATCATACTTGGGTTACAAACAAATAGAAAGAACAATGCAAGTTCAGACATGTCTCAATTCGATCACTGTCATGTTCGTGACGTAAGAGTGTATCTCAATTCTACGTATTTCCCGTATGAAAACCTAAATGTAAATTTTGCTGACAACAGAATTGCTTTATTATACGAGCAGTACACCAGATTTCAACAGTCATATTACGGACGTCGTCCAGAGCCCATATTAAGCGAGAAACAGTTTAGAGACTTAGCACCGCTGTTTGTTATTGATTGCTCTAGACAAGCGGATAACTTAAAGACAGGTCCAGTTGTGGATGTGAGAGTTGAAATAGAGAGTAATTCGGAAATACCAGATCAAACTTCAGCCTACTGTCTGATTCTCAACGATTGTGTAATAGAATACAAACCATTAAGCAGCATCGTGAAGAAGCTATCATGAATCCGGATACCATCATCGTAGAAATCCAAGGATTTAAAGATTCTATAAATAATTTTATTGTGAAAGAAGTGGCTATCGTAAGTCAGGAGCATGCACAAACGTTCCTGGTTAAACCACCATATTCGTTCCATTACCTAACACAAGAAGAAAAAAAGCAAGTGAGATGGTTGGAAAAAAATAGGGGAATTTACTGGAGTGAGGGCTACATAGACTACAAGGAGTTTAAACGTGCAATAGTGCCATATTTAGAAAATAAAAAAATTATTACCAAGGGTTTGGAAAAGATAAAGTGGATTAAAGACTTATGTGCGAACTGTGAAGTAATTGATATAGGTGAGAAGGGATGTCCTAATTTTTCAGTTTTAAAAACTAAATATTGTAAAAATAAAACTGAATTTAATTGTGTGAATCATAAATTGAATTGTGCACTTAATAATGCTGTGTGTATTAAAAAATGGTATTTTGATAATAATATGTCTGTATTCAAATTATTTTGTTGTTGTTAAGTTATATTTAATAAAAATATCTAAGTAACTATTTATGGTTTTTTATTTGATCCAATTAATTTAATTATAAATTTTAAATTAGCTGTACCTATGATTAATTTGAAGTTAACATACAATAATTAACGTACATGAATACTGTAAATAATAACAAACCTGCAAATCTAGTCTTATTTTACAGCTAATTTGAAATTTATTAATTTAAAATAAAACACAAAATTACATTAAAATATAGCATTTATTACTTCATATATTTATTTACAATTTAACTAGAGCTAATATTCTATTTATTTTACCATCTTAACTTACAAAGCAAAACTTATTTTTATTTAATATTTATAATCAGTACATTCATCATTAATCACATTTAAAAAATACATTATTAATTTTATATTATATAAACAAAGTTCAAACTACATTACTTACTAATAACAATTGTCCCCACAAAGTTTTTTGGAAATTTTATTTATTAATGCTAGTGTCTCTTCCATAACATAGTCCACAGGTTCACTCACTATGTATTGCGCACTCATAACTACCGAGTCTTCATTATCACTTGCAGTTGTAGATTCTTGTTGCTCACTTATGTCCAAAACTTGTATTTGGATCAGTCGCAGACCTTTTCTCTTCTCATTATTTATAACGTATGACTGGCAAAGAGGCAGCTTCCGCTTTTGACAATCCCTTTTCGATCTTGGTTTCTTATTGGATAGTCTTTGTTGTTCAGATAATTGTCGTTGCTCGGGTACATGCCAGCTCAAACTTGGAGTCGGGAAACCTTGCCCGTATTGCGAAAAGATAAGGTCAGGGGAATCACACATTTTTAATGATCTGAAACAAACAAAATAACAGTTAATATAAGTAATGGGAATTAATATCAACCTAAGTATAATATAAAATGATTTAAAATAAACTACTTACTGTTTTCGATTCAATGATGAGAAACTGAGAAGTCCAACCAGTACGGTCAATATCAGCGAAATGAGACGGAGGACTAATATTATTATGTTTACGTAATGTAACAGTACTCCAGAAAGCATTGCGCACGTTTTTATAACAAGTTTGAACTTGATTCTTATGTGCGCACGGCACAGTACGTCACTTGGGAGCACCTGATCGGTGTTAATTTACACAAACCAGTCAGCGCAATGCGCTTTGTCATCAAGAACGGAAATGAAACAGATTTATGAACATAAAATATTATTTATTTAAGTATATATTTATAGTAGGTACAAAGTACACTTAAAAGCTAACTATATCAGAGGTCGTATAGTTACACCTCTGCTCTAAATAGTACAAGGACACCAAGAATACACATTGTAGAATTGTTTACATAATAAAGTTAGGTTCAAAAGAAACTTCAAAACATACAACTATTCGTTCCATACGGGAATCGAATCATGACACGCAGCGCAGCAATCGATTGACTGCTTAACCACTACGTCAACAGTGCTGTCAACATGTCACATTACTAGACAATAAGTACATTTCACATTATTAAAAGAGTAACAAACTACATATTCATAATAGTAAGGTTTTTAAAATAAAATACATGTTAAAAATGTAACTACTGTAATTACGTTTAAATCGTGGTAATGCATTACATAAATATAGTTGCGTTACCCCAGGCTAAAGTACAAACTTTATCAAACGATAGCAATCGTTTATCATCATTGCTTGAAAGTGCTATTTTATTTACGTCCTGAGTGAATATTTCATGTTTTATTGACCTAAACAATACATTTTTTTTGTGAATAACATTGCAATTGTATAAAACATTTTTATAATCTAACATATTTAAATTTTTGGTAATACATTTTTTTGTACCTTTTGCCTTTTTAATTGTTTTATTTAAAGTTTTAATACAATAAAGCTTTGAGCGCAGTCCCACGAATTCTTTGATAATGTTGCCACCCATTTCATCCTTAAACAGTCCTGGAACCTTTTTATTCATAATTGGTAAGTTAAAGTCGTTGTTACAGTCATAATTGCTGGTATCGAAATATTTTAGAAAATGGAGCTTGAAATCTCTATAAACGTCATTAGTCTGTACATCATATACTAGGCTATCTGTGTCAGTATAACACAATTCAATCCGGTTACCATAAAAAGGTTTTATGATGGAATAATGAAAATCATACATGTGACTCTTAGATAATTCTAATACAGTAAACCCTATGTATATTGGTTTATTAAGAAGTACGCGCGAAGGTTTCATTTGAATTGCTACTAGATCATCAGAAAATACAGAGGCGCTATGAAAATATGGGCTGGCTATCAATTTTTCAGCACAAGCAGTCTTTTTTGTTTTATTGTTCGAGTCACACCACTTGTTTACTAACTTAACGTCTATTCGATGTTCATTATTTTCCAGGGTTTTTCCAAAAATACTATTGTTCAATAATTTGAAAAAGTCTTGTTCAAACATAGACTCTGCTTTTTGACGTAACTGGGTGTTAATATCAATATATTGTTTTAAAAAACAACTTTGCTTAAATGTAATAGCGCGATGGACCCTTCTCAATATTAAACCGTGGTGTAAACACTTTTTTAAATGTATGTAATGAATAACATAGTGATATTTATCGTACAAATTAGGTATTAGCTTTTTATTCTTACCACCAGGTGGTAAACATTTTTCTGGACAAAAAGGAAAGTCATTGTGTTCCATGTGCAAATTCTCCGGATATATTAAATCAACTTCAAGAATGTAACCGTTTTCCGCAGTATCACTGATGCCTGCTAAGTTCAATTGTAAAAAATCAATTTCTTGTCTATTCATAAATCTAAAACCAGAATAGGGTAGGGATTGACACATGCTATAACCGTATAAATTATTACAATCTAAGTAAATGATAAATGAATCTGGACGGTTTGGATCGTATGTATCTAAATATTTATTATTGGCTTTGGCATGTCTTTTGGAACACATACAAACACCTCCCCGAATACCTTTTTGTATCATTCTAAAAATTTCAACATCACTAATCAATTCTAATTGAACCCCTGTTTGTAAAAGCATTGCATCAAAAGATAGACTTGGTGCTGTAAGATAAAACGCGGGATCGAGCTTGTAATGTAGTTTACAAGTTTTTCGAAAATTTTCAAATACATCTGTTAACAAAAGAACATCTGTTTTAAGATATAAATCTGTGTACATACCCATGTTTTGAATATTAAATACTGACCAAACAGACTGAGCGTGTTCATAGTCTTCATCGGTAATTGCTTCATTGGTTAAAGAGTTAAAAAAATGTTTTTTAGAGGGTAAACACGTATCCTCATAACGTTCCCATTGAGACATATAGTCATATGGATACACTCCTTTACGGGTGAGTAAGTTTAATTGTTTTTTATTGGGAAAATAAAATTTTAAATGTTTAAAGTCTTGTTTTTGTATTGTACTAACTAACTTTTCTAAGCTAGTTCCTAAAAACTTGAAAGAATCTACAAACCTAACCTGGATGCTTTCCCCGGTAGAAATGGGAATAAACTTAGTGAATGAAATATAGTTTTCTTTTGTTTTCGGTATCACTTTAATAGATCCAGGAGCTTCACCTAATTCTTTTATGAAAAGGTGGCAATCGTATCCGGATAAATTATGAAAAAATACTGGCAAAAATGTTGGCAGTTTGTATTGTATGTTACAGTAACTATGGGCTGCACCACGATATTTACCAGTCAAGTGACAATGATCGCGAACCCTATCACCCAACAAGAAGTGTTCACAAATATGACATGTCATCGCGTTTTCAAAGTCACGAGCATTATCATTTGAGTAAATCATAGGAACATTATTTTTTAAAATATCGTAAATTTTTTGTGCATCTTTATAGATAGACTTCACAAAATTTGACACACAATCCGCACCGCGATAAGAAACGTAACGATTGTGGGTATCGTCTAGCGTACATGTGATATGATAAGCGAAAGCTACAGGCACATGTCGCTGTCGCGTTACAGTACTCGCCTTAGTGGGGTCAGGGTCACAAGATTCATAGCGTTCTAGCATTGTTTCAAAATCGGCGTATACAACAAATGGTACAATTTGCTTTCTATTATAATTTTTAAACTGAATGAAAGAACCCCTTGGAGGTAGTTCAGTGGCGACACCTCCACAACTATGTGAACTAAGGTCATCGCATGAATTAAAAAACATTAAACAAGCGTCACAAAAGTACAGTTTACTGTGGTGTTTTGTTATTTGATTTTTAACAAGTCGCGGCAAGTCTTTAATGAGACAGTAATGTGATAAATCATCTCTTTCTAAATAAAGTAAATGAATCACCTTTCCGTTTAAGGCTTTTGGTTTGTAAAGCGGTCCTATGACAGTATTATTTTTTAAACCATAAATGTAAATGCAAATTTCAGGGTTATTCACTTCGAACCGCGCAATATCTGAGAAATTCACTGGAAATGACATGTCCTTTACCTTTAAAACGTTACGAAAATCAGGGTAAGAAGATACCCTTTCAGGATGAATCTTAGCTGGATATAAAGCAGCAACAACAGACCATAAAAAACAATACTCGTCATTATTGCGGATATTAACACATGCTTTTTTCGATTTTATTGCAGGAGGTAATTCGATAAAGCCTGAACCGCGCAACGGTTGATATTTGTTAATATTGACTTCCAAATGAGAACTACTCAAGAACGTCCATCCACTGTCTCGGTCCTGAAATTCTTCTATCTTTTTTGTTAAAGTATTTTTTATCTGAGACATTAATGAATCAAATTCATAATTCTGATGCAGAGTAACGTTTTTTGTGGCAAATGATTTCATATCCTGAGAATCATTTTTAAACATTAAAAACAAAGCAAAATATTCGAAATTAACTTTTAGGCAAGCATGTTCTTTAAGAGATATGTCAATTAAAGTTTTAATTTTGTCCCAATTATTATTAAGAAATGTTTCTAGAGAACAATTCTCAGACGGATCGATAACTCTATAAGAAGCTATACGATTACGAAATGCAGAATGTATTATTTCAACACCTTCGCAAAAATGCGAAATAGTTTTGTTTTTATGATTATTACTACGTAGGTGACCTGTCCAGTGACTGCGCTCAACAGATGTGTTACAAACAGTACAGAAAGGCATTTTAAATTAAATTAGTTTTAAACTTACTATTAGATGTTGCAATATAATTTATTATTATTGCAATTATAATGTACGGTCGCAAAATACAATAACAAGGTACCTGGTGCCTATTCTATCAACTTAAATATTTAGTTAAAATGTGTTATCGCTATAGAAGACGGGCTCCGAATCATTGAACATCTCATGTGTCCGTCTCATGAACACTTGAAGCCCGTCCCACTGCGGCGTGTCTCGGTCCAGCTGGACCTTAAGAGCGACCGAGGCTTTCTTCCACCGATGCTCTTTAGGGGTGGAGACAACCTCAGCCTTATTATACACCCTTACCTCCACATAAAAGTCCCCTTGGATGTCCGCCGTTCGCCGCACTTTGCCGTTGGCAACACGGCTCGTCAGGCTCGAACCGAAGTCGGTTGAGGTCGGTGATGATAATTTATTTATTTCCTCGAAACCAAAGAGGTCCGAGCCCGTAGTGTGTCTTTTACTGTAAACAATTTAACATATTCTTTATAATCATTTACACAACACATTACATAACATTAGTTTTTAATTAACGAATTGAGGGTGTATTATATAAGTACTTCTCTGTCAAACCCTACGAAGATAGAAAGCATGATGTTATGTTATATAATAACAAATAATATTTAATGGAAATTGATTTCAACGCTCTCTGCGTTACAGTTTTAAATCTACTAACCAACGTTTAACTGTGTATATCATTTTAATTGACATAACATACACACCAAGGACCTATAGGTACAAGCAGTAATACAAAATTACCTTGATTTAGATTCCGATGACCTTGTCGCGGATGCTTTGCGCTTCGACACCTTCTTTTTAGGCTGCACCTCGGCTACAGCTGTCGGTCGGGACTGATATACATCGGAGTCAGACCTGCAATGGAACACATAATGATTAACTTTGGAACTAATAACTATGTCTTAATTAAGACTACCGATACACCAGCCGGCAGGCAGAAACCAGGTCCGTAGCTGAGTAGCGATATACTACCGATACACCAGCCGGCAGGCAGAAACCAGGTCCGTAGCTGAGTAGCGATATACTACCGATACACCAGCCGGCAGGCAGAAACCAGGTCCGTAGCTGAGTAGCGATATACTACCGATACACCAGCCGGCAGGCAAAAACCAGGTCCGTAGCTGGGTAGCGATTAAATGCAAATTCAATAAATTTAATAGTACTTACTTACATTTTATAAGTTGGAGGTTGCGGAAGTAACTGGTGTATAACACTGGAAGATACTGGAGCGAATGTTATATTGTGATCAAAATTGATTGGTTTTATTCATAAAAAATACCATTTCAGCAATATTTATTCCAAAAGAAAATTAAACCTTAATTGTATGGTCTTACAGTTGTATGGCTAATTTATGTTACTTACGTTCAATTAAATCGTAGTGATTGAATTCACACACAAGACAAAGATGAAGACGATACCTACATGACACTCTTGATTACATTATAAAATTGTAATAAAGTAAGTATGTTTGTTTAATAAACCTTGATGTAAAACTTTACCTGACATCACACATGTGAAATAAAGAATTAAAAAAACATTTTTTCATAGATGCAAATAAAAACGAACTGAAAGAAAAAATCGTGGAAACATTTTTTGTGCAGACTAATCCATGAAACGAACTCGCGTCAAAAAGTTAGTTCATATGTTGCAGTAAAACTTGTCATTAGTCGGAATTTATGATTGATTTGAACCTCCGATCAACACGTATAAACCTGTTTATACTTGTCGCATAGGGAATCTCTCAAATTTGACAATCGAACGTGAACCTTCCAGCTTTGTGGTAAAGTTGAAAATCTTTTGCAGAAATTTGACAGATTGCAATTACAATTACAATACATAATTATTTTATTAAAATAATGATTGATTTTATAACGCCTCGGTTGGCGTTCTATTGTTTGTATTTGAAATTAAAAAGACTGATTAGCAATGTAGGTATTATTTTATTTCATTAATTTAATCCTACTTTGTCACACATTCTCTTCTTCAGCATCCGATTCTGATTCCAGTTCCGATATCATCTACTTAACGACTTAAACGAACTTTCATAATCATTTCATCTAAAGGCTTAGTAGGTACTGTTATTATGATTCATCTTTCAAGTAATTCCTAGATTGATAGAACTAACAATTTATTATGAAACATTAAGTATAAAATAATAAGCAAAGTTATCAAAACTGGTTTAGGAACATCTTCTATTTAAATTAATTGCATTGATTAGGAACTCCCCTAAAAAACAAATTTAATCAGAGACTGTAACATGCACAATTATCATCTTACATGCTGAGTAATTCTTGAATACATGGAAATAACTCATACATACAGGTGGTCGTATAATAAGAAAGAAAGAAAGAAAGAAAGAAAACATTTATTCAGACACCAAATAAAAAGGAAACAAACAAATAATAAAGTTCGGATATCGCAAATTTACCTATAATGCAATTTTGCAGTCTTTGAGACTCTAAAGAATCATTTACACTATACATATTGATATTTTATTCAATTTTCTTATCATATTTATTTAGAGCAAGTAGTCAAATCTATTGATATAGATGTGTTTAATACTTCTTTGACTAAACTCAAGCGAATCTTAAATGATATGTTTTTAATTAAATTTATGTGTTATAGCTAGATAACAAAACATGTGTTTTTATATGTAAGTACTGTCTACGGGAAACATATTTGCAACTGTTCATAATTTAATATTTATTTGTGGAAACTAGTTAATTTCTGTTTGTAACCGCTTTTTCATTTTTATATACTTCCATGAATCTAGCCGTAAGTTTACCTAAGATTGTATAAGTGTGAAAGCATCTTAATAAAACGAAATCTCATACATACAGGTGGTCGTATAATAAAGTTCGGATATCGCAAATTTACCTATAATGCAATTTTGCAGTCTTTGAGACTCTAAAGATTCATTTACACTATACATATTGATATCTTATTTAATTTTCTTATCATATTTATTTAGAGCAAGTAGTTAAATCTATTGATATAGATGTGTTTGATACTTCTTTGACTAAACTCAAGCGAAACTTAAATGATATGTTTTTAATTAAATTTATGTGTTGTAGCTAGATAACAAAACATGTGTTTTTATTTGTGGAAACTAGTAAATTTCTGTTTGTAACCGCTTTTTCATTTTTATATACATGAATCTAGCCGTAAGTTTACCTAAGATTAATAAAATAAAATACTGCGCCACGTGCGAGCACGGGATGGTGGCGGCGCACGAACCGTTTCGAAGGCGATTGTATGAGTGTGAAAGTATCTTAATAAAACAACGCAACAAGTAAGTAACAGCAGAGCAACCAGTAGGTAGTTGTTTGTTCACGTCTAAGGTAGTGTTAGTTGAATGAATTAATTAAATTAATATTTGGATGTCATTGGTGTCCAATCTGGGACCATAGAAAGAGAATGTGTGTGTGCCTTTGGGTGTACCTATTTCTTGCTCTGTGAAGAGACATGAGACAATCTGTCCCAAATGTTAGTTTAATGTTTACGGTATCCTAAAGTTCAGATGTCCTTGGTGCGCAATCTGGCGTCATAGAAATAGAATGTGCATGTGTCTGTAGGTGCATGCTATTTCTTGCTCTGTGAAGAGACATGAGACAATCTGTCCTGAATTTTAGGTTAGCGGTTCAAGCAGCAAGCACCCTTATTTGTTAACATGTAAGCTAGTGTCGACTGTATGAGTTAATTACATTAAAATTTGGATGTCCTTGGTGCGCAATCTGGCGTCATAGAAATAGAATGTGCATGTGTCTGTAGGTGCATGCTATTTCTTGCTCTGTGAAGAGACATGAGACAATCTGTCCTGAATTTTAGTTTATTATGCTCGTATAGTTCCATTAGTAGAAGAAATATGTGCGATAAGTTATATGTGTTGTGTGATGTGTTGTTTTATATTATAAGAAGAAGGCGAGCGGAGTACAACAAGTAAGTAAATCAAGTTTTAAAACGGAAATATTGAACGGCTCCTACTCCATACGATATTATTGGGCATTTTACCACACCGAAAGTGACGAAGGCGAACGGAGTGAGACGTAGGAACGGCAGGTGGGGTAGAATGCCCAATAATATCCTACTCGCGTGGTTTGAGAGGCCTTACCTTACCGTAACACAGTTTGTAACTAGCACGGGAGGTAGGGTCTCGAGAGGGGCTCCCTTAGAATATAATGTACTTATTGTCTAATTAAATAAATTGAATTCAATGACACAATACAGTTCTTTCATTAGAATATAATTACATTAATACGTTTCGATTAGTTTTTTTACATCTTTTCATATTCTCGCCGTTTTGGAGTTTGTGCACTAGCGCCATCAAGCGGCACCTTGTAGTAACAATATAGCAAAGAGGTTGAATAACAAACTAAAGAGGTCATAATATCATAATCGATATAAAATCACGTTGACGTTTCAAATCAGCTGATACAAATTCAGGCGGCCATTTTAGAAATAGCTTTAAACAAGGGCATCAGAGTTTTTAGGTAGACTGTCATTCCAAACACTGCCTAAACCAATTTTAGAGGTAGACATCGATTTGTGGTACAATTTTTTGTAAAAATCATTTTAAACTATGTTTCAAATTTAGACTTCGTTTTGTGGTAAGACCGTTAGTGTTCCAAATCCGGTTTTTAGTGTGCGGAGTCGATTAGGCATATCAAAACTATATAAAATCCGTTAAAACAGCGCGAAAATACGAAATTATAATTTTCGCCCAAATACGGCCATATGGCTCCAACTCGGCTCGAAATTCGCCCAAAAACTTAGTGTTCCAAATCCGGTTTTTAGTGTGCGGAGTCGATCAGGCATATCAAAACTATATAAAATCCGTTAAAACAGCGCGAAAATACGAAATTATAATTTTCGCCCAAATACGGCCATATGGCCCCAACTCGGCTCGAAATTCGCCCAAAAACTTAGTGTTCCAAATCCGGTTTTTAGTGTGCGGAATCGATTAGGCATATCAAAACTATATAAAATCCGTTAAAACAGCGCGAAAATACGAAATTATAATTTTCGCCCAAATACGGCCATATGGCCCCAACTCGGCTCGAAATTCGCCCAAAAACTTAGTGTTCCAAATCCGGTTTTTAGTGTGCGGAGTCGATTAGGCATATCAAAACGATATAAAATCCGTTTAAACAGCGCGAAAATACGAAATTATAATTTTCGCCCAAATACGGCCATATGGCCCCAACTCGGCTCGAAATTCGCCCAAAAACTTAGTGTTCCAAATCCGGTTTTTAGTGTGCGGAATCGATTAGGCATATCAAAACTATATAAAATCCGTTAAAACAGCGCGAAAATACGAAATTATAATTTTCGCCCAAATACGGCCATATGGCCCCAACTCGGCTCGAAATTCGCCCAAAAACTTAGTGTTCCAAATCCGGTTTTTAGTGTGCGGAATCGATTAGGCATATCAAAACTATATAAAATCCGTTAAAACAGCGCGAAAATACGAAATTATAATTTTCGCCCAAATACGGCCATATGGCCCCAACTCGGCTCGAAATTCGCCCAAAATCTTAGTGTTCCAAATCCGGTTTTTAGTGTGCGGAATCGATTAGGCATATCAAAACTATATAAAATCCGTTAAAACAGCGCGAAAATACGAAATTATAATTTTCGCCCAAATACGGCCATATGGCCCCAACTCGGCTCGAAATTCGCCCAAACCGATTTTTAGTGTGCGGAATCGATTAGGCATATCAAAACTATATAAAATCCGTTAAAACAGCGCGAAACTACGAAATTATAATTTTCGCCCAAATACGGCCATATGGCCCCAACTCGGCTCGAAATTCGCCCAAAAACTTAGTGTTCCAAATCCGGTTTTTAGTGTGCGGAATCGATTAGGCATATCAAAACTATATAAAATCCGTTAAAACAGCGCGAAAATACGAAATTATAATTTTCGCCCAAATACGGCCATATGGCCCCAACTCGGCTCGAAATTCGCCCAAAAACTTAGTGTTCCAAATCCGATTTTTAGTGTGCGGAATCGATTAGGCATATCAAAACTATATAAAATCCGTTAAAACAGCGCGAAAATACGAAATTATAATTTTCGCCCAAATACGGCCATATGGCCCCAACTCGGCTCGAAATTCGCCCAAAAACTTAGTGTTCCAAATCCGGTTTTTAGTGTGCGGAATCGATTAGGCATATCAAAACTATATAAAATCTGTTAAAACAGCGCGAAAATACGAAATTATAATTTTCGCCCAAATACGGCCATATGGCCCCAACTCGGCTGGAAATTCGCCCAAAAACTTAGTGTTCCAAATCCGGTTTTTAGTGTGCGGAATCGATTAGGCATATCAAAACTATATAAAATCTGTTAAAACAGCGCGAAAATACGAAATTATAATTTTCGCCCAAATACGGCCATATGGCCCCAACTCGGCTCGAAATTCGCCCAAAAACTTAGTGTTCCAAATCCGGTTTTTAGTGTGCGGAATCGATTAGGCATATCAAAACTATATAAAATCCGTTAAAACAGCGCGAAAATACGAAATTATAATTTTCGCCCAAATACGGCCATATGGCCCCAACTCGGCTCGAAATTCGCCCAAAAACTTAGTGTTCCAAATCCGGTTTTTAGTGTGCGGAATCGATTAGGCATATCAAAACTATATAAAATCCGTTAAAACAGCGCGAAAATACGAAATTATAATTTTCGCCCAAATACGGCCATATGGCCCCAACTCGGCTCGAAATTCGCCCAAAAACTTAGTGTTCCAAATCCGGTTTTTAGTGTGCGGAATCGATTAGGCATATCAAAACTATATAAAATCCGTTAAAACAGCGCGAAAATACGAAATTATAATTTTCGCCCAAATACGGCCATATGGCCCCAACTCGGCTCGAAATTCGCCCAAAATCTTAGTGTTCCAAATCCGGTTTTTAGTGTGCGGAATCGATTAGGCATATCAAAACTATATAAAATCCGTTAAAACAGCGCGAAAATACGAAATTATAATTTTCGCCCAAATACGGCCATATGGCCCCAACTCGGCTCGAAATTCGCCCAAAAACTTAGTGTTCCAAATCCGATTTTTAGTGTGCGGAATCGATTAGGCATATCAAAACTATATAAAATCCGTTAAAATAGCGCGAAACTACGAAATTATAATTTTCGCCCAAATACGGCCATATGGCCCCAACTCGGCTCGAAATTCGCCCAAAAACTTAGTGTTCCAAATCCGGTTTTTAGTGTGCGGAATCGATTAGGCATATCAAAACTATATAAAATCCGTTAAAACAGCGCGAAAATACGAAATTATAATTTTCGCCCAAATACGGCCATATGGCCCCAACTCGGCTCGAAATTCGCCCAAAAACTTAGTGTTCCAAATCCGGTTTTTAGTGTGCGGAATCGATTAGGCATATCAAAACTATATAAAATCCGTTAAAACAGCGCGAAAATACGAAATTATAATTTTCGCCCAAATACGGCCATATGGCCCCAACTCGGCTCGAAATTCGCCCAAAAACTTAGTGTTCCAAATCCGGTTTTTAGTGTGCGGAATCGATTAGGCATATCAAAACTATATAAAATCCGTTAAAACAGCGCGAAAATACGAAATTATAATTTTCGCCCAAATACGGCCATATGGCCCCAACTCGGCTCGAAATTCGCCCAAAAACTTAGTGTTCCAAATCCGGTTTTTAGTGTGCGGAATCGATTAGGCATATCAAAACTATATAAAATCCGTTAAAACAGCGCGAAAATACGAAATTATAATTTTCGCCCAAATACGGCCATATGGCCCCAACTCGGCTCGAAATTCGCCCAAAAACTTAGTGTTCCAAATCCGGTTTTTAGTGTGCGGAATCGATTAGGCATATCAAAACTATATAAAATCCGTTAAAACAGCGCGAAAATACGAAATTATAATTTTCGCCCAAATACGGCCATATGGCCCCAACTCGGCTCGAAATTCGCCCAAAAACTTAGTGTTCCAAATCCGGTTTTTAGTGTGCGGAATCGATTAGGCATATCAAAACTATATAAAATCCGTGAAAACAGCGCAATAATACGAAATTATAATTTTCGCCCAAATACGGCCATATGGCCCCAACTCGGCTCGAAATTCGCCCAAAAATTTAGTGTTCCAAATCCGGTTTTTAGTGTGCGGAGTCGATTAGGCATATCAAAACTATATAAAATCCGTTTAAACAGCGCGAAAATACGAAATTAAAATGTTCGCCCAAATACGGCCATATGGCCCCAACTCGGCTCGAAATTCGCCCAAAAACTTAGTGTTCCAAATCCGGTTTTTAGTGTGCGGAATCGATTAGGCATATCAAAACTATATAAAATCCGTTAAAACAGCGCGAAAATACGAAATTATAATTTTCGCCCAAATACGGCCATATGGCCCCAACTCGGCTCGAAATTCGCCCAAAAACTTAGTGTTCCAAATCCGGTTTTTAGTGTGCGGAATCGATTAGGCATATCAAAACTATATAAAATCCGTTTAAACAGCGCGAAAATACGAAATTATAATTTTCGCCCAAATACGGCCATATGGCCCCAACTCGGCTCGTAATTCGCCCAAAAACTTAGTGTTCCAAATCCGATTTTTAGTGTGCGGAATCGATTAGGCATATCAAAACTATATAAAATCCGTTAAAACAGCGCGAAAATACGAAATTATAATTTTCGCCCAAATACGGCCATATGGCCCCAACTCGGCTCGAAATTCGCCCAAAAACTTAGTGTTCCAAATCCGGTTTTTAGTGTGCGGAATCGATTAGGCATATCAAACAGCGCGAAAATACGAAATTATAATTTTCGCCCAAATACGGCCATATGGCCCCAACTCGGCTCGAAATTCGCCCAAAAACTTAGTGTACCAAATCCGATTTTTAGTGTGCGGAATCGATTAGGCATATCAAAACTATATAAAATCCGTTAAAACAGCGCGAAAATACGAAATTATAATTTTCGCCCAAATACGGCCATATGGCCCCAACTCGGCTCGAAATTCGCCCAAAAACTTAGTGTTCCAAATCCGGTTTTTAGTGTGCGGAATCGATTAGGCATATCAAAACTATATAAAATCCGTTAAAACAGCGCGAAAATACGAAATTATAATTTTCGCCCAAATACGGCCATATGGCCCCAACTCGGCTCGAAATTCGCCCAAAAACTTAGTGTTCCAAATCCGGTTTTTAGTGTGCGGAATCGATTAGGCATATCAAACAGCGCGAAAATACGAAATTATGATTTTCGCCCAAATACGGCCATATGGCCCCAACTCGGCTCGAAATTCGCCCAAAAACTTAGTGTTCCAAATCCGATTTTTAGTGTGCGGAATCGATTAGGCATATCAAAACTATATAAAATCCGTTAAAACAGCGCGAAAATACGAAATTATAATTTTCGCCCAAATACGGCCATATGGCCCCAACTCGGCTCGAAATTCGCCCAAAAACTTAGTGTTCCAAATCCGGTTTTTAGTGTGCGGAATCGATTAGGCATATCAAAACTATATAAAATCTGTTAAAACAGCGCGAAAATACGAAATTATAATTTTCGCCCAAATACGGCCATATGGCCCCAACTCGGCTCGAAATTCGCCCAAAAACGTAGTGTTCCAAATCCGGTTTTTAGTGTGCGGAATCGATTAGGCATATCAAAACTATATAAAATCCGTTAAAACAGCGCGAAAATACCAAATTATAATTTTCGCCCAAATACGGCCATATGGCCCCAACTCGGCTCGAAATTCACCCAAAAACTTAGTGTTCCAAATCCGGTTTTTAGTGTGCGGAATCGATTAGGCATATCAAAACTATATAAAATCCGTTAAAACAGCGCGAAAATACGAAATTATAATTTTCGCCCAAATACGGCCATATGGCCCCAACTCGGCTCGAAATTCGCCCAAAAACTTAGTGTTCCAAATCCGGTTTTTAGTGTGCGGAATCGATTAGGCATATCAAAACTATATAAAATCCGTTAAAACAGCGCGAAAATACGAAATTATAATTTTCGCCCAAATACGGCCATATGGCCCCAACTCGGCTCGAAATTCGCCCAAAAACTTAGTGTTCCAAATCCGGTTTTTAGTGTGCGGAATCGATTAGGCATATCAAAACTATATAAAATCCGTTAAAACAGCGCGAAAATACGAAATTATAATTTTCGCCCAAATACGGCCATATGGCCCCAACTCGGCTCGAAATTCGCCCAAAATCTTAGTGTTCCAAATCCGGTTTTTAGTGTGCGGAATCGATTAGGCATATCAAAACTATATAAAATCCGTTAAAACAGCGCGAAAATACGAAATTATAATTTTCGCCCAAATACGGCCATATGGCCCCAACTCGGCTCGAAATTCGCCCAAAAACTTAGTGTTCCAAATCCGATTTTTAGTGTGCGGAATCGATTAGGCATATCAAAACTATATAAAATCCGTTAAAACAGCGCGAAAATACGAAATTATAATTTTCGCCCAAATACGGCCATATGGCCCCAACTCGGCTCGAAATTCGCCCAAAAACTTAGTGTTCCAAATCCGGTTTTTAGTGTGCGGAATCGATTAGGCATATCAAAACTATATAAAATCCGTTAAAACAGCGCGAAAATACGAAATTATAATTTTCGCCCAAATACGGCCATATGGCCCCAACTCGGCTCGAAATTCGCCCAAAAACTTAGTGTTCCAAATCCGGTTTTTAGTGTGCGGAATCGATTAGGCATATCAAAACTATATAAAATCCGTTAAAACAGCGCGAAAATACGAAATTATAATTTTCGCCCAAATACGGCCATATGGCCCCAACTCGGCTCAAAATTCGCCCAAAAACTTAGTGTTCCAAATCCGGTTTTTAGTGTGCGGAATCGATTAGGCATATCAAAACTATATAAAATCCGTTAAAACAGCGCGAAAATACGAAATTATAATGTTCGCCCAAATACGGCCATATGGCCCCAACTCGGCTCGAAATTCGCCCAAAAACTTAGTGTTCCAAATCCGGTTTTTAGTGTGCGGAATCGATTAGGCATATCAAAACTATATAAAATCCGTTAAAACAGCGCGAAAATACGAAATTATAATTTTCGCCCAAATACGGCCATATGGCCCCAACTCGGCTCGAAATTCGCCCAAAAACTTAGTGTTCCAAATCCGGTTTTTAGTGTGCGGAATCGATTAGGCATATCAAAACTATATAAAATCCGTTAAAACAGCGCGAAAATACGAAATTATAATTTTCGCCCAAATACGGCCATATGGCCCCAACTCGGCTCGAAATTCGCCCAAAAACTTAGTGTTCCAAATCCGGTTTTTAGTGTGCGGAATCGATTAGGCATATCAAAACTATATAAAATCCGTTAAAACAGCGCGAAAATACGAAATTATAATTTTCGCCCAAATACGGCCATATGGCCCCAACTCGGCTCGAAATTCGCCCAAAAACTTAGTGTTCCAAATCCGATTTTTAGTGTGCGGAATCGATTAGGCATATCAAAACTATATAAAATCCGTTAAAACAGCGCGAAACTACGAAATTATAATTTTCGCCCAAATACGGCCATATGGCCCCAACTCGGCTCGAAATTCGCCCAAAAACTTAGTGTTCCAAATCCGGTTTTTAGTGTGCGGAATCGATTAGGCATATCAAAACTATATAAAATCCGTTAAAACAGCGCGAAAATACGAAATTATAATTTTCGCCCAAATACGGCCATATGGCCCCAACTCGGCTCGAAATTCGCCCAAAAACTTAGTGTTCCAAATCCGATTTTTAGTGTGCGGAATCGATTAGGCATATCAAAACTATATAAAATCCGTTAAAACAGCGCGAAAATACGAAATTATAATTTTCGCCCAAATACGGCCATATGGCCCCAACTCGGCTCGAAATTCGCCCAAAAACTTAGTGTTCCAAATCCGGTTTTTAGTGTGCGGAATCGATTAGGCATATCAAAACTATATAAAATCTGTTAAAACAGCGCGAAAATACGAAATTATAATTTTCGCCCAAATACGGCCATATGGCCCCAACTCGGCTCGAAATTCGCCCAAAAACTTAGTGTTCCAAATCCGGTTTTTAGTGTGCGGAATCGATTAGGCATATCAAAACTATATAAAATCCGTTAAAACAGCGCGAAAATACGAAATTATAATTTTCGCCCAAATACGGCCATATGGCCCCAACTCGGCTCGAAATTCACCCAAAAACTAAGTGTTCCAAATCCGGTTTTTAGTGTGCGGAATCGATTAGGCATATCAAAACTATATAAAATCCGTTAAAACAGCGCGAAAATACGAAATTATAATTTTCGCCCAAATACGGCCATATGGCCCCAACTCGGCTCGAAATTCGCCCAAAAACTTAGTGTTCCAAATCCGATTTTTAGTGTGCGGAATCGATTAGGCATATCAAAACTATATAAAATCCGTTAAAACAGCGCGAAAATACGAAATTATAATTTTCGCCCAAATACGGCCATATGGCCCCAACTCGGCTCGAAATTCGCCCAAAAACTTAGTGTTCCAAATCCGGTTTTTAGTGTGCGGAATCGATTAGGCATATCAAACAGCGCGAAAATACGAAATTATAATTTTCGCCCAAATACGGCCATATGGCCCCAACTCGGCTCGAAATTCGCCCAAAAACTTAGTGTTCCAAATGCGGTTTTTAGTGTGCGGAATCGATTAGGCATATCAAAACTATATAAAATCCGTTAAAACAGCGCGAAAATACGAAATTATAATTTTCGCCCAAATACGGCCATATGGCCCCAACTCGGCTCGAAATTCGCCCAAAAACTTAGTGTTCCAAATCCGGTTTTTAGTGTGCGGAATCGATTAGGCATATCAAAACTATATAAAATCCGTTAAAACAGCGCGAAAATACGAAATTATAATTTTCGCCCAAATACGGCCATATGGCCCCAACTCGGCTCGAAATTCGCCCAAAAACTTAGTGTTCCAAATCCGGTTTTTAGTGTGCGGAATCGATTAGGCATATCAAAACTATATAAAATCCGTTAAAACAGCGCGAAAATACGAAATTATAATTTTCGCCCAAATACGGCCATATGGCCCCAACTCGGCTCGAAATTCGCCCAAAAACTTAGTGTTCCAAATCCGGTTTTTAGTGTGCGGAATCGATTAGGCATATCAAAACTATATAAAATCCGTTAAAACAGCGCGAAAATACGAAATTATAATTTTCGCCCAAATACGGCCATATGGCCCCAACTCGGCTCGAAATTCGCCCAAAAACTTAGTGTTCCAAATCCGGTTTTTAGTGTGCGGAATCGATTAGGCATATCAAAACTATATAAAATCCGTTTAAACAGCGCGAAAATACGAAATTATAATGTTCGCCCAAATACGGCCATATGGCCCCAACTCGGCTCGAAATTCGCCCAAAAACTTAGTGTTCCAAATCCGGTTTTTAGTGTGCGGAATCGATTAGGCATATCAAAACTATATAAAATCCGTTAAAACAGCGCAATAATACGAAATTATAATTTTCGCCCAAATACGGCCATATGGCCCCACTCGGCTCGAAATTCGCCCAAAAACTTAGTGTTCCAAATCCGGTTTTTAGTGTGCGGAATCGATTAGGCATATCAAAACTATATAAAATCCGTTTAAACAGCGCGAAAATACGAAATTATAATTTTCGCCCAAATACGGCCATATGGCCCCAACTCGGCTCGTAATTCGCCCAAAAACTTAGTGTTCCAAATCCGATTTTTAGTGTGCGGAATCGATTAGGCATATCAAAACTATATAAAATCCGTTAAAACAGCGCGAAAATACGAAATTATAATTTTCGCCCAAATACGGCCATATGGCCCCAACTCGGCTCGAAATTCGCCCAAAAACTTAGTGTTCCAAATCCGGTTTTTAGTGTGCGGAATCGATAAGGCATATCAAAACTATATAAAATCCGTTAAAACAGCGCGAAAATGCGAAATTATAATTTTCGCCCAAATACGGCCATATGGCCCCAACTCGGCTCGAAATTCGCCCAAAAACTTAGTGTTCCAAATCCGGTTTTTAGTGTGCGGAATCGATTAGGCATATCAAAACTATGTAAAATCCGTTAAAACAGCGCGAAAATACGAAATTATAATTTTCGCCCAAATACGGCTATATGGCCCCAACTCGGCTCGAAATTCGCCCAAAAACTTAGTGTTCCAAATCCGGTTTTTAGTGTGCGGAATCGATTAGGCATATCAAAACTATATAAAATCCGTTAAAACAGCGCGAAAATACGAAATTATAATTTTCGCCCAAATACGGCCATATGGCCCCAACTCGGCTCGAAATTCGCCCAAAAACTTAGTGTTCCAAATCCGGTTTTTAGTGTGCGGAATCGATTAGGCATATCAAAACTATATAAAATCCGTTAAAACAGCGCGAAAATACGAAATTATAATTTTCGCCCAAATACGGCCATATGGCCCCAACTCGGCTCGAAATTCGCCCAAAAACTTAGTGTTCCAAATCCGGTTTTTAGTGTGCGGAATCGATTAGGCATATCAAAACTATATAAAATCCGTTAAAACAGCGCGAAAATACGAAATTATAATTTTCGCCCAAATACGGCCATATGGCCCCAACTCGGCTCGAAATTCGCCCAAAAACTTAGTGTTCCAAATCCGGTTTTTAGTGTGCGGAATCGATTAGGCATATCAAAACTATATAAAATCCGTGAAAACAGCGCAATAATACGAAATTATAATTTTCGCCCAAATACGGCCATATGGCCCCAACTCGGCTCGAAATTCGCCCAAAAATTTAGTGTTCCAAATCCGGTTTTTAGTGTGCGGAGTCGATTAGGCATATCAAAACTATATAAAATCCGTTTAAACAGCGCGAAAATACGAAATTATAATGTTCGCCCAAATACGGCCATATGGCCCCAACTCGGCTCGAAATTCGCCCAAAAACTTAGTGTTCCAAATCCGGTTTTTAGTGTGCGGAATCGATTAGGCATATCAAAACTATATGAAATCCGTTAAAACAGCGCGAAAATACGAAATTATAATTTTCGCCCAAATACGGCCATATGGCCCCAACTCGGCTCGAAATTCGCCCAAAATCTTAGTGTTCCAAATCCGGTTTTTAGTGTGCGGAATCGATTAGGCATATCAAAACTATATAAAATCCGTTAAAACAGCGCGAAAATACGAAATTATAATTTTCGCCCAAATACGGCCATATGGCCCCAACTCGGCTCGAAATTCGCCCAAAAACTTAGTGTTCCAAATCCGGTTTTTAGTGTGCGGAATCGATTAGGCATATCAAAACTATGTAAAATCCGTTAAAACAGCGCGAAAATACGAAATTATAATTTTCGCCCAAATACGGCTATATGGCCCCAAGTCGGCTCGAAATTCGCCCAAAAACTTAGTGTTCCAAATCCGGCTTTTAGTGTGCGGAATCGATTAGGCATATCAAAACTATATAAAATCCGTTAAAACAGCGCGAAAATACGAAATTATAATTTTCGCCCAAATACGGCCATATGGCCCCAACTCGGCTCGAAATTCGCCCAAAAACTTAGTGTTCCAAATCCGGTTTTTAGTGTGCGGAATCGATTAGGCATATCAAAACTATATAAAATCCGTTAAAACAGCGCGAAAATACGAAATTATAATTTTCGCCCAAATACGGCCATATGGCCCCAACTCGGCTCGAAATTCGCCCAAAAACTTAGTGTTCCAAATCCGGTTTTAGTGTGCGGAATCGATTAGGCATATCAAAACTATATAAAATCCGTTAAAACAGCGCGAAAATACGAAATTATAATTTTCGCCCAAATACGGCCATATGGCCCCAACTCGGCTCGAAATTCGCCCAAAAACTTAGTGTTCCAAATCCGGTTTTTAGTGTGCGGAATCGATTAGGCATATCAAAACTATATAAAATCCGTTAAAACAGCGCGAAAATACGAAATTATAATTTTCGCCCAAATACGGCCATATGGCCCCAACTCGGCTCGAAATTCGCCCAAAAACTTAGTGTTCCAAATCCGATTTTTAGTGTGCGGAATCGATTAGGCATATCAAAACTATATAAAATCCGTTAAAACAGCGCGAAAATACGAAATTATAATTTTCGCCCAAATACGGCCATATGGCCCCAACTCGGCTCGAAATTCGCCCAAAAACTTAGTGTTCCAAATCCGGTTTTTAGTGTGCGGAATCGATTAGGCATATCAAAACTATATAAAATCCGTTAAAACAGCGCGAAAATACGAAATTATAATTTTTGCCCAAATACGGCCATATGGCCCCAACTCGGCTCGAAATTCGCCCAAAAACTTAGTGTTCCAAATCCGGTTTTTAGTGTGCGGAATCGATTAGGCATATCAAAACTATATAAAATCCGTTAAAACAGCGCGAAAATACGAAATTATAATTTTCGCCCAAATACGGCCATATGGCCCCAACTCGGCTCGAAATTCGCCCAAAAACTTAGTGTTCCAAATCCGGTTTTTAGTGTGCGGAATCGATTAGGCATATCAAAACTATATAAAATCCGTTAAAACAGCGCGAAAATACGAAATTATAATTTTCGCCCAAATACGGCCATATGGCCCCAACTCGGCTCGAAATTCGCCCAAAAACTTAGTGTTCCAAATCCGATTTTTAGTGTGCGGAATCGATTAGGCATATCAAAACTATATAAAATCCGTTAAAACAGCGCGAAAATACGAAATTATAATTTTCGCCCAAATACGGCCATATGGCCCCAACTCGGCTCGAAATTCGCCCAAAAACTTAGTGTTCCAAATCCGGTTTTTAGTGTGCGGAATCGATTAGGCATATCAAAACTATATAAAATCCGTTAAAACAGCGCGAAAATACGAAATTATAATTTTTGCCCAAATACGGCCATATGGCCCCAACTCGGCTCGAAATTCGCCCAAAAACTTAGTGTTCCAAATCCGGTTTTTAGTGTGCGGAATCGATCAGGCATATCAAAACTATATAAAATCCGTTAAAACAGCGCGAAAATACGAAATTATAATTTTCGCCCAAATACGGCCATATGGCCCCAACTCGGCTCGAAATTCGCCCAAAAACTTAGTGTTCCAAATCCGGTTTTTAGTGTGCGGAGTCGATTAGGCATATCAAAACGATATAAAATCCGTTTAAACAGCGCGAAAATACGAAATTATAATTTTCGCCCAAATACGGCCATATGGCCCCAACTCGGCTCGAAATTCGCCCAAAAACTTAGTGTTCCAAATCCGGTTTTTAGTGTGCGGAATCGATTAGGCATATCAAAACTATATAAAATCCGTTAAAACAGCGCGAAAATACGAAATTATAATTTTCGCCCAAATACGGCCATATGGCCCCAACTCGGCTCGAAATTCGCCCAAAAACTTAGTGTTCCAAATCGGTTTTTAGTGTGCGGATCGATTAGGCATATCAAAACTATATAAAATCCGTTAAAACAGCGCGAAAATACGAAATTATAATTTTCGCCCAAATACGGCCATATGGCCCCAACTCGGCTCGAAATTCGCCCAAAAACTTAGTGTTCCAAATCCGGTTTTTAGTGTGCGGAATCGATCAGGCATATCAAAACTATATAAAATCCGTTAAAACAGCGCGAAAATACGAAATTATAATTTTCGCCCAAATACGGCCATATGGCCCCAACTCGGCTCGAAATTCGCCCAAAAACTTAGTGTTCCAATCCGGTTTTTAGTGTGCGGAATCGATTAGGCATATCAAAACTATATAAAATCCGTGAAAACAGCGCAATAATACGAAATTATAATTTTCGCCCAAATACGGCCATATGGCCCCAACTCGGCTCGAAATTCGCCCAAAAATTTAGTGTTCCAAATCCGGTTTTTAGTGTGCGGAGTCGATTAGGCATATCAAAACTATATAAAATCCGTTTAAAACAGCGCGAAAATACGAAATTATAATGTTCGCCCAAATACGGCCATATGGCCCCAACTCGGCTCGAAATTCGCCCAAAAACTTAGTGTTCCAAATCCGGTTTTTAGTGTGCGGAATCGATTAGGCATATCAAAACTATATGAAATCCGTTAAAACAGCGCGAAAATACGAAATTATAATTTTCGCCCAAATACGGCCATATGGCCCCAACTCGGCTCGAAATTCGCCCAAAATCTTAGTGTTCCAAATCCGGTTTTTAGTGTGCGGAATCGATTAGGCATATCAAAACTATATAAAATCCGTTAAAACAGCGCGAAAATACGAAATTATAATTTTCGCCCAAATACGGCCATATGGCCCCAACTCGGCTCGAAATTCGCCCAAAAACTTAGTGTTCCAAATCCGGTTTTTAGTGTGCGGAATCGATTAGGCATATCAAAACTATGTAAAATCCGTTAAAACAGCGCGAAAATACGAAATTATAATTTTCGCCCAAATACGGCTATATGGCCCCAAGTCGGCTCGAAATTCGCCCAAAAACTTAGTGTTCCAAATCCGGCTTTTAGTGTGCGGAATCGATTAGGCATATCAAAACTATATAAAATCCGTTAAAACAGCGCGAAAATACGAAATTATAATTTTCGCCCAAATACGGCCATATGGCCCCAACTCGGCTCGAAATTCGCCAAAAACTTAGTGTTCCAAATCCGGTTTTTAGTGTGCGGAATCGATTAGGCATATCAAAACTATATAAAATCCGTTAAAACAGCGCGAAAATACGAAATTATAATTTTCGCCCAAATACGGCCATATGGCCCCAACTCGGCTCGAAATTCGCCCAAAAACTTAGTGTTCCAAATCCGGTTTTTAGTGTGCGGAATCGATTAGGCATATCAAAACTATATAAAATCCGTTAAAACAGCGCGAAAATACGAAATTATAATTTTCGCCCAAATACGGCCATATGGCCCCAACTCGGCTCGAAATTCGCCCAAAAACTTAGTGTTCCAAATCCGGTTTTTAGTGTGCGGAATCGATTAGGCATATCAAACTATATAAAATCCGTTAAAACAGCGCGAAAATACGAAATTATAATTTTCGCCCAAATACGGCCATATGGCCCCAACTCGGCTCGAAATTCGCCCAAAAACTTAGTGTTCCAAATCCGATTTTAGTGTGCGGAATCGATTAGGCATATCAAAAACTATATAAAATCCGTTAAAACAGCGCGAAAATACGAAATTATAATTTTCGCCCAAATACGGCCATATGGCCCCAACTCGGCTCGAAATTCGCCCAAAAACTTAGTGTTCCAAATCCGGTTTTTAGTGTGCGGAATCGATTAGGCATATCAAAACTATATAAAATCCGTTAAAACAGCGCGAAAATACGAAATTATAATTTTTGCCTAAATACGGCCATATGGCCCCAACTCGGCTCGAAATTCGCCCAAAAACTTAGTGTTCCAAATCCGGTTTTTAGTGTGCGGAATCGATTAGGCATATCAAAACTATATAAAATCCGTTAAAACAGCGCGAAAATACGAAATTATAATTTTCGCCCAAATACGGCCATATGGCCCCAACTCGGCTCGAAATTCGCCCAAAAACTTAGTGTTCCAAATCCGGTTTTTAGTGTGCGGAATCGATTAGGCATATCAAAACTATATAAAATCCGTTAAAACAGCGCGAAAATACGAAATTATAATTTTCGCCCAAATACGGCCATATGGCCCCAACTCGGCTCGAAATTCGCCCAAAAACTTAGTGTTCCAAATCCGATTTTTAGTGTGCGGAATCGATTAGGCATATCAAAACTATATAAAATCCGTTAAAACAGCGCGAAAATACGAAATTATAATTTTCGCCCAAATACGGCCATATGGCCCCAACTCGGCTCGAATTCGCCCAAAAACTTAGTGTTCCAAATCCGGTTTTTAGTGTGCGGAATCGATTAGGCATATCAAACTATATAAAATCCGTTAAAACAGCGCGAAAATACGAAATTATAATTTTTGCCCAAATACGGCCATATGGCCCCAACTCGGCTCGAAATTCGCCCAAAAACTTAGTGTTCCAAATCCGGTTTTTAGTGTGCGGAATCGATAGGCATATCAAAACTATATAAAATCCGTTAAAACAGCGCGAAAATACACGAAATTATAATTTTCGCCCAAATACGGCCATATGGCCCCAACTCGGCTCGAAATTCGCCCAAAAACTTAGTGTTCCAAATCCGGTTTTTAGTGTGCGGAGTCGATTAGGCATATCAAAACGATATAAAATCCGTTTAAACAGCGCGAAAATACGAAATTATAATTTTCGCCCAAATACGGCCATATGGCCCCAACTCGGCTCGAAATTCGCCCAAAAACTTAGTGTTCCAAATCCGGTTTTAGTGTGCGGAATCGATTAGGCATATCAAAACTATATAAAATCCGTTAAAACAGCGCGAAAATACGAAATTATAATTTTCGCCCAAATACGGCCATATGGCCCCAACTCGGCTCGAAATTCGCCCAAAAACTTAGTGTTCCAAATCCGGTTTTTAGTGTGCGGGATCGATTAGGCATATCAAAACTATATAAAATCCGTTAAAACAGCGCGAAAATACGAATTATAATTTTCGCCCAAATACGGCCATATGGCCCCAACTCGGCTCGAAATTCGCCAAAAACTTAGTGTTCCAAATCCGGTTTTTAGTGTGCGGAGTCGATTAGGCATATCAAAACGATATAAAATCCGTTTTAACAGCGCGAAAATACGAAATTATAATTTTCGCCCTAATACGGCCATATGGCCCCAACTCGGCTCGAAATTCGCCCAAAAACTTAGTGTTCCAAATCCGGTTTTAGTGTGCGGAATCGATTAGGCATATCAAAACTATATAAAATCCGTTAAAACAGCGCGAAAATACGAAATTATAATTTTCGCCCAAATACGGCCATATGGCCCAACTCGGCTCGAAATTCGCCCAAAAACTTAGTGTTCCAAATCCGGTTTTTAGTGTGCGGAATCGATTAGGCATATCAAAACTATATAAAATCCGTTAAAACAGCGCGAAAATACGAAATTATAATTTCGCCCAAATACGGCCATATGGCCCCAACTCGGCTCGAAATTAGCCCAAAAACTTAGTGTTCCAAATCCGGTTTTTAGTGTGCGGAATCGATTAGGCATATCAAAACTATATAAAATCCGTTAAAACAGCGCGAAAATACGAAATTATAATTTTCGCCCAAATACGGCCATATGGCCCCAACTCGGCTCGAAATTCGCCCAAAAACTTAGTGTTCCAAATCCGGTTTTTAGTGTGCGGAATCGATTAGGCATATCAAAATTATATAAAATCCGTTAAAACAGCGCGAAAATACGAAATTATAATTTTCGCCCAAATACGGCCATATGGCCCCAACTCGGCTCGAAATTCGCCCAAAATCTTAGTGTTCCAAATCCGGTTTTTAGTGTGCGGAATCGATTAGGCATATCAAAACTATATAAAATCCGTTAAAACAGCGCGAAAATACGAAATTATAATTTTCGCCCAAATACGGCCATATGGCCCCAACTCGGCTCGAAATTCGCCCAAAAACTTAGTGTTCCAAATCCGGTTTTAGTGTGCGGAATCGATTAGGCATATCAAAACTATATAAAATCCGTTAAAACAGCGCGAAAATACGAAATTATAATTTTCGCCCAAATACGGCCATATGGCCCCAACTCGGCTCTAAATTCGCCCAAAAACTTAGTGTTCCAAATCCGGTTTTTAGTGTGCGGAATCGATTAGGCATATCAAAACTATATAAAATCCGTTGAAACAGCGCGAAAATACGAAATTATAATTTTCGCCCAAATACGGCCATATGGCCCCAACTCGGCTCGAAATTCGCCCAAAAACTTAGTGTTCCAAATCCGGTTTTTAGTGTGCGGAATCGATTAGGCATATCAAAACTATATAAAATCCGTAAAAACAGCGCGAAAATACGAAATTATAATTTTCGCCCAAATACGGCCATATGGCCCCAACTCGGCTCGAATTCGCCCAAAAACTTAGTGTTCCAAATCCGATTTTTAGTGTGCGGAATCGATTAGGCATATCAAAAACTATATAAAATCCGTTAAAACAGCGCGAAAATACGAAATTATAATTTTCGCCCAAATACGGCCATATGGCCCCAACTCGGCTCGAAATTCGCCCAAAAACTCAGTGTTCCAAATCCGGTTTTTAGTGTGCGGAATCGATTAGGCATATCAAAACTATGTAAAATCCGTTAAACAGCGCGAAAATACGAAATTATAATTTTCGCCCAAATACGGCCATATGGCCCCAACTCGGCTCGAAATTCGCCCAAAAACTTAGTGTTCCAAATCCGGTTTTTAGTGTGCGGAATCGATTAGGCATATCAAAACTATATAAAATCCGTTAAAACAGCGCGAAAATACGAAATTATAATTTTTGCCTAAATACGGCCATATGGCCCCAACTCGGCTCGAAATTCGCCCAAAAACTTAGTGTTCCAAATCCGGTTTTTAGTGTGCGGAATCGATTAGGCATATCAAAACTATATAAAATCCGTTAAAACAGCGCGAAAATACGAAATTATAATTTTCGCCCAAATACGGCCATATGGCCCCAACTCGGCTCGAAATTCGCCCAAAAACTTAGTGTTCCAAATCCGGTTTTTAGTGTGCGGAATCGATTAGGCATATCAAAACTATATAAAATCCGTTAAAACAGCGCGAAATACGAAATTATAATTTTCGCCAAATACGGCCATATGCCCCAACTCGGCTCGAAATTCGCCCAAAAACTTAGTGTTCCAAATCCGATTTTAGTGTGCGGAATCGATTAGGCATATCAAAACTATATAAAATCCGTTAAAACAGCGCGAAATACGAAATTATAATTTTCGCCCAAATACGGCCATATGGCCCCAACTCGGCTCGAAATTCGCCCAAAAACTTAGTGTTCCAAATCCGGTTTTTAGTGTGCGGAATCGATTAGGCATATCAAAACTATATAAAATCCGTTAAAACAGCGCGAAAATACGAAATTATAATTTTTGCCCAAATACGGCCATATGGCCCCAACTCGGCTCGAAATTCGCCCAAAAAACTTAGTGTTCCAAATCCGGTTTTTAGTGTGCGAATCGATCAGGCATATCAAAACTATATAAAATCCGTTAAAACAGCGCGAAAATACGAAATTATAATTTTCGCCCAATACGGCCATATGGCCCCAACTCGGCTCGAAATTCGCCCAAAAACTTAGTGTTCCAAATCCGGTTTTTAGTGTGCGGAGTCGATTAGGCATATCAAAACGATATAAAATCCGTTTAAACAGCGCGAAAATACGAAATTATAATTTTCGCCCAAATACGGCCATATGGCCCCAACTCGGCTCGAAATTCGCCCAAAAACTTAGTGTTCCAAATCCGGTTTTTAGTGTGCGGAATCGATTAGGCATATCAAAACTATATAAAATCCGTTAAAACAGCGCGAAAATACGAAATTATAATTTTCGCCCAAATACGGCCATATGGCCCCAACTCGGCTCGAAATTCGCCCAAAAACTTAGTGTTCCAAATCCGGTTTTTAGTGTGCGGGATCGATTAGGCATATCAAAACTATATAAAATCCGTTAAAACAGCGCGAAAATACGAAATTATAATTTTCGCCCAAATACGGCCATATGGCCCCAACTCGGCTCGAAATTCGCCCAAAAACTTAGTGTTCCAAATCCGGTTTTTAGTGTGCGGAGTCGATTAGGCATATCAAAAACGATATAAAATCCGTTTTAACAGCGCGAAAATACGAAATTATAATTTTCGCCCTAATACGGCCATATGGCCCCAACTCGGCTCGAAATTCGCCCAAAAACTTAGTGTTCCAAATCCGGTTTTTAGTGTGCGGAATCGATTAGGCATATCAAAACTATATAAAATCCGTTAAAAACAGCGCGAAAATACGAAATTATAATTTTCGCCCAAATACGGCCATATGCCCCAACTCGGCTCGAAATTCGCCCAAAAACTTAGTGTTCCAAATCCGGTTTTTAGTGTGCGGAATCGATTAGGCATATCAAAACTATATAAAATCCGTTAAAACAGCGCGAAAATACGAAATTATAATTTTCGCCCAATACGGCCATATGGCCCCAACTCGGCTCGAAATTAGCCCAAAAACTTAGTGTTCCAAATCCGGTTTTTAGTGTGCGGAATCGATTAGGCATATCAAAACTATATAAAATCCGTTAAAACAGCGCGAAAATACGAAATTATAATTTTCGCCCAAATACGGCCATATGGCCCCAACTCGGCTCGAAATTCGCCCAAAAACTTAGTGTTCCAAATCCGGTTTTTAGTGTGCGGAATCGATTAGGCATATCAAAATTATATAAAATCCGTTAAAACAGCGCGAAAATACGAAATTATAATTTTCGCCCAAATACGGCCATATGGCCCCAACTCGGCTCGAAATTCGCCCAAAATCTTAGTGTTCCAAATCCGGTTTTTAGTGTGCGGAATCGATTAGGCATATCAAAACTATATAAAATCCGTTAAAACAGCGCGAAAATACGAAATATAATTTTCGCCCAAATACGGCCATATGGCCCAACTCGGCTCGAAATTCGCCCAAAAACTTAGTGTTCCAAATCGGTTTTTAGTGTGCGGAATCGATTAGGCATATCAAAACTATATAAAATCCGTTAAAACAGCGCGAAAATACGAAATTATAATTTTCGCCCAAATACGGCCATATGGCCCCAACTCGGCTCTAAATTCGCCCAAAAACTTAGTGTTCCAAATCCGGTTTTTAGTGTGCGGAATCGATTAGGCATATCAAAACTATATAAAATCCGTTGAAACAGCGCGAAAATACGAAATTATAATTTTCGCCCAAATACGGCCATATGGCCCCAACTCGGCTCGAAATTCGCCCAAAAACTTAGTGTTCCAAATCCGGTTTTTAGTGTGCGGAATCGATTAGGCATATCAAAACTATATAAAATCCGTAAAAACAGCGCGAAAATACGAAATTATAATTTTCGCCCAAATACGGCCATATGGCCCCAACTCGGCTCGAAATTCGCCCAAAAACTTAGTGTTCCAAATCCGATTTTTAGTGTGCGGAATCGATTAGGCATATCAAAACTATATAAAATCCGTTAAAACAGCGCGAAAATACGAAATTATAATTTTCGCCCAAATACGGCCATATGGCCCCAACTCGGCTCGAAATTCGCCCAAAAACTCAGTGTTCCAAATCCGGTTTTTAGTGTGCGGAATCGATTAGGCATATCAAAACTATGTAAAATCCGTTAAAACAGCGCGAAAATACGAAATTATAATTTTCGCCCAAATACGGCCATATGGCCCCAACTCGGCTCGAAATTCGCCCAAAAACTTAGTGTTCCAAATCCGGTTTTTAGTGTGCGGAAAGTGTGCGGAATCGATTAGGCATATCAAAACTATATAAAATCCGTTAAAACAGCGCGAAAATACGAAATTATAATTTTTGCCCAAATACGGCCATATGGCCCCAACTCGGCTCGAAATTCGCCCAAAAACTTAGTGTTCCAAATCCGGTTTTTAGTGTGCGGAATCGATCAGGCATATCAAAACTATATAAAATCCGTTAAAACAGCGCGAAAATACGAAATTATAATTTTCGCCCAAATACGGCCATATGGCCCCAACTCGGCTCGAAATTCGCCCAAAAATTTAGTGTTCCAAATCCGGTTTTTAGTGTGCGGAGTCGATTAGGCATATCAAAACTATATAAAATCCGTTTAAACAGCGTGAAAATACGAAATTATAATGTTCGCCCAAATACGGCCATATGGCCCCAACTCGGCTCGAAATTCGACCAAAAACTTAGTGTTCCAAATCCGGTTTTTAGTGTGCGGAATCGATTAGGCATATCAAAACTATATAAAATCCGTTAAAACAGCGCGAAAATACGAAATTATAATTTTCGCCCAAATACGGCCATATGGCCCCAACTCGGCTCGAAATTCGCCCAAAAACTTAGTGTTCCAAATCCGGTTTTTAGTGTGCGGAATCGATTAGGCATATCAAAACTATATAAAATCCGTTAAAACAGCGCGAAAATACGAAATTATAATTTTCGCCCAAATACGGCCATATGGCCCCAACTCGGCTCGAAATTCGCCCAAAAACTTAGTGTTCCAAATCCGGTTTTTAGTGTGCGGAATCGATTAGGCATATCAAAACTATATAAAATCCGTTAAAACAGCGCGAAAATACGAAATTATAATTTTCGCCCAAATACGGCCATATGGCCCCAACACGGCTCGAAATTCGCCCAAAATCTTAGTGTTCCAAATCCGGTTTTTAGTGTGCGGAATCGATTAGGCATATCAAAACTATATAAAATCCGTTAAAACAGCGCGAAAATACGAAATTATAATTTTCGCCCAAATACGGCCATATGGCCCCAACTCGGCTCGAAATTCGCCCAAAAACTTAGTGTTCCAAATCCGGTTTTTAGTGTGCGGAATCGATTAGGCATATCAAAACTATATAAAATCCGTTAAAACAGCGCAAAAATACGAAATTATAATTTTCGCCCAAATACGGCCATATGGCCCCAACTCGGCTCTAAATTCGCCCAAAAACTTAGTGTTCCAAATCCGGTTTTTAGTGTGCGGAATCGATTAGGCATATCAAAACTATATAAAATCCGTTGAAACAGCGCGAAAATACGAAATTATAATTTTCGCCCAAATACGGCCATATGGCCCCAACTCGGCTCGAAATTCGCCCAAAAACTTAGTGTTCCAAATCCGGTTTTTAGTGTGCGGAATCGATTAGGCATATCAAAACTATATAAAATCCGTTAAAACAGCGCGAAAATACGAAATTATAATTTTCGCCCAAATACGGCCATATGGCCCCAACTCGGCTCGAAATTCGCCCAAAAACTTAGTGTTCCAAATCCGGTTTTTAGTGTGCGGAATCGATTAGGCATATCAAAACTATATAAAATCCGTTAAAACAGCGCGAAAATACGAAATTATAATTTTCGCCCAAATACGGCCATATGGCCCCAACTCGGCTCGAAATTCGCCCAAAAACTTAGTGTTCCAAATCCGGTTTTTAGTGTGCGGAATCGATTAGGCATATCAAAACTATATAAAATCCGTTAAAACAGCGCGAAAATACGAAATTATAATTTTCGCCCAAATACGGCCATATGGCCCCAACTCGGCTCGAAATTCGCCCAAAAACTTAGTGTTCCAAATCCGATTTTTAGTGTGCGGAATCGATTAGGCATATCAAAACTATATAAAATCCGTTAAAACAGCGCGAAAATACGAAATTATAATTTTCGCCCAAATACGGCCATATGGCCCCAACTCGGCTCGAAATTCGCCCAAAAACTTAGTGTTCCAAATCCGGTTTTTAGTGTGCGGAATCGATTAGGCATATCAAAACTATATAAAATCCGTTAAAACAGCGCGAAAATACGAAATTATAATTTTCGCCCAAATACGGCCATATGGCCCCAACACGGCTCGAAATTCGCCCAAAATCTTAGTGTTCCAAATCCGGTTTTTAGTGTGCGGAATCGATTAGGCATATCAAAACTATATAAAATCCGTTAAAACAGCGCGAAAATACGAAATTATAATTTTCGCCCAAATACGGCCATATGGCCCCAACTCGGCTCGAAATTCGCCCAAAAACTTAGTGTTCCAAATCCGGTTTTTAGTGTGCGGAATCGATTAGGCATATCAAAACTATATAAAATCCGTTAAAACAGCGCAAAAATACGAAATTATAATTTTCGCCCAAATACGGCCATATGGCCCCAACTCGGCTCTAAATTCGCCCAAAAACTTAGTGTTCCAAATCCGGTTTTTAGTGTGCGGAATCGATTAGGCATATCAAAACTATATAAAATCCGTTGAAACAGCGCGAAAATACGAAATTATAATTTTCGCCCAAATACGGCCATATGGCCCCAACTCGGCTCGAAATTCGCCCAAAAACTTAGTGTTCCAAATCCGGTTTTAGTGTGCGGAATCGATTAGGCATATCAAAACTATATAAAATCCGTTAAAACAGCGCGAAAATACGAAATTATAATTTTCGCCCAAATACGGCCATATGGCCCCAACTCGGCTCGAAATTCGCCCAAAAACTTAGTGTTCCAAATCCGGTTTTTAGTGTGCGGAATCGATTAGGCATATCAAAACTATATAAAATCCGTTAAAACAGCGCGAAAATACGAAATTATAATTTTCGCCCAAATACGGCCATATGGCCCCAACTCGGCTCGAAATTCGCCCAAAAACTTAGTGTTCCAAATCCGGTTTTTAGTGTGCGGAATCGATTAGGCATATCAAAACTATATAAAATCCGTTAAAACAGCGCGAAAATACGAAATTATAATTTTCGCCCAAATACGGCCATATGGCCCCAACTCGGCTCGAAATTCGCCCAAAAACTTAGTGTTCCAAATCCGATTTTTAGTGTGCGGAATCGATTAGGCATATCAAAACTATATAAAATCCGTTAAAACAGCGCGAAAATACGAAATTATAATTTTCGCCCAAATACGGCCATATGGCCCCAACTCGGCTCGAAATTCGCCCAAAAACTTAGTGTTCCAAATCCGGTTTTTAGTGTGCGGAATCGATTAGGCATATCAAAACTATATAAAATCCGTTAAAACAGCGCGAAAATACGAAATTATAATTTTTGCCCAAATACGGCCATATGGCCCCAACTCGGCTCGAAATTCGCCCAAAAACTTAGTGTTCCAAATCCGGTTTTTAGTGTGCGGAATCGATCAGGCATATCAAAACTATATAAAATCCGTTAAAACAGCGCGAAAATACGAAATTATAATTTTCGCCCAAATACGGCCATATGGCCCCAACTCGGCTCGAAATTCGCCCAAAAACTTAGTGTTCCAAATCCGGTTTTTAGTGTGCGGAGTCGATTAGGCATATCAAAACGATATAAAATCCGTTTAAACAGCGCGAAAATACGAAATTATAATTTTCGCCCAAATACGGCCATATGGCCCCAACTCGGCTCGAAATTCGCCCAAAAACTTAGTGTTCCAAATCCGGTTTTTAGTGTGCGGAATCGATTAGGCATATCAAAACTACACACATCAAAAGTGTCTAGGGATCAACATATATTTTTGCAATAACTTTTCTCCTGATTGATATTAATTAAAATTTTCTTTAAGGATTCATCAAATAAAGTGTTTTCGTTTGTCACAGTAACGATAAACCAAGTCACCTTTGCATTAATAAAGAAATTTGCCATTTTCCTAATAAAGGGATTTTTGACATTTGAACCACTAACATTAAAGTTCGAAAAAAAGACTGAAATAACAGTTTTCTTTAAAATTTTATTGGGTAACTTAAACAATTAATAATCCGTGTTTCTACCGCGAACACTAACAACACAAGAACATCGGTTTGGCATACTCAAAATGAGTTCATCCAAATCACGCTGTGGAATGGCCGCCCATGTTCGTTGCAACAACAAAAAAAGGTCTTCTTGCGACTGGATACCCTCCATATTCGGCAGAGCTCTTCTCTGTAGCATATCCCATGCATGCTCAATCGGGTTCAAGTCTGGCGACTGAGCAGGCCAGGGCAGGACATTGATGTTAGCTGCGGCGAGAGTCTGTCTTACAACTCTTGCGGTGTGCGGTCGTGCATTATCATGCATTAACTGAAATAAGGGACCGATTTGCACTTGTAGAGGAACGATGACGTCTGATACAATCGTCTCAGCATAAATTTGAGCGTTGAGGTTGCCTCTGATCCAAATCAACTCAGTTCTTCCGCCGATCCAAATACCCGCCCATACCATGATGGTTCCACCACTATAAGGATGGACTTCCTGGCAGGATTTTAATCGCTGTTGGCGTCCAGGGGTTCTCCAGTGTCGTATACGTCTTGTATCCGGTCTCATACCAAAACGAGACTCATCAGAAAAGCACACGAAACGCTATTGTTCTTCTGCCCAATTTCTGTGTTCAAGAGCCCATTGATATCGAATCCTACGATTGTGCATTGCTATAGGTGGTACCCGTAGCGGTCTTCGGGAATGAAGGTTCACTTCATGCAAGCGGTTTCTGACTGTTTGGTCGCTAATTAAGTTCCCTGAAGAGTGATGAAGCCGCACGGCTAACATCATGGCGGTTATTGTTGGAGCTCTTCGAGTTAAGATTTGAATGTATCGGTCTTGTCTCCGTGTGGTGCAGCGATACCGTCCTCCATGGCGCTCAGCCACGGTACCAGTGCTTCGGTAACGTGTCCAAAGTCGACTGATAACACTCTGACTTGTATTCAGAGCTAAAGCCACAGTACGTTGCCGGGAACCAGCTTCTATCATTCCCACGGCTCTGAGCATTTCTTCCCTGCTTAAATGACGTCGCCGCTCCATAATAACGTTGGTTTTAATCAGTAGTAGGGAAACAGTAGCACTAATAATGTCTTCAATGCGTTGTATGTTTTTATAGGGAAAATATTGACAGCTGATTTTCATCTTTTACTCGAATTTGATTCACAGTTCCTGATTCAAATTATGAAATGCACCAAAATGGATCCATATAAATTTATAAAATCATAAATTTATTACAAAGCCACATCTCAATCTCAAGAAATCCGCATAAAAATGCTTGATCCCTAGACACTTTTGATGTGTGTATATAAAATCCGTTAAAACAGCGCGAAAATACGAAATTATAATTTTCGCCCAAATACGGCCATATGGCCCCAACTCGGCTCGAAATTCGCCCAAAAACTTAGTGTTCCAAATCCGGTTTTAGTGTGCGGGATCGATTAGGCATATCAAAACTATATAAAATCCGTTAAAACAGCGCGAAAATACGAAATTATAATTTTCGCCCAAATACGGCCATATGGCCCCAACTCGGCTCGAAATTCGCCCAAAAACTTAGTGTTCCAAATCCGGTTTTTAGTGTGCGGAATCGATCAGGCATATCAAAACTATATAAAATCCGTTAAAACAGCGCGAAAATACGAAATTATAATTTTCGCCCAAATACGGCCATATGGCCCCAACTCGGCTCGAAATTCGCCCAAAAACTTAGTGTTCCAAATCCGGTTTTTAGTGTGCGGAGTCGATTAGGCATATCAAAACGATATAAAATCCGTTTTAACAGCGCGAAAATACGAAATTATAATTTTCGCCCAAATACGGCCATATGGCCCCAACTCGGCTCGAAATTCGCCCAAAAACTTAGTGTTCCAAATCCGGTTTTTAGTGTGCGGAATCGATTAGGCATATCAAAACTATATAAAATCCGTTAAAACAGCGCGAAAATACGAAATTATAATTTTCGCCCAAATACGGCCATATGGCCCCAACTCGGCTCGAAATTCGCCCAAAAACTTAGTGTTCCAAATCCGGTTTTTAGTGTGCGGAATCGATTAGGCATATCAAAACTATATAAAATCCGTTAAAACAGCGCGAAAATACGAAATTATAATTTTCGCCCAAATACGGCCATATGGCCCCAACTCGGCTCGAAATTAGCCCAAAAACTTAGTGTTCCAAATCCGGTTTTTAGTGTGCGGAATCGATTAGGCATATCAAAACTATATAAAATCCGTTAAAACAGCGCGAAAATACGAAATTATAATTTTCGCCCAAATACGGCCATATGGCCCCAACTCGGCTCGAAATTCGCCCAAAAACTTAGTGTTCCAAATCCGGTTTTTAGTGTGCGGAATCGATTAGGCATATCAAAAACTATATAAAATCCGTTAAAACAGCGCGAAAATACGAAATTATAATTTTCGCCCAAATACGGCCATATGGCCCCAACTCGGCTCGTAATTCGCCCAAAAACTTAGTGTTCCAAATCCGATTTTAGTGTGCGGAATCGATTAGGCATATCAAAACTATATAAAATCCGTTAAAACAGCGCGAAAATACGAAATTATAATTTCGCCCCAAATACGGCCATATGGCCCCAACTCGGCTCGAAATTCGCCCAAAAACTTAGTGTTCCAAATCCGGTTTTTAGTGTGCGGAATCGATAAGGCATATCAAAACTATATAAAATCCGTTAAAACAGCGCGAAAATGCGAAATTATAATTTTCGCCCAAATACGGC